>PYUH01000877.1:362191-373145 GCA_016808085.1 Suaeda aralocaspica | reverse complement strand
TGCATTTAACACACGGACACCTAACTTCATTTGGGTCAGTTGTCTGCGGATGATCTTTACAATATTGAAGGAATTCCTCAACTCCTTCCTTAAAAGCAGGGTTCATAGAAGATCCGACCTTCCTACAATACATCCAACTACGTTCCCTTCTTTTCATAGTGACAACTTCTACACAAGTCACGCATATAATTATTTTAGTCTAAATGGCAAAATATAAATATTGAAAACTGCATAGGGTTGTATTATAATTATTCTATAATGATACAACAATAGTACTTGATTCGAACAGCAAAATTCAATTCCAAACTTAAAACACAAAGAATAATCCAATCAAACCATTATTAGGCTAATAAATGTGATAGACTGACAGTAGCATCTCAAACACTACAATTGTACTGCAGAAACTTCATGAACGGGAAACTAAGCTAATTATCAATACAACTTAGGAAACATCATAATATTCTAAGATAATTACTTAACATAATTAACCAATAACACAAAAGATATTATTTCCTAATATTATATCTTTCTAACATTAAAGTGAAAAATATATCACACTATATATTTTCCTTACTTCATATCTTCTTAACAAGAATGATTGGGAAGAAGGACTGCAAAAACAATCAATTTAGAGAAAAAAGAAAGAAAAGGGAACAAGTAAACTACTCTTTAGCCACAGGCCTATAATATCCAACCAAAACATCTTTGGAGATAGATGTACATTTTGAAATCTAAAAGACAAAGGAAAGCAAAACCGTGGATTGTAATAAAAATTTCAATGTGCAGCACCAGTAACAGCAACAGGAGCAGGAACTGGTGGTAGAGTAAGTAATAGATCTCCGTGTGTTGTTGTCAAATAATCAGGAAGTGGAAGAATGGGAATGAGTATGAGTATGAAGTTGTTTGGAGTTGCGTTTCTTTGTGTTTTTATCTCTTTACCTGTCGCCTCACCGTCTACACTGTTTTCTACCTCTCGTCAGAAGCTTCAGCTTCGCAAGCATTTGAATCGTCTCAACAAACCTTCTCTCAAAACCATTCAGGTACCCACTAATATTCTTCTTCACCATACTTTACTTTACTATAGTTGAACTTATTGGATTATGTTATTCAGATTCTTCTCCTTTTTTCCCCTTTTTCTTTCTTTCTTTTTTTTTTTTTTTTTACCTTTTTACAAAAAAAATAAAACCCCCCAAAAATCATACGCCTTTCTTGTCTTTTTTTTTTTCAATTATCACCCAACTAATTAATAAATATTTATAATTTTTGTTCTCTGGAGAATGGGGGTGCTTTTTTGTTAGTAACATTCATGTGTGTGTTGGGTTGAAATTTTGTTAATTAAAATGAGTAAGAATTTGATTGCAGAGCCCAGATGGTGATATTATTGACTGTGTTCACATTAATCATCAACCAGCTTTTGATCATCCTTTCCTCAAGAACCATACTGTTCTGGTACGCCCACTACAATTATTATTATTTATTCATTATCCTTAATGTATGTGTATTATTATATATATAATTTTTTTTATAGATGAGGCCAAATTACCACCCACAAGGGCTTTTTGATGACACCAAAGTGAAGGTTAATGGAAATGGAGAACCAAATGTGGCAAGTAACTCCAAAACAGCTTTCAGATTTTTAATTCAAACAAAAAAAAAAATTATTACAAAAAGAACTCAGCAAATTGAATCACATTAACTCAAAGTAGTCACATAATTGCACAAATTTAAAACACTGAAAATCAAAATTCCATTAAATCACCTTAATTTATCATTAAATCAAATCAAATCAAACCACAACAACAACAAAATTGAACATACTGTCGAAGATCTTCAAGCTGTTGAACCCTAAAACAGAATTCTTGAGATTCAATTTTGGGAATTCAATCAAAAATTCGGGAATTCAATCAAAAATTCGGGAATTATTTGGGGAATTCAATCAAAAATTCGAGTCAATAAAATTCAATCAACATGCACAAAAACCCTAAGCTCGAAAATTTAAATTCGAAAATGAAAAACGTTTGAAAAAACGATTGATAGGAAAAATAATCAAAAACGATTCAAAACCCTAAATCCACGAAACTAAACAACCATAAAAAATCAAAAACGATTGAAAAAAAAAAAGAAGTGAGAAATTACCAGAGGAGACCGCCGGAAGAAGAAGAAGCACGGCAAAATGAGAGGAGAACAAGGAGAAGAATGGCGGGTTAGCCGGCGAAGAAACGACTGAATTGAATCCACAAAACACACTCGAACTCGATATGGAAAGGAGAAGAACGGCGGGTTAGCCGGCGGAGAAGATTTAATTTTGGTGTGTGGGTTATTGGAGAAGATTTGATTTTGGTGTGTGGGTTGTTGGAGAAGAAATGACTTAATGTTTTTTTACTGAAATGACTTAATTTTTTTTGCGACAAAATTTACTGAATTTTTGTCGAATTTTTGCGAGGGATTTTGCGACGGAATTAATTCCGTCGCAAAAAAAAATCCGTCGCAAAATTAGGGTTTTTTGGATATGGTTTGTCCTTTTTTGCGACGGATATTTCCGTCGCAAGAAAGTGGAATTCCGTCACAAACATCAAGTTTTGCGACGGAATTTAATTCCGTCGCAAATATCCGTCACTATTTGCTCGTTTTCTTGTAGTGTAGTTTTCTCTCAATTATACACAAATTATATAAAGAGCCACAAAATAATAACTTACAACCTAACACAAAATTAGTATTATTATGGTGAAATCATATGAAACTAATTAATTTAGTCAAATCATCGATAAGATTAATTCAAGGTTCCTAGCATGATGCAATTTGTCCAAAAATTATCTTAGTTTAATGTGATAAATTAATTCAAATTAAGTCCTCTAACAAAAACATTATGAAAAATTGAAATAAGTATACAAATAAATAAATACAACAATCAATACATAAAGCTTAATTTAAGACTCTCAGAAAACTTACACTTCTAACTTGATTATTGTTTCTTCGAGTATTAATTTGGACAAAGTTTCGAATTTAATTCATAATAATAAGAAATTAACGCGTTTTATTAGAAATCAAATAAAAACATAATTCGATGGAAAAAAGTTAAAGTGTAAAGAGAAAAGGAGAAAAAAGAGAGAGAAAGTAGGCTTAGGAGACTCAGAAAATGTCAGTTTTGGAAGTATTAGAATGGGTAGAAAAAATCAAGAGAGTCCAGAGGATCGTTTTAGAGGACAGAAAAAGGGTATTTATAAGGAAAATGTGTAGCGCGACAAGTTTTATCACGCTGGCCAGGTAGCGTCACAAGTTTAGTGATGTTGACCAGCCAGCGTGACACAAGCTGCCACGTTGCGCAGCTAGCGCTGGTTGCTTATCACACTGCTGCGTCAGCGCGACTTGCTGAGTCGCACTACGCTAAAACTCTTTTTTTAAAAAAAAATTAAATATTGAGCTTAATTTAAAATCCAATAATATAAATATGCTTTTTTAAAAATATTTTGTAATTTAAGAAAATAGTAAAATTAAGTCCAATAACATCAATTGTCCAATAGTCTAGAGAAGTGGGTTTTATTGTTCATCACGGAGTCTTAACACGGGACTGGGGACTAAATTAGGTGTCTACAGTTAGCCCTCACTTTGATTGAGTCTAAGTAAGACGAAAATCAAAGTATGCTCGAATCGCTTTTCGAGACTTCCATATTCGAAACCGAGGGCTCCTTATTGACCAATGGGTGTATCAAGATTTTAGAAAGCAATGGCTTCCAAAACTTTAAAAAAAAGAAATTCTTACGAAAATTGGAATAGTTATTTTCTAATTAATTGACTTTCTTACTTTGAAACCGATATATAGAAAATAAGTTTTGATAAATTCGTTTTTCTATTAAAACGTTTTAAATTCAATTTTATAAGCAAAAGTAATAAATTAGTCTGTTGATTATTAATCTATTAAATTCTCTTATTTAATAAACTATCTGAATACAAAAGGGTAATAAATTCGCTTGTTTATTACTATTTTAGTAAATTTGCGTATTTACTAAAGAAGTGTTTGAAGAAAAGATAATAAATTCGCTTATTGTAACACCCTGGAATTATTATTAATCTATTAAATTCTCTTATTTAATAAACTATCTGAACACAAAAGGGTAATAAATTCGCTTGTTTATTACTATTTTAGTAAATTCGCGTATTTACTAAAGAAGTGTTTGAAGAAAAGATAATAAATTCGCTTATTGTAACACCCTGGAATTTCCTAACTTAATTCTTACTTCTTATTTTTTCGGAAAATATATTAAATTATTAAAGATTATATTCATTAAAACTTCTAAATATGGAAAAAACAAAGTATTACCGCCACCGTGATAACGGCTAAGGCATTTATCAAAGTACTGCAACAAAAGTCTTAAAACCAAAACAATTTAAAACTAAACTTCAAAACAATCTCAAATTAAAAATAAACTTTAAACTTAACCATATTAATGGCCCTTAAAAACCAAACCAAAACTAAGAGTCTTTAGAAATAAAACAACATCCAAAATAAATGTTAGTCTTCATAAGCAACATAATAAAGTAAAACTACAAAACACAGCAAACGCTCTCACTCCAGCCCATCATGAAATGACTTATGCCCAGTTGTACCTGCAGCTTTTCTTTTACTAGACAACTACTCACCACGAGTGGGTCATTGTAGGGCCAAGTCGAAGACAAAGCGACGTACACAAAACAAACAGATAGCAAAGTTGAGTACATAACTACTAAAGTCTATGCAACAACCGAAAGAAATAAAACATGCACTCAACTTACCTTTGACGACTTTTTTACATGTACAAGGACTCAATTAATTTAATTATTATATTTAAACTTATGGATCCTACATCGAATGGGTTTCCTCCTAAAAAATTATCGCCTTATTAGGCACCAACTGGGGAGCAACACCAATAATGTATTACTATGTCACATAAAGTGACGGATATCCAACGCATTAAAAATAGAAAACAGTACAACGTCTTGTACTCCAATTAGAAGTCATAGATCACTGTTCCATATGACTCCCCCCATTGTTCATAATCAAGGTATATACGTTCCAAGAGTTTTCATGCAAGTCCTCTTACACTTTACGTGATTTAATAGGTTTAGCAATGTTATGACTCTCATGCAACATCACATAAAGATATACATCAAATCAAGTAAGCCAATTTAATTATCTTCAATTTAAGGTGATTCCAAATTAATCTTATGTGTGTCCTTTAATTATACCGAACTTCCTTTACCACACATTAACTGTGGGTTGCTAATTATTTACTTTCTTCTTGACCACACATTAAACTGTGAGTGGCAACATGTCTAAAATAATTGCTCATAACTTCTTTTAATCATGTGAATAAAACTTCACAACTACCTTTCTTGTTGATTAAGTAACTAGCCAACTTAAAAATAACTTCCTTCCTTAATCAATAAACTATTGGCCAAATTAAACTGATCATAACATTCCAATTAAAGCTTATAAAAATTTAACATTCTAATTAACATGGAATGCCATCATACTTTAAGAACATGCTACTAAAAACTTGTCATCAACATAAATTCATGATTTAAAACAAGCATACAAGATTTCATGTAATCAAGAATTGTTCAAGCATACATTCTAACTCCTGTGTTTGTTTTTAGTACTTACGTACCTTGTAAAGTAACGGTGCTCCGCCACAACTTCTAGAAGTGGACTAGTTCGAAGTCTCTTACATAGGGAAAAGTGGAAACTAAATTAAAACCTTGTTGACTAAGTTCTAGAACAACTATAAACTAACTTCTATATTGAAAATTTGTCCAAAACATTACTTATATGGTCTCTATTCAATTCCATACTTCACTTTTATTTTCTATTGTATGATTACTTATTTTTCAGGCCGGGACTTATTTATGCGTTAAAAAACCTTAGTATAATTTTTATGCCACTTTAGAAAAGTGGAGAGCAATATAAAATTACTAAAACTCCTTGAAAATCTTCAAAAACAACATAAATCAAACATACAATGTATTACTTGATTTATATGATCAATTTATGCTAATTACATACTTGAAAAGCCTAATTATTTACTTTATAAATTCTGGACAGCATGTTAAACATGCTTAAAATCACTTTTAAACTTCATAAAACATACTAAAAATTATATGTAACATCATAGAATTCATATGTGATCATACTAGCATAATATGAACACTTAAAACTTACTTTAACTTGTTTTTATAAAAAATTTTGATTTATTTACTAACTTTAAAGTCGTGAAAAACTCATAAAAACATCATAATTTCATGGTAAAACTCTTATACAATCAACTAACATGAAACCAATCTATGCTTTAGAACAATTTTTCATCAACCAAAACATGTTCATAATATTTATTCAATTGAATTTCATGATTATGAAATTTGGACAGTAATTTATTTTATTTTCAAAGCCTTTAAAAATCAATCTAACTTCATAAAATCATCATAATTTCACACAACAATAATTCATGATCACAATATTGAAGTTTAAATCATAAAACTCAAAATTCATTACTTGTATAATTTATAAACCCTAATCTAAAATTTCATGAACAACAATTTTAATTCACACCTTAAAACAAATCATACTTTATTAAAACATGATTAAAGCTCATAAAAACATGATTAAACATAAGTATGAACATGAATTTGCCAGATTGAATCAAAAAGAAATAAGGAGAATTTTTTTTTTTACAGGAGTTCGAAAAATATACCGAAGGGGAGGAGGTGGCAGCAACGATGGCCGGCGGTGGTGTTGTGGCGGCGACAGAGGAGGGGTCCGGCTGGCACGGATCCCAAGTCACCAAAAAATAAATTTTTTTTTCCGAACTGCACAAACTACAGTTTTTTTCTTCTTGTTTTTTTTTTTGGAAATCATAAACCCTTTTTTTTCTCTGTTCTCTCTAAACTTTTGAAATCCTAATGACTAGTATGAGCAAGAAAAATCTGAAATTTTGGTTTTTAAGGGGTATGCATAGGCCCCAAAGTAGGATTTGGAAACGCCCATACTAATCCTAACAAGTGGAAATTACCTTTAGGGCCTTGCCTCAAAATAAATTAGGAAACCTTTGAAAATTCTATTTTTAGAAGCCTTTTAAAATATTTTTGAACATAAAAATATTATTTAGGAACACAAATAATTACTTTCAACCAAAACTTATTATCTATTTTATTTATTTAATTATTACCAATTTCTTTTATTTAATATGCCCATTGAACATATTTATTTTATTTTTCATTTAAAAATTATTAAAATTATACAAATAAAGTACAACAATACTTTTTTAAAACACGTGAAAATGTGGGATATTACACTTATTTATTACTATTTTAGTAAATTTGCTTATTTACTACTATTTTAAGTAATTTCGCTTATTTATTACTATTTTAGCGAATTCATTTATTTACTAAAGAATATTTGAAGAAAAGGTAATAAATTCGCTCATTTATTACTTTTTAAGTAAATACGCTTATTTATTGAATTTGTTGAAAAAAATTTAATACATTCGCTCATTATTACTATTTAGTGTAAATTCGCTTATTTATCGAAATTATTGAAAAAAATGTAATAAATTCACTCATTTATTACTATTTTGAGTAAATTCACTTGTTTACCGAAATTATTGAAAAAGTGTAATAAATTCGCTTATTTACCAAAATTATTGAAAAAGTGTAATAAATTCACTCATTTATTACCTTTTTGAGTAAATTCGCTTATTTACCGGAATTATTGAAAAATGTAATAAATTCGCTCATTTATTACTATTTTGAGTAAATTTGCTTATTTACTAGAACTGTTGACAACAGCTAATGATATTGTCATAAAATAACAAACCTTAACTCAATATATTTTTCCTTTTGAGTATTTTGGATAAAAGAGTGAGAAAAGGGATAAACATCAAAAACCAATTCAAAGCACTTGAAAATACAGCAAAGCATAGTCAAGAATGCTAGCCTTGTAGCATCAAAAAGCCTACCACGCTGATGCGTCAGTGCGACAGTAGAAAAGGCGCTAAAACCTTAAGTGCGATTGTTGCTATCACGCTCCCAAGTGAGCGTTTCTTCATTTGTTGCGTTTGAAATGTTGCTCAAATTATAAAATTTGATGTTCAATTGATAATACATGGTAGTGTTGTGTAGGGACATTTGCGTGGTTTCATTGCTGGGCTTGAGTGATGGCGTTGCAGAATTAGTCGAACTACATGTTGTAGGGTGGTAGAGTTAGTTGCGCTACTGAGGCAACGTGTTTGGGTTTGTGACGCTAAGGTGTTAGCGTAGCCCATTGTCTTGCGCTACTCTGCTCTTTCCTTTAAGTGCTTCTTCTTTTGTAATGCAAGTGCTTATATCTCAAACATTCTTTAATTAAGTTAATTTTGAGAAATATGAGATGAATTTGTGCTTACATGTTGATTTAGAGAATTATTTGTTATAACTTATTCAAATGTAGTCATACAAATGTTCAAGCATATGAAATAAATTTGTTTTATAATGATTATTAAAGAATGCTCTAAGCATTCTAAGAGTAGNGTTTTATAATGATTATTAAAGAATGCTCTAAGCATTCTAAAAGTAGTATCACTAGTACAAAAAACAAGATTTGCTGCGGTTTTTTGCCGGTTATTTGCTGCGGTTTTGAACCGCAGCACTTATAGCAGCAGAAAATAAGAAAAACTTATTTGCTGCGGTTAAACCGCAACAAAAAATAAGGTTATTTGCTGCGGTTGTTTAGAGAACCGCAGCAAATAACACCTAAAAAAATGGTGGGAAACAGGATTATTTGTTGCGGTTCTCCACACAACCGCAGCAAATAACCCTTTTTCCCTCCATTTTCTGAGGTATTATTTGCTGCGGTTCTCCAAACAACCGCAGCAAATAACCCTGTTTCCCACCATTTTTGAGGGGTGTATTTGCTGCGGTTGTTTGTGAGAACGCAGCAAATAGTTTTTTTTTTTTTTTTGAATAATTTCTAAAATGAAATTACAGCCTAATTCTATATCTAATCCACGCTCCCTGAAAATATATCGCGAGCTAGTACCCAATTTATTGAAACCGAATTCAGTTCAATTAATATAAATTAATGAATTTTTTGTATACATACAACCTAGAAAGCCAGCCTTAGCCAAACTCATCAATCCAGCCAAGGCAGCTCAAAACAAACACAACCTATAACATAAAACAAATTACAAACCAAAATCCAAAACAACTAAAACCAAGAACAAACAAAACAAAACACAAAAACACTTCTATCCCCACTAATTTACCAAACTTGTAAACATGCCAGCAAAACTCAGCTGAAACCCTGCACGAGCCCCCAAAATTGCAACAAACAACCACAAACAACCACAGCAATCCAACACCAAACACTGCTGAGAATAACAGCCAACACAGCAAACCACAACACAAACCAGCAGAGATTCAGCAAAACCCAATGTCAGCCACAATATACAGCAGCCTGACCTGCATCTGCAGCCCAGCAAAAAACTCCCCAAAACAACCACAAAGCGCAGCAACAACAGCCTACACAAACAGAAATCAACACTGCAACACACCCACCACAACCAACAAAACTGCACAGCCACCCTCAAAAAACAGCAGTCTTGCATAACTCAACAAAACTGCAACAAAACCACAGCACCCCACCACCAACACACAAACAAAACCAGCATGAAAGTCAAAAAAAACAACCAACACAGCAAAACAAAGCAACCACTGCAAAAATAGATAGTAGCATATCACCCTGCAGCAGACCACCACACCTACCACCAAGTTCAACTAAACTCCAACCAAACAACCATACACAGCACAAACCACACACTGCAGCTAATCCACCACCAAAAATACTACACTACAGTGTCACTGTACCATATGAATTACCAATAGCTAAAAGTTCAATAATAAATAAGTGAATGTACTAATATATTCCTAGCTTCTTCATAAACAATGTGTGTACAAGAAGTGCGCAACCTTGTCTCGAACCTCGCTATTGTGCTTTGCTGAAAGGCCCTTCTCGAACCCATGTAGCTTTGTGAATACCTATAAATTGACATAATTTAAAACCAGTTGAATTGACATAAATTGACATAATTAGACGTAATAGCAATCACACAAACCATAAGTGCATGTTAAAGAACAAACAGAACTTTGACACATAAATCAACTACTAAGACCACAAGACGCAAACCAACTCTAATAACCCAACATACACACACAACAACTCATGGCTCATAACACAACAACAGCTGCATGTAGTCATGAAGGTAGCTCGTGTAGAATTGCTTTCGATTGATAAATCCTCCGCAGTCATCTTACTTTGCAAAAACCAGTAAGTCTATAGCATTTTGTAGCATATTAATGTTGCTGATGAGATACTACAGTTCAAGTAGTTTATTATAACATACTGATAAAAGCCCCCATCTAAAGATTCAACGAAAACTTGCAGACAATCCACGAGCACAGGTATACGAGAAAATGCTCTCAAAAAATGTTTTCCATATAACACAAAAACAAAAAACCGTGATTTGACTTATATGAAAACCAGGTTCTGGGAGCATTGGTCATCGTTCTACACATAACACATATAGAAGAAATATGGATAATGGTATAGGAAAAGAATACATTAAAGGCCTGAATATATTCATGATCCCTTTAATGTTTTTTCCAAAAAATAAAATTTCCATTATTTTTTGTCTTCCACAAATGTGCAGCCCAGCATGGAGCATTGGTCATCGCGTATCTATGCTCGTGAGCCATTTGAAAATTTCAGTTGAATCTTTAGATGGAGGCTTTTATCAATATGTTATAATATACTACTTGAACTCTATTATGTCATCAGCAACCTTAATATATATGCTACAAAATGCTATACACTTGCTTGGTCTTTGCAAATTAAGATGACTGCGGAGGATTTGTCAATCGAAAGCAATTCTACACGAAGAAAAATTAA
>PYUH01000877.1:247330-354976 GCA_016808085.1 Suaeda aralocaspica | reverse complement strand
TCTTACCAGTGCCCTTGTCGGTCATAACGTGGCAAAATTGCACTTTGGACACTTATCCAACAACTCATAATCTTTTCGGTACAATATGCAATCTTTGGACAAGCATGTATTCTCTCATACTTAAGCCGAATGGACACATCAGCTTCTTAGCATAGTAAGTTGACTTAGGAAGCTCATTTCCATCCGGGGAAACATGCCACTCAGCTTTTCTAGTAACATTGTGAAACTTCTATCGTCCAATTGTTTTCTGACTTGACACTAAACAATTCCATCACAGCAACAAGAATGGTCAATTTAGTACAACGGGGTACAAAGGCTTTCGAGAGGCCTCTGAAATGGATTCAAAGCCTCGTCCATTGTCAAGGCCTCCACCATCTCTTCGACTCTATGATCCGCTTCATCGCGTTCGTAATCATCATTCCTATAGACATCATCATTGGTTGCATGAGTATAGTCCTTGTTATGTTGATGACTACTATCATCATTTGATGATTACCACGCAGTGAAGTGACCGTCATGGACTCCTGTCTCACCTGATACACTCCACACATAATATCAGGTCGAAAACCATGAAGAAGTAGGTGCAAGCCTGACCTCAGCAATACTTTTCAAACTTACGTCATTGGCACACTTGAAACATGGACAGAGTAAAACCCGGTTTTTTGAGTTTGTGAATATGCTTCGCAACGCTCACAAAACTCAAACACCCCTTCTACAAATTTCGCCTTATCATGGCAATTGTACATCCATGACTGATCCTTTGACATCTTGTGCAACTAATAACACACAATTGAAGATAGTACAATAACATAGTAAATTTATATATGGTTGTGTATAATTCTTTCAAAATGTGGTTCTTGCTTTAATAAACATTTAATACCCACAATCAGTTCAGCAATTGCTTACTATAATAATGAAGAAGCAAATTACATAGTAGTGAGAGATCATAAGGAATTTTCAAAATCCATGTACACTTGTTAGATTCGGAGGTTGGTTTTGTTTTCCAATAGCATTCGAGTTGTGAG
This sequence comes from Suaeda aralocaspica, assembly GCA_016808085.1. Lineage (NCBI taxonomy): Eukaryota > Viridiplantae > Streptophyta > Magnoliopsida > Caryophyllales > Amaranthaceae > Suaeda > Suaeda aralocaspica. The sequence continues at coordinate 353,951 of PYUH01000877.1, read as the reverse complement.
TAGCGACTAAGAGCATGTTGGTTCAAAACTTGGAATGGGATGGAATGAGAATATGAAACCATGAGTAGGAGAGTGAAAATCCGTTTCTTTTTGTAAATTGTTTGGTTCATCGCTCATATGTTAAAAAACGGAGGTGTGGAATCTATACCCTTGGAAATGATTCCAACTTTTTCATCTTTTGTCATTAAGAGCGACAACCCATTCCTAGTACTAGAAAGTGGTTGAATTTACTATGGACTCCTGAGGTATTACTATGATTAGTATTTGAAATGGAGCTCCAGCTTAGCTGGATTTTGAGTTGATGTTATCTAGTATGGACTAGCAATTCAACTAAATTAAAAAACTTCTGATAAATGAAACAATGTGAGTGCAATTATGAACTTCAAATGTGAGTTGAATTACCTAAGAAAAAGAAAAAGAAACAATGAAACCCCATGCAATCACAACATCCTTAGAATTAACTTATACTGTAAAAATTCAGGCCATAAACCGTTCATAACTAGGTAGCCATTTTCATTTATATTCGTTTGTTTCGATGGATAAAACTTTTCATGGAAAAACAATGTGAGAAAAATTTACCTAAAGTAGTGTTTTTTATTTATGATAAAAAGTCCCACAATAATATTCACAAAACACAACATATTGTTCAAGAGTTTAGCACATAAATCTAAATAAACTTATGGTTGCAACAAAAAACTTGAACACTACAACAGACACAAATACCAACTAATGAATTATTAAAAAAATAATAAAATACAATTTAGTGAATAATTAAACTACCAAAATCAAAATAAGAAATCATAATCAATTAAACAAATATGGATCATAATCTTACACAATGTGGTAATTAACTGTCACCCTGACACATGGGATTGGATATAGGCCTAATACCAAAGCTAGACAAACTGATAAATGATCAGTTGCTGCCAACAAAACAGCAAGCAAACAAAACAGCAGTAGCATAGCAAAACAGCAGCACCACAGCACGTACAACAACAAAACAACCACTAAGGTTTCCAAAACAGAGAATCTAATGTGACTTTGAGGATGAGACATGCCAGTTCTACCATACAAGCATTTTGTGGAAACTCTAGTTCTTACAATAAAATGAAGAAAAGGAGACCAGAAAAGAAAAGGTAATTTTTGGTATTTCTTATTTCGTTTGAATTTAACAATCTTGAAGGGATGTCATGTCCTTAATTAACTTTTTCACAAGAAAAAAGTACCTACAAGTTACTGTGATTGCAAGCCAATTAACACTATACAATAATGTAATAGCTGCTCTATACAAAGAAGCTAGTAGTAAAGTTTAAAAGATAGGTTGCATGGTCTACTACATCAGAAGGCATCAGATACAATTCTTGATCCCGAGTTACAAAAATGAAGACAAAGGCCGATAAAGTAAAAATCAACACCTGCTGTGAGAAGCTTTCCCTTGTTGCAAAAGCTCCAAATAGTAAAACTGAGAACGGATAAAGAGCAGTAGTAGTCAGCCATGATAAAGAACAGAATTAAACATGCATAAACAACAAACCCAATAAAAGACACAATCTTTAGATCAATGCAAAAGTAAATCGCGTATCAATCTATTATTACTATATTAACCTAAACAATTACAAAGAAACAGCCAAGACCTTGGTATGTTTTCTATTCCATGTGAAATAGGTAATTCAACATTCCAAAAGTGCATGCTAGATTTAGGTGCTTCCATAAATGTTATGCCTANCTTCCGTAAATGTTATGCCTAAGTCTGTCTATGACACTTTAAATTTGGGTTCTTTATCTAAAACCAATGTTGTTATTCAACATGCTGACTTTTATGTTCTTGGAGTTTTGGAAGATGTTATTGTTCAAGTAAATGAATTGGTTTTTCCTGCTGACTTTTATGTTCTTGATATGGGTGACATAATTGATAATGTGCCATTACTTTTAGGAAGACCATTCCTAAAAACTTCCAAAACTAAAATTGATGTTCATGAGGGTAATCTAACAATGGAATTTGATGGAGAAATGATTAAATTTAACATTTTTGATGCTATGCGATACCTAACTGACATTAATAATGTTAGTGCTATTGATTGTTATGATGCTATTGATTGGATTGCTCAAAATATTTTTGATAAATGGTGTGAGACATTGCTTGAACAGATTATATGGAGACAGAAAAACAGATGAGGTTAGATTTTTACCTAATGTATCCTAATCAATAATACTTCTATTTCTATGTACAAATGTGCCACGCATATGGGGTATTGCATGGTATGACTCCTCAAATGCTTCCTTTTCATCCCCAATGATTGTACATCCAAATTCACATTGAGGAAGTGTAGCAGAAACTTCAGCTATTTCTNCTGCTTTTCTCCAAACAAATGAAATCATTCAATACTTACGAACTGAATATATATAAACAAGAACATTGAAATATATATAAACACTGATATATGAAATTTTTTAAAAACTAAGATGAAAAGTAGAACTTACCAAACTTTAGAAGACCTTGCTAGAAGCAGTGGAACTACTGCAGATCCGGCGGCGACGCGGCGGAGAACCCAAATAAGGCCCAGCAAAAGACGAAATTTTGTACTACTGCAGGACGGTGGAGTGAGTTCAACCGGTTGACTGAATTCAGACGGAAGAATGAGGGAGTGCTGAAGCTGACTGTGAGTTCAGACGGAAGAGGGAGTGTGAAGATGGGATTCGAAGAATGAGGGAAGAGGGAGTTTGGTTAGGGTTTGGTTTGAGTGTGAGTTTTTGAGAGAATGAATTAGGAATTGAAGATAAGAAAAAAGAACGACAACAAAACAAAAGAAAAAGGCAGGAAAAAATTAAAAAAAAAAAAAAGGTCCCAACGGGAAAAAAAAAAGGAAAAAAAAAATGTACAGCACTATTTGCTGCGGTTAACAACCGCAGCAAATACTAATAAATAGCAGCAAAAAAAAGTTATTTGCTGCGGTTACACAAGAACCGCAGCAAATAATACTCCTTCACAAAAATATCAATTTATTTGCTGCGGTTTTTATAAAACACCAAAAAACCGCAGCAAATAAGGCGCAGCAAAATGTAAATTTTGTACTAGTGTATGCTTTTATTTTATTAAACAAAAGTGCTTTGACAAATGATTCTCTAAATGATGTTATCGAATAAAGTATAATGCTCCATGAACTATTGAGAAGTGCTCGTAATTAGTATGACTTGTTTCCTTTTAAATGTCATGAATAATATATTTTGACTTTTTTGAAGAGTGGTAGGTTCCTAACTTAATAATCAAAAGTGATAGTGCTCTTGATTAGTTTATTATGAGAGTAATGGACTCTTAATTAATAAAAAAGTGAAAATGCTCTTGATTAATTTATTTTAATTATAAGAGTAATGAGCTCTTAATTTATAACCAAAAATGGAAATGCTCTTAATATTTATGAAGCGACGTGCTCCAAGAATAAGAAATCAATTATCCCATTGTTTAATATGATAAAAGTAAAAATGCTCTTAATTTTACCTCAAATGACATCGCGCACGAAAATTAGTAGCACTGCTGCTGTAGCATGACAAACTTTGTTGTGCTACGATATGGAGCGCTGCGTAATTTGTTGCGCTTGTTAAATAGCGCTGAAAATGTTGTGGAGCTCCTCATTTAGCACTACAAAGTCTGTGATGCTACGCCTTTTTTAATTTTCTGGCTCTATTTTTTTTTGTAAAAGCTTTTCAAGTTTAACTTCAGTTATTGTTCTTGTATTATTGATTAGACCTTGGGCCTTTTATTTTTGACACATAACTAATGAGCTATATTTTGAGACTGAGGATCTGAGTAGGGGAAAAATGGCAATATTTTGTGGAGGATTTTCCGACTTACTCCAAGAATGATTTGCATTATGAGACATTAAGGCAATTTTCTTTTAAGAAATGTTGTGCGTCCTAAAATAAAACAGTATCCAAGACCTTAGGTGGGTCTTGTGTTCAAAGGACCTTTTTTCATGGTCCCTTAAAATTATACTCATGTTACATGTCCTTAAGATGTAGGACTATTAAGACAACACCTTATGAAAGGTTGCATACGTATCCAATTCGAGTTAGAATCAGGTCTTACGTAGATCTTGCTTCTGAGTTATTGATGTGTTAAAGGTAACGACACAAGTTTTTTGCATTTTTGTTACACCTCAAGGAGGGCTTTTTCAGGGTTGTATCGTGGCTACGCTTAGGGTGTAAGAAAGAAATGGAAAAGAAGGCTCAAATACCCATAATTAACCCAAACTATGCTACAAACTCGTTCTTAGACTTTAGCAACTCTATTACTTACAAAGTAGGGTTCTTAGACTTGAATTGAGCCGCAATTGATTTTTTAGGCTCGTGATGACTGGGCCAATGGTTAATAAAGTAAAGTTTGTTGCCCAAAAGAGGATTTATTTGAACCACTTTGTTTTTATAACTTAATTAAGGAATAGACACATTTAATTTAAAGGATGTAAAATATCGAGTAAGTTATTCAAGGTGTGGACGCGTCAAATTGAGGATGTATTTGATATGAACAACGTAGTCTATATTATGCCAATTATGCTTTAATTGTTCTTCATTTCCATGTTGATTAACTCAACTTGATGAGTTCATTCACTTGTAATTGTTTAAGCAAGACATGATGAGTAGAGAGAGAATGTACAATTTGAAGATGAAATGAATTTCATTTTATTGATAGTTGAGATTAGTACGTAAATGATACTTGGTAGCATAAGTCTCAAACTCTACCATGAAAGAAGAAGAAAAGAGAAGAGAGAAATTCAACTAGGGAAGTGAATGGTGTTCCAGGTTTGGTCTAAATCATATTTATTTCTTGTATGTATTCGTCTACATCATCTTGAATAATATTCTTTGGATTTTTTTGGGCTTGCATTTGACGAATTTTAAATAATAACCTTAATTGATTGAAACTTCATTATATTTTAGTCCAAACTATAGACCTTTGGTCTATTATCAATAGATTCTAAATCAAACATTTAGGAGTAGGTTCAACCATGGGCTCATAATTTAAACACTTAGAATGATGTGTTTGATGCAAAGGTTGGATGGAGTGTTTAGAAAAAAGTAGTAGCCAATATAGCACATATTATCACTTTCTAAAGCAAACAAATTTTCTTTGGTTTGCATTAGGCATTTTTTCATCATTTTGTATGCCAATAATATGTAGCAACCCTTGCAATTTCATATTATAATGATTGCACTTAAGAGAATGTGTCAATTTAGTATGTGTTAACAAATAAAATGTAGAAAATAACTAAAGTGGGTTTTTTATTGAACCATAACAAGCTCTAAAATAACGTTAAACCCTTTTAGGTGGGGTTAATTATGATTTAATTGTACTGTGTATAAGTAATTTCAAATAAATACTGCATATTCATCAAAATTATTCAAATACATGAATTTTTGGCGCAAAAAAAGTTCTAGCGCTAGCTTTGTAGCGTGACAAAAGAAGTAGTGCTAGCAAGGTAGCGATATTAAACTTGTGACGCTAACAGTGTAGCGCAATTAAAAGAGTTGCGCTGTTTGTATAGCGTTGTAGAATTAGTTACGCTGCAAGTGTCTATTGATTTTGCTAAGTTATCATTAAATTTGTATTTAATGGGTTTGGATTCATGTCCATGTTGCCCATATATACGTTATCTAGTCCTAAATGGGCCTATTATTAGACAGAACTTTTGAAAGATTGGTGATGATGTTAATAGTATGTGAGTCATTAAAAACATTAATTAAAATCGTGCATTATCAAGCAATTACTAAACTTCATATTATCATTAGTGGATCCTTATAAAGAGATGATGAGGGAAGACAAAAAAAGATAATAGAAGGAAAATAGAAGATAAAAGAAACAAGACTCAACACTTAGAGTTATAACAATCATGGTTAATTGATGGGAAGCTCATAGGGAAAATAAAAATTAATAAAATAAAAAAAATATAAATATCATGATTAACCTTGATGGATTTTTGTTTTTATTTTTTTTAAAAAAATTTAATTCTAAGTGTTTAATTTTTTTGAAAATAATACAAGGGAAAGTGAGATAGTTAGATTTAGTAGAAATTTGGAATTAAACTAATTAAATTCTAAAAGAAAGGAATTAATTAGTAAACTTCCAAAAGATTCGAATTATCTTAAAAATCTCGAAAAGCTAAAGTATTTTTGAAATCGTTAATATTATTTGAATTTTCTAATAAATGTTGAGTGTATAAGTTAGTTTCTATTTAATCAAAGATTCTATTAATCAAATCCTATGAAGATCAAGGATTTTATTAATAATATCTTATGCAATATTTTATTAACTAAATCAAATATATTGGTGTATAAATAAATCTTCCAAGTAATAAAATGATATCAAAGAATATAATTTAAAATTACGGAAAATATTTTATGTAATCATTTAATTTAGTTAGCTAATAAAATGTTGTGCTTGAAAATATTTGAAAATCTCAGAAAATCTAAATATGCACAAAATATAAAAAAGCAAAACAAGCAACTATACAAAACAAAAAGGAAGCAATAATTACAAAATAATGCAGTCAAACTACAGTCAACCATGGTCAGTCAAAAAGGTCATAACTCTAAGGAGTGTGCTCCAACACTTTGCGATTTAATAACCGTTAGATATGAAGTTTCTCCCATCTAAGGACCATGGGCGGCTTAGTAATTGATGTAGTTGGGATAAGGTTCTATCTTCCTCAGTTGCTTAGAGACCATGGGCCCCACCAAGTCAATAGTTCCTCCCCGAAATGTAGAAGTATCACGGTAATCCTAAGGCATGTTTCAAACGCATAGAGGCCAAGTGTATGTTACATGTATGCAATATGACTAAAAAATGAAAATGTTCTAAATATAAGAAGTGTATAATTTGAGAGAAAATTTTCAAGTCTCACCCTCTTTTAGTCCCCAGTGGAGTCGCCACTGTAGGGACCCTCGGATTTTAAGGTTCCAAATTTTTTGGTCACCTTCCCCAACCGTCTATAGGTCGAGTTAAACCTATGAAATTGTCTTAGGGAAAGGTGAAATGGAATATTTTAGAAGTATTTTGCAAACAACAACGAGCATAGGAATTTCAGTCGCGCTAGCGTGGTACGTAGTGTCACAAACTTTGTCACACTTACAGTGCAGCGCAGCAAGGTTTGTCACGCTACAGCAGTAGCGTTACAAAATTTGTGACGCAGCGACGTTAGCGTGACAAAGTCTGTCACGCTACGCTATTTTAGTGTTTTTTAAATTTCTAATTATCTTTTTTTGAGTGAGTTAATATCAACAAAAACGGACAATGCTAGTAAGAATTCGCAAATGAGTTTTAGTATTCAAACTCATAAACCGTGTATTTAGATTGATTTAAGAATGGGACACGAATACGGGACGATAATCTAAATTGCACGAATAACCCTTTCGATTCCATGGGGAAGACTCCAAGTTATAATCTTACGAACCAAATGTTGGATTTGGGGGTGAAGGTACTAATATGGCGATGTGCGTCATATTAGCCTGTAGGCGGCCATTACTAATTTCTCTCAATTATACACAAGTTATATAAAGAACCACAAAATAACAATTTACAACCTAACACAAAATTACTATTACTATGGTGAAATTATCTGAAACTAATTAATTTAGTCAGATCGTCACTAATATTAATTCAAGGTTCCTAGCATGATGCAGTTTGTCCAAAAATTATCTTAGTTTAATGTGATAAATTAATTTAAATTAAGTCTTTTAACAAAAAAAATTGTGAAAATTTGAAATAAACATACAAATAATTAAATACAACAATTAATACATAAAGTTTAATTTAACACTCTCAAAAAACTTACACTTCTAGCTTGATCATTGTTTCTTTGAGTATTAATTTGGACAAAGCTTCGAATTTAATTCGTAATAATAAGAAGTTAATCCATTTTATTAGAAATGAAATAAAAAAATAATTTGATGGAGAAAATTTTAAGTGTAAAGAGAAAAGGAGAAAAAAGAGAGAGAAAGTAGGTTCAGGAGAATGAGAAAGTGTCGGTTTTGGAAGTGTCAAAATGGGTAGAAAAAATCAAGAGAGTCCAGAGGATCGTTTTAGAGGACAAAAAAAGGGTATTTATAAGGAAAATGTGTAGCGCGACAGGTTTTATCACGCTGGTCAGGTAACGTTACAAGTTTAGTGATGTTGACTAGCCAGCATGACACAAGCCGTCACGTTGTGCAGCTAGCGCTGGTTGCTTGTCACGCTGCTGCGTCAGCGAGTCACGCTACGCTAAAACTCTTTTTTTTTAAACCAAATATTGGGCTTATATAAAAATCTAATAATATAAACGGGCTTTTTTTATAATATTTTGTAATTTATGAAAAATATTAAAATTAAGTCTAATAACATCAATTGTCCAATAATTTATAGAAGTGGGTTTTATTGTTCATCATGGAGTCTTGCCATGGGACTGGAGACTAAATTAGGTGTCTATAGATTTGTCTAAGAAAGAATAGCGAGCTCTAAGGCTCCTAGCCTCCCTGTACATCATTCGAGGAGAGGATTTGTATAAGAGGCATTACAATGGTTTGCACCTCCGATGTATAGACAACAAAGAGGCTCAATGGGTTATGGATTAAATACATGCGAGCATATGTGGAACTCATATGAGCGCTCGAATGTTGGCTTCTAAGATCGTCAAGAAGGGATATTATTGGACTACAATGGAGGATGATTGCAAGAGATATGTAAGACATTGCGATAAATGCCAAACATATGCGAATGCTCAACATATACGTCCATCACTTCTTTACTCTCTATCATCCCCATGGCCATTTTCAACTTGGGGGATTGACATAAACAGAAAGGTTATGCCTCCGGGTCATGGGGGTCATGAGTTCATATTGGTGGCGATTGACTACTTCACCAAATGTGTGGAAGCTACTTTATATCGTATATTGCAAGCCAAACATGTGGCACAATTCATGAAACCAACATAATATGCCGATATGGAGTCCCGCATGAAATCATCAATGATAATGGAACTCATTTTCAGGGTTGATGGGAGGAACTCCTCACCAAGTATAAAAACGCAACAACACAAATCATCTCCATATCGACCTCAAACAAATGTAGTAGTTGAAGCAGCGAATAAAATGTCAAGGCCATTCTTTCTAAGATGACTGAAACCTATAGAGATTGGCCACTTAAATTACCCTTCACCTGATGGGGGTACAAGACATCCATTAGAACTTCTACAGGAGCAACACCCTTCTCCTTGGTCTATGGGATGGAAGCGGTACAACCAATTGAGCTCGAGATTCCCTCATTAAGAATAGTATTAGAAAGTGAACTTTTTGAAGTCGAATGGGTACAGGTGCGATATGATGCTTTGGTCCTCCTAGATGAGAAGCGTTTGAAAGGCTTTACGTCATGTACAAGTCTACCAAAAAAGGATTGAGAGACATTTCAATAAACATGTCAAAGAAAGAAAATCAAAGAAGGAGATTTAATTCTCAAGGCATTATGAAAAACGGTCCTGGATCCTAGAGGGAAGTTCCGCCTGAACTGGGCTGGACCATATATTGTTAAAAAGATACTCCCTAGAGGTGCAGTTGAACTAATGGACATGAATGGTGACAAATTTCATAACCTCACCAACTTGGATAAACTGAAGAGATACTATGTCTAAATTATGGAGTTACTAGAACTACATTTGGCCTTATTCCGAAAGGATACGTAGGCAACCTCGACTTGGGGTTCGGCCCATTTAAAAATAAAAATCCCTCTCCTCTACCGTACTTTATCCGCCTGCTGAAATGAACCTAAACTATGTTTATCTTCAAAACACTAAATATTCATTATTTGAATGAACATCATTAATTCAATGTTGTATCTTTTGTCATGAAATGAAATAAATGATTTATTTGTAAACATGATTATTCAAACACAATATAAATGTTTACATGAATAAAATTAAAAACATGGCACATAATCCTTATTCAAATAATTAATTTGTGAAACAACAAAGCAATTTTCCTACTTAGGTCTAGGTTCCTTCTTCTTATCCTCCTTGGTCTTAGAAGATTCTCCTGCTTTCATAGGCTTCTTGGGTACTCATTTCTTCTTTCTTGGGGCCTCAACATCCTTCCCCTTCCCTTGCCTTTCACAACTTGTTCCTCTTGTGTTCTCTTCCTTTTCCTCTTGTGTTCTCTTCCTTTTAGGAGTCGCTTCAATCGTCAAAGGAGGTAATTTCTCAAGCCTTTTTCATACAGGCACTTTCTTAGGACCGAGTCTGTCTTTGATAGATGTGATCTTGGGCTTCTCCTGGGCTTTATCCATAGCATATTCATAATCTTTCCTTTCTTCCTTGCAAGTCTCTGCACGAGTGGACATAGATTTTGCATGCATCCAAATTAAGTAATGCTTAGATACCCTCTCATAGATTCTCGTAGTGGAGTCATAGTAATCCTCGTCCGCCTCTCCCATCTTCTCTCCAAATTCTTGGCAATACCTAGCAGCATGGGCTTCTCCTAAGGCTTTACAATATCATGATTCATAATTATATGTTGCTTACCGAATTGCCTCATTACTCTAGAGGGGCAGTAGAAAGTCAATGCAGTCAAACCAGCCACACGAATGTAAGGGATTTCGTCCGAATAGATCATGGTCTTAATCTTCCACCAGGAGACCGTCCAGCAACCACTCATGCATGGTAGAATGATGGTACCGCACGTGCCATCAATATAACTTGCTTAGAGTATATGTGGGGAAATTTGCAGGAGGCTCCGTCAAGTTCAAACGATCCATGAGCCACACCTGAAATTATTAGCACCAGAGAATATTTCAAATATTTTATAACCTATTCAATGTTTGAAATAAGTTATTCAATGAAATAATGATCATCACGTGTAAACATTTTCATACAGTAAGCCATTAAATGACATATTTGTTGCTAACAATTCAAATGCAAACATTTACATCATAACATTTTACTTAGAGAAGTAGAGGACATCCAGTCAAGGGGGCTTGATCATTAGTGGAAAAATTACTAATTGTATCGGGCAAAAAGTGACATTTCGGACAGATATTTGCGTTACGACTGTGAGGGTTGCAAATAAGTTTCTTATTTGTATCGGGCTAATGTACGTTACAAATAAGTCATTAATAGTAACGGGCTCTAAGCAATGACCGTTACAAATAAGTTTCTCAGCGGTTAAAAGAACTACTATTTGTTACGGTCTCTGATGATTGCCCGTTACAAATAACATTTATTTGAAATGAATATAATAATTGACCCGTTACAAATTTTAGTTAGCCCGATACAAATAGCTTATATTATAAACAAAAAAAATGCCTACTACCGAACTCCTTAATCACCTATACAGGTTGTACCTACAAAGCTTTTGCATTTATCAAGCTACACACGCCATCCATGCACCACCGACTCCGCAAAAAATTTACAACTTACCACCCATCACACCAACCACTATATATAATATGAAATAAGACCTGGAATTTCCATTTCAACACAAGCATATATGCAAAGAAAGTATATATAAACAAAGATTTATTAATACTACATATTGTATTACATTAAACAATGTTCATGCATGGTTTTTTCAAAATCATTGACAATACAACAGATATATTGTTCCAAAGTCCATGCACTACAATCTTGGTACAAAAGATGAATTCAAATTAACCAAGATGGATAGATCCAAGATCATACGTAGAAGCATCAACAAATTCCTAAAAAGTGGCTCTTGCTAACCTATAATTAAATAAAATAAAAATAGTAACCTGGAGAATAATCAGAAAGGCCATAAGTAAAACCTCAAAGAAGGCACTTCTCAAAAGAAGGTTTTAAATCTAAAAATGTCTCGATTGGTGTTGAGTTGTCGATTCTGCTCAATGCATGTAACCCAACAACATACAAAAAAGATTAAAGTGTAGCATAATGCAATAATAAGGCTTCATAACTACATTTTAGTTCCATAATTTATCAGTTTTATCCCTTTATGTTTAGGTTTTTTTTTTTATACATGGATTGATACAAGAGCATTCAGCACAAGGATACACGTAGCATTCTAGTTCTCGACACTATGGTATGATTAAGCAAACTTTCATTACATAGCCATATCTAAATTGAACACTTGTGTTCAAATAAAACATCTGCTCTTAAATAGTAAAAATCTTCTATGATTACAAACCACTAGTGCCTAAATACATGCACTTATGAGCTATAACTATTAAATAAGGGTATATTATTAAACGAGAATGAATACAATGAAGTACATTAAATTTCGATCAAAAGTCATTTAGAAAAGAAAATAACTAAGAAGGCATATTTTACAAATTGAAAATAGGGAATGAAAATTAAGAGAAGTAAATAACCAAACCTTGAAGATAACATGTACCTTAGCTTCCCTACCTTGCCTTAATCGGATCTCAGTAACCCTAACAGCATCACAACTGCAATAAACCCACCAAACCCAGGCTTTAAAATTACACACAAAAGTAGTTATAGAAAATAAGTAAATAGAAAATCGAATCAAGATTAGATTCATCAAAGTAACGCAACAAATTGAACATCATGATCAAATAAAACCCAAATCACAGAATTGTTGATTGCAATAACTCATACCCTACTACATAGAACTATAATTGAAGTCTATACATTACCATTACTATAATCCATATAAAACGAAATATCAAAAGCCAATGAAGAACAAATATAAATTATTGTGAAAATCTATGTGGCAGTCAAATATTGATCATATATAATACAATCACTCATTCAATCGTTCACTTCATTCATTCAACAGTTTATTCATAGATTCGTTCTATTCTTCATTCATTAATATCTATGTCGATTATCATAAGTATCTGAGCACTAAAGAGCGAGGCTAGGTCACTGATAAGAATCCACAAGCAATCATCCAAGTGCACAGAACAATGCCAAACTAAATATTATGTATGACTTAAAAAAGAAAGCAATAAGTACAATAAAGGAAAACAAAGAATTATCATGCCCCTTTCGTGACAATAAATATTTGTGATGCCTTTTTTATGCCATATGAACAACTAGTCAGGTTGAAGTAAATTACCGGAATCAATAAGCATTGTTCTCTTTATCATAAAAACAAATCTGCAAATATAATCAGAACAAAACATTAGTTAAATATAAATAACAGACAAGAAAATCGATTGAAATATTAAACCATCGGTCAAACTGGAAATCCAAAACAAAGAAGCTTAAGTGAGGAGTGACATAACAATAATATTGATATTTCTCCATCGAACAAACCATCCTACCTTAGATTTCAGGTTTTCAGTCATCTCTACTATTTTCGCTCCTAAAGAGGACAGTAACACTTTAATTATCACACACAAAAAGTTCAAAGCTAAAGACATGACTCCACATCAATTACACTTTGATTAATTTAGACGGTCAAACATCGAAGCTAAATCTATTAGTCCACTGAAAGAAATCGAACCCCTAAACCCTATATGAATTTACATCCTCAAACATCGAATTCAACCCCTTAAATTCCCTAATAATACAAAACCCTAATTGAATTCAAACCTATTCACCACCCAAAACTTGGAAGTCGTAACAATTAAAATAATCAAATAAAAGAAAATTGAACAAAATCCCCAAAACAGAAACCCTATTACCTCAAAACTCAGAAATCAAGAACAGATAGCAACCTCTTGTCAAATAGCAAACACTTAGCCTTCGAAGAAAGGTACTTAGCATCTCTCAGCCATTCAAACCAAATACGAATTCCACCACCCCATGCTTCGAAACCAAACAACTGCAAATTAGGTTAAATGGGTTGAATTCGAAATCAATCAGGAGCAAAAAAAAAAACCCCAAAACTGAGATTAAACAATCAATTGTGAATTGAATTTGGTTTACTTAATTCTAAAAACAAAAAACCCGTGTTTTGATGAAAAATTGGAAGTTTTAAGGGTGAAAAATGAAGAAAAGGGTAAATTAATACCAAAATCAAACCAAAAATCACAAACACAACAATCAAACAACTAACACACATCAAACCCCCAAAATCTCAAGAACTTGGGGTTTTCAAAAACCCCAAAATTAACAAAATGGTAATTAATACCAGAATAAGGTCAAAAAGGGTATTCTGATCAACTTTAATAAACTCAGCATTCCAATTCTTAAGTTCAACATCAGCAGCAGCATTAGAAGAAGTACGATCTTCAGAACCAGCTTTAGCAGCAGCAGCTTCCACGTGTTTCTTATAGTACTCAATTACTTTTGAAAGTAATTTTCCAGTGACATTGGGAAGTGGAATCGCGTTATCGGCACAGTCGTCTTCGATCATGTGTTTGATCATTTGTGATTCAAGTGCCACCACTTCGTCCACCTCGAATGACTCGTTGTCTGAGGATTTCAGTAGGATTTTCTTTGGTGTTGTTAATGCCATTGATGATTTGTTATTTTTTTTTTTTGGGTGGGGGTCGGGTGGGGTGATTTGTGGATTTTGATAATGAGCGCAGACAACACTGGCCAGCCGGCCGAGCGAAACGAGAGAGTGAAGAAGTGAAGGAAAAGGCAGAATATGAGAATAGGCTAAAATACGCTGCCAATTAAAAAAAAGGGAAAGATATTAGGATAAGGTACGCCATATGATATTCATAACTATTTGTAACAGGCATCACATAAGCATAGTAACAAATAAGAAATGCCTCAAAAATGAAATAATAAATTTAACGGGCAATTGATGATGTAAGTTACAATTATAATTATTTGTAACGGGCCCAAAATCAGCAACTTAAAAGTAGAACTCTAGTGTTAGAAATAGGCTTTTTTTAACGGTCTTCAAAAATGTCCGTTACAATTACTATATTTGTAACGCTCTTATTGTCAGCCTGTTACAAATAGGGCATTACAGATAGCAATTTTTCCACTAGTGTGAGAATCCTTTTTTAGGCAATCAAGGGTTCGAAATAGCTCACCAGTGTATAGAGGCATAGGGGTCCTGCCATCCTCGAATTGTTAGACAATGGTGATCAATGCAGGATAACCAACTATGGCTTCACCATTCACAAAGAGAAATCTTGCAAATACACAAATTAGTAAGGCTCGCCAACTGTACCTCTTTCGTGCTACTTCCGCAGTCCTGAAGTAAATAATCAATGCTACCAAGTCTACTTTCCTACCATGAACTACCTTTTCCCTAACATATGCATCAGGATTAAAATAATGATAAAAAATAGGACATAAGTAGTCTTTGTTGCTGGGAAGACATGACAAACCATTACAAGACAATGTCGCTATGCCACCTAATTCTTCAAGCAATGAGGTAACCTCTCTCTCACAAAACATGAAGCTATGTGTATTTGTGTTCCAAAATCCAATAGCTTCATACAGAAGATTAATATCGAGTTGAGCGTACCTCAAATTGATTAGTGAAGCAATCTTTGTAATCCTTCAGCAGACCTTTCTCCTACGGGTTAAGTGTTGAAAGCCATTCGTCACACACAACTTCAAAACTCCTACCAATGATCGCAAGAAAAGACTAAATTATCAAAATTGTAGAAGCAAAACTCTCAAAGATCGTCACTTTGGTTCGAATGAAGACAAACAAGGATGAAGCGAAGGGGCTATATATAACTTCAAGGTTGCCATAAATAAAAGGAGTCGAGCGCCATAGCATTGGACGAGCGTTTAGACGCAGGCCTCCCTTTTTCATTTCATTCTTGGGTTGGGCACCATGGCGCCATGGCTCGTCAACGGAACGTCTGTAGGAGTAAAACTGAGCGACAGGTACATCTTGGAAAGACTCGAGGTACCACCAGATCGTTCTGCAAGTGACGACAAAGGTATCAACTCCGAAGTCAGTTGCTAAATGCAGACTGAGAAGTTCCAGCAACCTCATTAGAATCAGGAATACCCTCGAGACGAGGAAAATAAACACGTTCCTCTGCTGCACCCGTCTAAGCTACCTCTCGGGAAGAGGACGCCCTAGTCATCCCTTGTTGCCCGCCGGAACTCGGCTCACAGGCCTGAAATATGAAATAGAGTCATTGAAAATCATGAAGACAAAACAAGGAAATGAAAATGAAGGAAAAGAGGGTTAGATATCTTACTACCCCGGCATCTTGACTCCTACACGACAAGGCCTCGTTCAGCTTTTTGGCCTCGTACATTGATACAAGTGTGAATAGCAATACATGTATGGATGGTGTGAATATAAGGTTGCCATTCACATCGGTTCTTGGTGGTTTTGCCTATGAGTTTTTTCCCACTGCACTTGCTAGGGTTTTTCTCATTTCGGACTTTTAAATGCTTGTAAATATTTTTGTTTCCCGTGTTTTAGTTATACTTGGTCTACAATGATGGAGGATCACGTTCTTGAAAGTTTCTTGATTAAAAGATTCAATCTAGAACGTATCTTGGAGCTTCTAAAGATAAAATTTGAGTTTCGGAGCAGTGCAATATGTCTGACTTTGAAAACTTTTTGACAATTGGCTTTGAGTTAGAAGGCGTGCGAATATGCATTGGAAAGCTTATTGAATCTACTTTCAGGGAAAAATATTTCAAAAATTCATAAAAATACGAAAGATAATGTTTTATTCATTTTTCTGCTCGGATGTCAAACTGGAAATCAGTTTTTAGTTCGATTTCTTTTATCTAGAGTCCACGTATAGTTAGGATTTGTTTTAAGATGTGTTTTGTGTTTTGTTTTGTGATTTTTATTTTCTTAATTTAGTTTTTTAGTTTGTTAGGCAGGTTGTTAGAATAAAATCTAGTTAGTTATAGTTAGTTAGAAGTTGTTGTAAAGATAAGAGCAAGTTGCATGATGATGTGGCAATCTTATCTTTAGTTTGTTATATAACTTGTGCAAGTGGCACAAGTGGCGATTGTTATCTTGTTTTCACTTGTGTTTTTAGCTTCTTTGTTAGTTTTTTTTAGTTGATGATTATTTCTATAAATAGTCTCAACATTACGATGTAAAAAGACAAGTTTGAGTTTAAGGAAAAAGTTTTTGTTTGTTTACTTGAAAACAAATCCTAAAATTTGAGAGTTAGTGGTGAATCCTTTATACTCTTTTGTGCAGTTTAATTAGTGGCTTTGAGGGTGCTTAGGCTTTAATCAAAGAGTAGTTGATCAATCTAAAATCGTGAGCTTTGGTGACTTAGCCTTTAGAAATTCGTGATTTTAGTTCTATCCCCCTTATGAGTTTTTGTTTATACGAAAATTCACATCATACTTCAAGGCATCTATCACCTATAGGAGGTGAGTTACGCCTTCTCGAGGCATCTATTACAAAATAAAATAGTAATAAACGTATGTTACATGAAACAAATCATCAAACAAAGCTCGTATTGAATAGTGAGCTTACTCACCGACAAAACAGAAGGTGGAAAGCCTGAATAGCGAACTGCCAGCCCTCCGGAGCCTCCGGAACCATCTCGCTATGGATTGTCCCATCGATCTCATGATCATAAGTAAAATCGGCATAGGGGAGACGACCGTCGTTGTATGACGCTTGAAAAAGCAAGAAAATCCGCATAAGCATTCATCAAGGTGAAAAAACGACGAAAATAACGAGATATCAGAACTCACCACAACAATCAGTTAGACCGGCTGAGCTAGCCGAGGAAGAAGATCGCTCTGGTAGTCCTTGTTATGGTAGACAGGTTGCTGTTAGGAGTAGAATGTGTCACAAACCACTCGTGTCCGACCGATTTGGTCCAATAGAGGTAATGGAGCAACCATCGATGCCGAAGGGTCATGGGGGACAACAAACTTGTCCAGACTACGTTGCCTCACAACCCGCTCCCCAAGGTAGCAAATAGGGACCTCATAGTTCCAGAAATAACACTGGTGAAGAGTCAGCTAAGAGGCGAGGGTAGGACCTGTGGGAATGCCCGCTAAACCTACCCAAGGACGGAACTAAACCTGAGAATGATAGAAAGACACGAGAAGAGAAATGAAAACAAATATATATATATATATATATATATATATATATATATATACGTATATATGAAAATGAGCAATAATGAGTCGATTAAAGAGAAGAAACACTTACATCCTCAACACGAAGCTTACGAATGATTCTGTGTACTTCGTTGTTCCCTTTGGTCCACCTCACGGGCCAGCTGCTCGCCCAAAATGCTAGAACGGGTGAACTCGATCCCCGGGACGAGTAGGGGCTAAGCGGGGCAGATACTTTAAACCCCAGGCTGCAAAATATGGAAAAAGTTAACAAAGAAATAAATCCATGAATGCATAATCAAAGAAGGTCCAAAACGATCATTACCTCGATAATCCTCCAAAAGGAAGAAATGCTAATGTTGGAGTTGCCGTCGACCTGACGGCAGGCTATCCTCATAGTACGAAGAAGGGCTCTTAATTAGTTTATTATAAGAGTAATGGGATCTTAATTAATAATCAAAAAGTGAAAAAGCTCTTGATTAATTTATTTTAATTATAAGAGTGACGACCTCTTAATTTATAACCAAAAATGGAAATGCTCTTAATAATTATGAACAACGTGCTCCAAGAATAAGAAGTCAATTATCCCATTATTTAGTATGACAAAAGTAAAAAAGCTCTAAATTTTACCTCAAATGACATAGTGCAAGAAAATTAACAGCGTTGCTGCTGTAGCGCGACAAACTTTGTTGCGCTACACTATGAAGCGCTGCATAATTTGTTGTGGCGCTCCTCATTTAGCGCTACAAAGTCTATGATGCTACACTTTTTTAATTTTATGTCTCTTTTTTTTGTAAAAGCTTTTCAAGTTTAACATCATTAATTGTTCTTGTATTATTGACTAGACCTTGGGCCTTTTATTTTTTACATATAACTAATGAGAAATATTTTGTGACCGAGGGTTCGAGTAGGGGAAAAATTGCAATATTTTGTGGAGGGTTATCTGACTTACTCCCAAAAAATAATCGCCAAAATGAAGTTTCATGTGATACAACTTCCATGGTTTTTTTTTTTCATAAGGGGCAACAAGAAAATGTCATAAGCTTAATGAGATTTTGAAGCAAGTGGAATCATAACTAATTTTGAAAAGAATGTAGCCCCAAGGGTGTATAAGGTGGTGTAAGTATGGAGACTTGTTGCAACAAGAAAGGTCACAAATATATATATGCAAAGCTAGCTAGAAGAGTATGTACTTGCTACTTATAACGTAAGTATGCTCAAATTAGCTACAAATAAGCACGAGGAAAATAACCAAAAATATGCACAAATGAGCACGGAAGTGCCATAGCATGAGTTGGTAGGAAGCAAGGGATGGGGGTATCTCAACTTTCCCTAAATCAATTTTTTTTACTTTTAAAAAAGGAAAAATTCATACAAATAATCCCAACTATGGGCGTTCACCTAATAAAAGACCGAACTTTGATTAATCCAAAAATGGACCCAACTTTTATACCCAATTTCCAATTTTGAACCCTCTTAAATTTTAACTTGTAAAATCAAATAAATCTTGCTAATTATGCGGTATTTGCTTAAGCAGGATTACCTGAAACCACCACCACAACCATCCCTTCCACCCGAAACCTCCAAATGTTAAGAAAAAACCGGATAATTAACAAGATTTACTTGGTTTTATAGGTTAAAATTCAAGGAGGGTCCAAAATTGGAAAATGAGCATGAAAGTTGGGTCCATTTTTGGATTAATCAAAGTTCGGTCTTTTATTAGGTAAACGCCCATAGTTGGGATTATTTTTATGAATTTTTCCTTTAAAAAAATGGTTATTTTTTTGTACGAGGAGAATGAGGAAGATTCTTGGGGAGTGGGGGTATCCAAAATTGATTACATTTGTTGTATAATGTGCTTGGCAACACTTATGATTCAAAGGGGAGTGGTTTTAGCTGCTCATTTGATCTTACATTATGAGCCATCATCTTTTACTTTCGTGATTGTCTTGTTTGAGAAGTTTGTTTCAAGTTCAACTATTGGCTACTAGTAATGTGAATCACTTTAGAGAAATAAGAGATCAATATTATAAATGCTTGCTCAAGTTTTGAAGTGTTGAAGATGATAATGCTTGAAGTAGACGAGTTTCCAAATTTAGGAAGACCAAAACTAGAAGAGATAGGAAATATTTTGGTGATGAGAGGATGATATGGATCAAAGTGATTCTTCATGCTTCCATGGATAGGCATAAGATAGCTATGAAAATTCATTCTTTAAGAGAAAATGTAGAAGTTGGATGATTTTGCGGAATATAAAGGAACAAGTAAAGGAAGTATGTGAGTGTTTGAGTTAAAATATGACACTAAAAGAGTTAATGATGATGAGCATGATAAAGGAAAGAAGCTTGATGAAGAAGAGTCTGTGTTAAAAAAAAAAGGAAAGAAGGATGATATGTGTAGAAGAAAATGACTTGCTTTATGTGATATTATGGCAATTTTCTTTTAAGGACGGTTGTGCGTCCTAAAATAAAACAGTATCCAAGACCTTAGGTGGGTCTTGTGTTCAAAGGACCTTTTTTCATGGGCACTTAAAATTATACTCATGTTACATGTCCTTAACATGTAGGACTATTAAGACCGCACCATATGGAAGGTTGTATACGTATCCAATTCGAGTTGGAATCAGGTCTTACGTAGCTCTTGCTTCTGAGTTATTGATGTGTTAAAGGAAAAGACACAAGTTTTTTGCATTTTTGTTACACCTTAAGGATGGCTTTTTCAGGGTTGTATCGTGGCTAAGCTTAGGGTGTAAGAAAGAAATGGAAAAGAAGGCTCAAATATCCATAATTAACCCAAACTATGCTACAAACTTGTTCTTAGACTTGAGCAACTCTATTACTTAAAACTTTACTTGTTGACAACTTTTCATACATTTCCATTTGCTTGAATTGAGAATCAGAGCTACTTTAACATTATTTGCTTTATGGAGTTGCATTTTAATTTATGTGCTCGTAGCATTCCCATCGCACTACTACAGGAATGGACTATTGCGACGCACAAAATTAGGTTCCTGCGACGCAAAAAAGCGCCGGAAGATCCTTTACCGACGCTTGCTAAAGTGCCGCACAAGTGGATGCTGCAAGGACCTGCAGCGACGCAATTTAACAACGTCGGTAGAACATACTAAAAGCGCCGCGACTTTCACCTGATGCTTTAGCATCTTTTAGTGGCACTTCTTAGAGGCACTTATAAGCGCCGCCATAGTATAGTAGGTTCATAGCTTATTAGCCTAATGCGATACTTGAAAGAGCCGCAATAACTATAATGTTTCACTATTACACAATCTATAAAGGCTCTATTAAGCGTCGCAAGAGGTAAGGTGCCGCACTTTTTGACCCCATATATCCATCGCACTTTTAGCGTCGCAATTGTGCATATGTCATTTCAACTTGTTATTTTTCTATTAAGAAATCTAACAGCAGCAGAATTTGTATAGAGAAGGATTCAACACACCAAAAAGAAACTAAAAATCAAACTCAATAAATTGTTATGAATAACAAACATTGAAATATTTTCAAGTACCTAAAACCATTCCAAAAAGCTATTGCTTAAATCTATACATTAAAACATTATTCATGCCACATAAATCAGTCCATGTAGAAGTTCAATGATACTTTGAATGACGCCCATACGTGATTATGAATTTGCCTCCGTGAGATATCTTTTGAGTTGCAAGCATAACCTATATCAATTGAAAATTTCCATTGTTAGGCCTACATAAATGACATAAAACAAAGGTATCAAATTTATTTGCAACATCAATCTAAACTTTGGCCAAGAGCATAAAAATCAAACTTAAAACCATGGATCAGAAAGTACTTTTCCCAAAACATCAGATAATTAGTCAAATTTGTTTGTTTGATAATCAACATAAAGTAATAAATTATGAATTTTCAATAGAAATTTCGGCAGAGTCTCCTTTGTAAATTGGATGAACCATCCCAAAATGGGACTATTTATAGCCTGTAACCTGTTTCAAACATATCCAAGAACGAACCAACAATCCAATCATGAATCTAGGGAATCACCCAAACAACCATTGTTTTTCCGGTATCCACAATTATAAGGAATCAAGTAACAAAGAACAAATCAATTAGAACTGATACACAGTTGCTTGTGTCAAGTCAAGCCAAAAAATTCAAATACCACCATTATTTTCAGAGAGGAAGCAACAATTCATCTCATAACCACAACCAAATAAATTGATACGGGAAGTATATAAGAGGAATTGTATTTACCTAGTTAGGATCATAATTTTCATGCTCTTCCTCCGATTCGAACTCATCAGAATCAGATGTGCTAACATCAGATTCAGATTCATCTGAGAAGGTAATGCTATGATCTTCCAGCTTTCTCTTCACTTTAATAATAGTTTGCCTTGCCTTCTCACAAGATTTGTGAATCTTTCGACCTTCCCCTTTAATTGGCGAAAATAATGCATAAATGCTACTTCATCCTCAGTGGACATGTTTAGATAAGTGCATGACCGGGGTATAGAAGGCTCTCCTACGTCGGATGGCTTAACACCTAATCCTAACCCGAACCGGCAAATTGATCTTTCCCAACACTTGTGAAACTGGATCATCATCTAAGTTTTCTTTGTCCCCTTGCTCTGTTATAATTTTCTTGACCTGATTCTACAAAGCATAAACAATTATGTGATTAGAATGGCAAAATGGAACATAAATTTTGAAAATAAGAATTCAGAAGAAAAAAAAAACAGACCGTTATATCTGCTTCTGATTCATGCTTGTGGCATTCTATATAAGTTTGAGTTCGTGATGGGCTCTTGTTCAATCTTTTTTCCTAAGCATTCAAAAAAATAAAAATCACAAGCAAAAAAATAAGGATGACAAGTTAAAATTAAGTAATCAAAACATGTCCAATTTACAAGGATGTAAACATCTATCATACCAACTCTTCACGAACACGAGCATGACTCTTAGTACCAGTGGTATGAATCGGCTTTACTTTAGCCTTGCTATGTGATTCTTTACTATGCTTGCTTCTTTTCTGTGAAACTAGTGCAAGAGATTTACAATCAATTGGAATTATTTAGCACCAATACCAGTTTTGATAATAATAAAAAGAACATAACCCTGCACAAATTTACCTTTCCTTCCTCTGACCTCCAGAAATTAACAAGGCTAACCCATTGATCATATAGAACATCAGGATCTGGGCAATTATCATACAGGGTGTTGACGTCAGTATCATCATCGTACCCTCTCCCTTTCAAGTTGCATTTGTGATCTCTCCATTTGTGCCCAATAGATTTCAGTATCCATTTCTCAAGTGATTTCGGGTAGAGAAATCGCCTCTATATGAATATAAAGACGGAGAAAAATTATAACAATAAAGATGTAAATATGTTTCGTTCAACTTATCGTATATATAAACAACAACACAACAACAACAACAACAACAACAACAACAACAACAACAACAACACAACGACACAACATAATAATAATAATAATATGATGCTTAAAAATTACCTCAACTTCTTCTAATATCATTTTCTGGTTGTTTTTATTGCAACCTTTCTTCAAAAGATCCCAACTTGTGTAAGTTAAAGAGCAAAGTGACCCATTTCTAGCCACTGTTCCACAAAAATAGCCTAATACTCCTCCTTCTTCTCCAATTGGTTGATTCTCCTTATTAATCTCGATTACTATCCGTTGTCCTTCTGGCAGATTCCATACATCTGCCAAAACAGTCTTCCCACGTCTTCTATTCCCATTTGAATCTGTTGGTTCAAAAATAGATTACATCTTTAAAGAATTTCAGCAACTTGAATCATAACTTCTTCAATCTTATTCTAGCATTAAAAGAAACCATGTGATGCATAATAAAAGACAATTTGATAATAGACTATACAGTACCTTCCACAGTGTACTCGTACATTCGTTGATCTGCATTTCCACTCACATGACGACTACAACCACCTTCCTCTTGCCGTGAACTGCTTTGCATCGATGGATTTTGATCTCTCTGACCTTGTTGTTGCCTTTCATTGAGAGGAACTTGATCTCTTTGGTTCCCATTTTGTCCTTGTTCAGAAGGATTTTGAACTCTATGACCATGTAGTTGACGTTCATTTGAAGGAACTTGATCTCTTTGGTTCCGTGGTCCTCTTTCATCAGAAGGATTATTACCCCTTTGACCTTCCTGCTGCAATTCATTTGAAGGGGTTGAATTTGTTGGACACCTTTGCCCACTTTCACCATTTTTGTCACTTGTATTAGTAGCCAATCGCAATCTCTTACCCTTGCGCACCACCATACTCCTTTAATAGAAAGAAACTTAAAAGAAGCATCATTTCACAATATCATATAGCAAATTGTTATTCAGCAAGACAAGTTACCACACCAAAAAGAAGAATTAAAAACAACCATAGCAACAACAAATATATAACAGCAACAATCAGTTTAATTAGCTAGCTAAAACGAGACATAAAAACAGTCACCAAAATATTCAGCAATAACATCAATACACAATAAAAAAGGTTGCTCAAAGTATTACTAACAATGTCAACAGCTTCAACAAAAAATTTAAAAAGAACAGTTTAATATATCAAACAAGGATTCAAGAATCTTCATTGTCATCTACCGTGGTCGCTTCTACACCCCTCCTAAGCCAACTGTGATTTCCGTTTTCATCAGTTAAAATATTGTTCAAAAATGTGACATGATATGGTTCTTCTTCTGTGTCTTCACTGAAGTCGTCATCTACCAAGTCATATTTATCTTTGGGCTTCATTTTTATAGCAACCGACCATTGTGGATTGTTTTGGTCTTGTATGTAAAAGACTTGTTCAGCTTGCACTGCAAAAATATATGGTTCGTGCTCTATGTTTTCCCCTGTATTCGTTAATCGAGAAGTATTGACTAGTGTGTAACCTAATTCATCCTTCTTTACACCTCTTCCACTTGTAGGGTCAAACCATTCACATTTGAACAATACAACTGAATGTCCTCCAAAGTATTTCAGTTGTATGATATCTACTATTCGACCATAGTACGCAACATCTCCCAAAATAGGGTTCCTATCACTAGAACTTGCATAGCTTGATGTTTTTGCAATAACCACGACACCACTATTTTGAGTACACTTGTCAAATCGCTTGGATCTAAAGCTGAAACCATTGACATTATACCCCCGATATTTTGTGACAGCATCAAGTGGACCCCGTGCAAGGATTCTAATTTCCTCCTTTAAAGATTCTATTTCCTCCAATTTTGTTACCTATTTAAAGTGCAATATAACAATACATGACAAATTAAAAAAAATAATAATAAATAATANAATAAAAAAAAATTAATAATAAATATAATAATAATAATAATAATAATAATAATAACAAAAAAAATTGATAATGACCCTACTTACATGTTGCCTGAACCAATCATGAAATACTTCATGTTGAGTGCGCTCAATGTCTTTCAATGTTAAACGCCTTGGACGACTTCGTCTTTTAAGTTCTGAAGCATGTACTCTTAAAAAAGGAAATAATAATTACACATTAAAAAATAACCTTTATCTTTGATTTATATTATGAAATAGCCTTTATCTTTGATTTATAAGTATGAAATAACAGATTTTATATATGAATTATTTACTTTTGATACTTACTGTAAAAATTCAGCGACACCCGGAAAGTTGAATAGCACATAACGATGTGCTTGTGTCTTGCTAATTTGGCTAATAGTGCATGACTTAGGCTTCCCTAAAGGCTGCCCCACTTGTGAAAACACCGTTTCTTCAGCCATATTTGGATTATCTACCACTGAAGCGTCATTATTAATCTTTGAAAACAGCTTAAATATCAGAGATCAAATCCATCAAGGTATGTAGAACAAAAATTAACACACTCGAGAGCTGCAATAGCTTCTGCAATGGAAGCCTCAGGATGAGCTTTATTACGCACATGTGATTTCAATGACTCAAGGTACCTCTCGACGAAGTACATCCATATAAAAAGCACTGGTCCAGCAATCCTTGTCTTGGGTGCTAGATGCAAACCAGTGTACCATTTGGTGAAAAAACTAGGAGGGAAAATCATCTCCAAGTGACATATAATTAAGGAATATGACCTGAAGTTTTTTTGGGTCGTCTACATATAGAGTTTACTAGATACATCTCTAAAGTAGCCACATAAATCAAACAAAACCGCCAACACATCCTTCGAAAGAAGCCCCCGAATGCACAGGAAGAAGTTGTTGCATTAATAATGACAATCGTGGCTTTTAGCCCAAGTATTTGGCTTGTTGAGATTTATGCATCTTGAAAATTTGACGCATAACCATTTGGAACTTTGATGTCATAAGAGTTTTGCAAAATTTTCTCTTCTCATCTTTAGATAATGTGTAGGGGGCAGGTGGCAATCGTATCTTTTTTTTCCATTTCTAGAGATTTTCTCTATTGGGTGAAGGTCTGCTCGTATTCCCCATTTTTGTAGATCTAAGCGAGCTTTCAAATTATCTTTAGTCTTCCCCTCTAGATTGAGCAAAGTGCCAATCACATTGTCACACACATTTTTTCAATGTGCTAACATCTAAGTTATGTTCTAATTAAGTGAGATTCCCAGTTTGCAATGACCAAAGATATTTTTTTTCTCCATGTGTTTGAGCAATTGAATCCTGAATCTCTCTTACTTGGCATAACTCCTCAGCCCCATTTAGCGTTGTAGGTGCTTCTCTAAAGTCCTCTTCCCCATTGAAAGCATCACAATTCGATCGAAATTGATGATTTAAATCTAGGAAACGACGATGTCCCATAAAACAGTACTTGTGGCCATTATCAAGCCACTTGGAATCGGTTCTAACATTACAACAAGGGCAGCCTTTTTCTCCATGGACACTCCAGCCAGAGAGCATTCCGTATCCTGGAAAATCACTGACTGTCCATAGCAGGCCTGCACGTATGTTAAAAGTTTCATTTTTAGAAGCATCGTATGTTTCAACTCCAATATTCCACAACTCCATTAACTCTTCAATTAACGGTTGTAAGTAGACATCAATGTTATTTCCCGGGCTACTGGGTCCAAGAATTAACGACGACAAAATAAGAGAAGATTGTTTCAAACACATCCATGGTGGCAAATTATATGGTACCAAGACAACCGGCCAACAACTATGTGCAGAGCTCATCACCCCAAAAGGATTAAAACCATCACTAGCAAAGCCCAAGANAGCAAGCCCAAGCCTTACATTGCGACTCTCTTCACCGAACGCTGGATACCTAGTGTCAAATGATTTCCATGCTTCAGAATCAGCTGGATGTCTTAGCACCCCTTCTTCTTTTAAGCGTTCTTCATCATGCCACCTCATTAAGGTGGCAGTTTTTTTAGACATATACAACCTCTTAAGTCTTGGTATTAACGGAAAATAACGTAATACTTTTGCAGGGGCTCCTTTCTTTTTCTTTCTTCCTGTTAAAGTTGTCTGCTCATTTTGAGTTTTCCACCTTGAAGTACCACAAATTGAGCATTCATCATCATTACCCTTATCTTTCCAATACAATTGACAATGATTTGGGCATGCATGAATTTTAACATACCCAAGACCTAACTTCTCAATGACCTTTTTGGCTTCTGCAAACGACTTTGGCAGATTTGCACTACTTGGAATTGCAAGTAGTAAGAGTTGAAATAAATCATTAAGAGACTTATTAGTCCATTTATTAGTGCTCTTTATATGAAATAAAAGCACTAAGAAAGACAACTTAGTCAATTGACACCCAGGCCATAATTCTTGCTCAGCATCTTTTAGCAAGCTATAGAAACTTTGTGCGTCTCTGTTAGGGCCCGGTACACCTTCATCCATGTTCTCACCATCAACCGGGTCACCATCTACACGACCATATATGTCATGCAGCATCTGACGCATATCCATACCCATCACAGTCTCATTTTCTACCATTGGTTCTATAGGAGTTGGAGTACGAACTTGATTCATACTCTCCCCGTGAAAATTCCATGTTGAATAATTACGCATCATTCCATTATGAAGCAAGTGATAATTTACTTCATCAGTATTCAATAGCTTATTATTAACACATTTTATGCAAGGACATCTAAGCTTGGCATCAAAGGTTAAAGTCCTATTAGCATAACTCATG
Organism: Suaeda aralocaspica; assembly: GCA_016808085.1. Classification (NCBI taxonomy): domain Eukaryota; kingdom Viridiplantae; phylum Streptophyta; class Magnoliopsida; order Caryophyllales; family Amaranthaceae; genus Suaeda; species Suaeda aralocaspica. Next base: position 325,890 of record PYUH01000877.1, on the reverse strand, counting down.
AAGCCATCAACCCCTACTCGGTATTCTGGTGTTTTTATTGGGAAATTTAAGTATTCCTTGATTGTTCTCAAATCCATGAAATTTTAAACTGAAAAATAGCAAACCCACCAACTATTTTAAAAAACATACAATAAGAAAGAAAAAGAACACACGTTTGAGTAGTTGATCACAAAAAACAATAAAAATTTGTACCTAAAAAATGAGCAAGGGAAAGTAGGTTTAACATATAAGAAAGAAAGATGTTGGCACAATTATTTAAAGTATATGCACAATTATGGGATGACATGACTATGATTTTTCCTGTTCTTTTAGTAGTTATTAGAATTCCAGTGTCCACAAACTTTATAGTTGAAATCCAAACTTTGCAAAATAATTTACAATTTATAACTATTCAAGTAAAATCAATAAAAGAGAAATTCTTCAAATACGACGGAAAGATAGAGGTTGTTTTGCACAACGTTTAATGGAATATGGAATGCCGAAACCAAATAAGAAACAGATTACATGAGAGCTTAAATGCCACAAATCCCAAAAACAGCCACAACCAAACAGCTATACATAATTTTATGCCAAATCATCTGAAATCTACAAAAATGAACCCAAAACCTGCAGGCTGAAAAAATAGTAGCCAGCAGGTCAAACAGCAAAACAATCAGCCTCCTGCACTCAGCCAAACCCCAACCATCATAGCCAAACCAGCAAAACATCTATCTATCACCTTAAATTAATTACGTACCACTATTTACTCCCCAATCTACATGCCTACACAACTTGAATTAAAGAAGGTGCACCAATTTAATTATTTTGTCTTCTGACAATTTGACAAATATATTGTATGTAATTGTAGCATACGGAATATATGGAAATGAGACTGTATAATAAAATCCGGGCCATAAACAATAACTTAACTATATATGTTCAATATATGTTCTTTGCAATATATGTTCACTTTTATGAGATTTTTTTTCCAGACAAAGGAAATATTTTGTATCATATAAAAATAAGTTAATTACTAAGTTATACGCAAGTGATTGACTATTAGCATGCATTATCATTCCATTATGGGTATTTTCTACTTTAATACAACAATAATGCTTCCACTAGCAAGAAAAACCAAGGAGGAAATAGGATTATTATTATTATTATTATTATTATTATTATTATTATTATTATTATTATTATTATTATTATTATTATTATTATTTTATTTTATTTTATTTTATTTTTTTGGTAAAATGTGAGAAATTTTATTACCAAAACGGAGAAAACATACAATCTAGAAAGCCATCCCTAACCAAACTGACTCAGTCCAGTTAAGACGGCTCAAAACAAATCAAGCTATACAAGAAAAATCAAAAGAAACCACACAAAAGCAAGCAAATCAGCCCAAAAACACTCAGCTAAAGAGCCCTATTCACAAAGGCCCAGTCAGCCAACCAACACTATGCACTGCACCAACACTAGTTCACAGCAAACACAGCAGCACAACCAGCAGCTTTGAAACCACCCTCACACCCACAACCAGCAATAGATGAACAGCCACACAACTACACCACCACTAGTAGCTTTGAAACCAACATACAAAACCAAAGCAGCAGCACTGCACCAACACTAGTTCACAGCAAACAGAGCAGCAAAACCTACCAAAATAACCTGCAAACCAGCCACCAACAGCAAACAACTAGGCCTGCCTACCCAAGAACCACCCTCACACCCTCCTAACACAACCAGCCAAGCCTGCCATAGCAAACCAGCCTCAGCTCACCAACACCAACTGAAATCAGCAACACAACAAAACGATTTCACCCCTAATCTCCAACACCAATTCCATCAAACCTCCCAGTTGAAACATCACCATTCAAACAACCTAACACTCATTCTCAAACAAAGAATTACACCCCTAATCTCCAAAACAAAACGATTTCACCCAAATTAAGGCATAACAATGAAAAATTAGGGGAAACTCAATTAAACAATCATAATCAAATTAATCAAAACATTCACAAAAAATATTAATATAAAGAAGAAAACTTACTAACAAGAGCTTGGCGATAAGCTTGAGAAACTTCACGAATTAAAATCCAGAAACTTCACGAATTAAAACCCCATAACCTACTTCACGAATTAATCACGAATTCTTGCTGCCTGCCATTAATTACATTCACAAATCCAAATTATTTACCAATTAATATAACAATACATTAGAAACTAAATACAATATTATGCGAAAAAAATTTAAAGATTAAATTTGACAAAGATACCTCGATTGAGAGAACGATTGAAAAAGATACCTCGATTGAGAGAAGCAATTAGATTAGGATTTTGATAGAATTCGAATTTGATAGAATTGGAGGAATATAGAATTCGATTGAGAGAGGGATTTTGATTAGGTTTTTGTTTTGATTAGGATTTCGATTGAGAGAGGGAATTGGAGCAAACTAATGTAGCGCTGCTCCGTAGTGGAAGAAGTGGGAGTTTTTCTTTTTTCTCATTTTTTTTTTTACAATGGAAGTGGGAATTTTGATTTTATTAAAAAGTAAGTGGCGGGTTTGTTTTGTCCTTTTCCAACGCTTATCTGCAGCGCTTTTGTTATGCGCTTCTACATTGAGCATATTTTAATTGAATTAGCACTTTTATTGGGTTGCGCGTCTAATTAAGCGCCTCAATAAGCTTGTTTTGTACTAGTGTCCCTAGGATAAGTTGGATGTAAGTTGAAAGAAACAAGCTATGTGTTTAGGCACAAACGGGCTACCAAGAAAATGGATCATAATGTAGATTATTCAAGATAAGGGAGACACTTTTATGGTTTCAAAGGTGCCTCTTATGTTGGTATACTGCATCTTCAAATAAACACTAAGTGGACTTGGAGTGAACCCCCAATTTTTGACACTTAAATTGAGCCTCAATTGAACTTTTAGGCTCGTGATGACTGAGCCTATGGTTAATAAAGTAAATTTTGTTGCCCAAAAGAGAATTTATTTGAACCACTTTTCTTTAATAACTTAATTAAGGAATTTACACATTTAATTTAAAGGATGTAAAATATAGAGTAGTTGTTCAAGGTGTGGATGCGTCAAATTGAGGATGCGTTTGATATGAACAACGTAGTCTATATTATGCCAATTATGTTTTAACTTGTTCTTCATTTCCATGTTGATTAAATCAACTTGATTAGTTCATTCAAAGATGATTATACACCTATATCAGGTGTATAGGCTTTTTTTTACTTGTAATTGTTTAAGCAAGACATGATGAGCAGAGAAAGTGTACAATTTGAAGATGAAATGAATTTCATTTTATTGATAGTTGAGATTAGTACATAAATGATACTTGGCAGCATAAGTCTCAAACTCTACCATGAAAGAAGAAGAAAAGAAAAGAGATATTAAACTAGGGAAGTGAATGGAGTTCTAGTTTTGGTCGAAATCTTGTTTCTTGTATGTATGAGTCTACATTGTCTTGAATAATGTTCTTCGGATTTTCTAGAGCTTGTATTTGAAGAATTTTAAATAATAACCATAATTGATTGAAACTTCATTATATTTCAGTCCAAAGTATAGACCCTGGATCTATTGATCAATTGATTCTAAATCAAACATTTAGGAGTAAGTTGAACCGTGGGCTCATAATTTAAGCACTTAGGATGATGTGTTTGATGCAAAGGTGGGATGGAGTGTTTAGAAAAAAGTAGTAGCCAATATAGCACATATTATCAGTTTCTAAAGTAAACAAATTTTCTTTTGTTTACATTAGACATTTTTTCATCATTCTGTATGCCAATAATATGTAGCAACCCTTGCAATTTCATATTATAATGATTGCACTTAAAATAATGTGTCCATTTAGTATGTGTTAATAGATAAAATGTTTAAAAAAACCAAAGTGGGGTTTTTATTGAACCATAACGGGGTCTTAAATAGCTTAAAACCCTTTTAGTTGGGGTTAATTATGATTTAATTGTGTATTAGTAATATCAAATAAATACTACATATTTATCAAGATTATTCAAATACATGACTTTTTAGCGCAAAAAAAGTTCTAGCGCTAGATTTGTAGTGTGACAAAAGAAGTAGGGCTAGCAAGGTAGCGTTATTAAACTTGTGACGCTAACAGTGTAGCGCAACTAGAAGAGCTGCGTTGTTTGTGTAGCGTTGTAGAGTTAGTTACGTTGCAAGTTTCTATTGATTATTTATAAGTTATCAATAAATTTGTATTTAATGGGTTTGGATTCATGTCCATGTTGCCCATATATACATTGTTTACGCTTAAATGGGCCTATTATTAGACTGAACTTTTGAAAGATTGGTGATGATGTTATTTGTATGTGAGTCATTAAAAACATTGATCAAAATCGTGTATTGTCAAACAATTAGTAAACTTTAGATTATCTTTATTGGATCCTTACAAAGAGATGATGAGGGAAGACAAAAAAAATATAGAAGAAAAAAGAAACAAGACTCAACACTTAGAGTTATAAAAATCAAGGTTAATTGATGGGAAGCTCATAGGAAAAATAAAAATTAATACAATAAAAAAATATAAATATCATGATTAACCTTGATGGATTTTTTTTTTGAGTTTTTTTTTAATCTTTAATTCTAAGTGTTTGATTTTTTCGAAAATAATACAAAGGAAAGTGAGATAGTAAGATTTATTAGAAATTTGGAATTAAACTAATAAAATTATAGATGAAAGGAATTAATTAGTAAACTTCCAAAAGATTCGAATTATATTAAAAATCTCAAAAAGGTAAAGTATTTTTGAAATCGTTAATATTATTTGAATTTTCTAATAAATGTTAACTGTATAAGTTAGTTTCTATTTAATCAAATATTCTATTTATTAAATCCTAAGAATATCAAGGATTTGATTAATAATATCTTTTGTAATATTTTATTAACTAAATCAAATATATTGGTGTATAAATAAATCTTCCAAGTAATCAAATGATATCAAAGAATAATTTAAAATTATGAAAAATATCTTATGTAATCATTTAATTTAGTTAGCTAATAAAATATTGTGATTGAAAAGATTTGAAAATCTCAGAAAATCTAAATATGCACAAAATTTAAAAAAGAAAAACAAGCAACTATACAAAACAAAAAGGAAGCAATAATTACAAAATAATGCAGTCAAACTGCGGTCAGCCATGTTCGGTCAAAAAGGTCCTAATCTAAGGAGTGTGCTCCAACACTTTGCGGTATAATAACCGTTGGATATGAAGTTTCTCCCATCTAAGTACCATGGGCGGCTTAGAAATTGTTGTAGTTGGGATAAGGTTCTATCTTTTTCAGTTGCTTAAAGACCATGGACCCCACCAAGTTAATAGTTCCTCCCCGAAATGTAAAAGTATCATGGTAATCCTAAGGCATGTTTCAAACACATTTAGGCCAAGTGTATGATACAGGTATGCAATATGACTAAAAAAATGCAAATGTTCTAAATATAACAAGTGTATAATTTGAGAGAAAATTTTTTAGTCTCACCCTCTTTTAGTCACTAGTGAAGTCGCCACTGTAGGGGCCCCGGATTTTAGGGTCGCAAATTTTTTGGTCACCTTCCCTAAACCGTCCATAGGTCGAGTTAAGCCTAAAAAATTGGCTTAAGGAAAGGTGAAATGGACTTTTTTAGAAGTATTTTGCAACAAAAAAGGAGCGCAAGAATTTCAGTCGTGCTGGAAACGTAGCGTGACAAAGTCTGTCACGCTGACTGTGCAACGCTACAAAGTTTGTCACGCTTCAGGTGTAGCGCAGCAAACTTTGTGAAGCTGCGACGTTAGCGTGACAATGTCTGTCGCGCTACGCTATTTTAGTGTTTTTTTAATTATTAATTATCTTTTTTCGAATGAAATAATATCAACGAATACGGACGATGCTAGTAAGGAGTCGCCAATGAGTTTTAGGAATCAAACCCATTAACAGTGTATTTAGATTGATTACAAATGGGACACAAATACGGAACGATAATCTATATTGTACGAATAACTCGTTCGATCCCATGGGGATGAATCCAAGCTATGATCTTACGAACCAAAGGTCGGTTTTGGGGGTGAAGGTACTAATATGGCGGAGTGTGTCATATTAGCCCATAGGCGGCCATTACTAGTTTTCTCTCAATCGTACACAAGTTATACAAAGAACCAAGTAATTGATTTACAACCTAATACAAAATTACTATTATTAAGGTGAAATCAAATGAAACTAATTAATTTAGTCAAACCGTCGTTAAGATTAATTCAAGGTTCCTAGCATGATACAATTTGTCCAAAACAATTATCTTGATTTAATGTGATACATTAATCCAAATTCAGTCCTTTAACAAAAATAAAATGATAAAAGCGGTAAATGATTGGGAAAACCAACAATAACAAATTCACAAGTATGATTTTTAGGGTTCTCAGGAAACGTACCACTTCTTGTATGAAGATTGGAGTCGTCGAGTGTTAATTTGCGCGGAGTCGAATTATTGTTTCAATATTATTATTTTACTATTTATTTTATTTAAAAAGTGGCTACAAACTTTGGTAATATAAGTGGAAAAAATCAAGAAGGAAAGAACTCCATTGAAAGCTCATTGGGGTGCACTTAGAAAGCATCCTGTCACTCCTAAGTATAAACCAAAACGGGAGGTGGCAAAAGGACAAACTGAAGTAAGCAGGACAAGCTCCGATGCTAGAGAATTCATTGAATTCAAAAAGTCACTAGCTCATGATGCNCATGATGCTAGAGAGTATCTTGAGGCTAAGAGAACTTCGAGTAAGGATGCTAGAGAAGTTATCAATGAAAGGAGGGCATCTAGTAGAGATGCAAGAGAATATTTGAACTCCAAACGAGCCCAGCGTGAATAGAGTCGCTCTGACTCGTCGGGTTCAACTATAACCAAAGAGATGTCTGATTCACATGCATTCACTCTTGAATCAGATAAGCATGATGATGAAGAGAATTTGAGATACAAGATTGAGAAGAAGAAAGCTGAGAAAGCAGATCAAGCTAGGAGAGAGCAAATGATCCAATACTGGGAGAACAGGGTGAGACCCGAGGAGCTTTATATGGCCAAGCAGGTACCTAATGATCCTACGGGGATCATCGGGGATAAATTGGGTTCTATGTCTATGAATTTGACAACCCCATTTGCTGCATCAATCATGATGGCTCCTCGCCCAGTTAAGTTTAAGATGCCTAATGTAGAGGCTTTTGATGGAACAACTGATCCAGAAGAACATTTGGCAACATACAAACACTTGATGTATTTTCAAGGTTTGGATGACGCAACTTGGTGCCGCTATTTCCCAGCAACACTTAAGGGAATAGCTCAGAAGTGGTTTAATAGTTTACCTAACCAATCCATCAACAGTTTCCATGAGTTGAGTACAACCTTTGTACATCATTTCATGGCTAACAAACGTGAGAAGAAGACGAGTATGCACTTAGCCAAGATTGTGCAAGGTGAGAAGGAATCATTAAGAAGTTACGTCCAAAGGTTCAATCTTGAATCATTGCAGATACCTAACCTCTCTGAAGGAGTTGCCTTTGATAGCTTCTTCAGAGGGCTGCGTGATGGAACCTTTAAGTTTGATGTGGTCAGAAGGAATTGTAAAACCTTGAAGGGGATTCTGGAGGAGGCTGAATGCTTCATCCATGCTCAGGAGCTATGTGCTTCCACCCGCAAGGACAAGAAGAATGATCACGAATCAAAAAATAAAGATCAGAAGAGACATGCTACTTGGATGGCTAGCTCATTAAACAAGTCAAATGATCGAAACAGGAAGAGAAAGGCGAATAATGCGCCGAGAGTTGAATTCACTAAGGATCTCCATTCAGTCTTTAAGGAGATCCGAGGGAAAATTGACATTGATGAGCCACCTCCATTGAGAAGTGCAAAAGAAGATTGAGATTCAATTAACTACTGCTTTTTTCACATAGATGTGGGGCATCATACCAATCATTGCTTCAATCTTCGGAGAACCCTTGAAGCTCTTGCTGCTAAAGGGAAGATTAGTCAACATTTAATCAAGTCCTCTGATAAGAGTGCCAAACAGAAGTCAGATTCTAAAGACAAAAGGCCAAAGGAGGATTATGATACTGAAAAAGAAGATGATATCTATGTAATCTCGGGTGGGTTTGCAGCTGGCGGACCTACCATAAGAGGAAGCAAAGAGTATGTTCGAAGCCTTGCTCGAGAATCATCCTCTGAAACAGGGGTAGATGCAAAAACCAAGTTTCCTGAAGTATTGATCAGCGACAAAGATCGAGGCAAGGTTCGAACACCTCATGATGATCCCTTGGTGGTAGAGTTGAAAGTAGCAAACATGAACGTAAAGAGAATACTTGTTGATACGGGAAGTTCATCCGATATCATCAGTTATAGTTGTCTGAGGAAGTTGAAATACGATTCTTCTAAGCTTGAGCCTATCCACCATCCCATCACTGGGTTTGGAGGAGGAGTTATCAATCCATTAGGAATTGTCACCTTGTCGGTTCGAATGGGAGATAAAGATTGTGCTAGAAACATGTTCGTCAAGTTCCTTGTGGTGAAGGAGCTACAAGCGTATAATGTGATCCTTGGAAGACCAACTTTGAATGCTGTTAGGGCAGTAATTATTACTCATCTCATGCTCATGAAGTATGAGTGTAACAATGGAACTATGGGAACCATTCATGGAGATCAACAGTTGGCAAGAGAACGCTATGATACAACACTTAAAGCTGAAGCGTGGTCAGGTGATGTTAGGGAAACAAGTAAGAGAAGAAAGATTGAAGAAGCCCGCAAAGATCAAGTGATGGTTATTCATAAATTGAATCAAGTTCATAGACCTCAACCTGGAGGTGAACATGAAGACTTTGTGTTGGATGAGTTGAAGCCTGACAGAACGGTGAAAATTTAATAGCCCAGGGCATTTCTGCTAACTTTGCTTCCGTAGGCTATCCTCAGACCAATGGACAAGTTGAAGCTTTCAATAAGATAATCAGTGATGGACTGAGGATGAAGCTTGAGAAGGCTAAAGGATTATGGGTCGATGAATTATACAATGTCATATGGTCGATAAGGACCACCGTCAAGAACTCAACCGGAGAAACTCCCTTCATGATTGGTGTACGGAGCTGAAGCTGTTCTTCCCATAGAAATGTGTGAACCTACTCTCAGAGTGATGTTGTATAATGAGGATGCGAGTTGGGAATTGATGAAAGCTGCTCTTGATACCCTACCTGAAGTGAGAGGTAATGCCTTGCTTAAACAGCAATTGTACAAGCTTCAGATGGCTAGAGAACATAATAAAAGGGTTAATAATAGGCCCATGAATCTTGGAGATCTAGTTTTGAGAAAGATGGAAGCCATAGGAAGGGAAAATGAGCAAGGTAAGTTGACTGCGAATTGGGAAAGACCGTACGAGATTGTGGAAATTGTTCGAGATGGTACTTATCGACTCAAGAGTTTGGATGGTTATGAGCTGCCACGAACTTGGAATGCTAATAACTTAAAGAGGTATTACATGTAATCCTGATTTACGAAATCAGATGAATAGGCTACGGTCATATAAATAAGGTCCAAGTTGATCTTTTTTATAGAAATTGGAGTTTACATTTGTATTCAAATTGGCTACGGGCCATATTGAATGAAAACTCTGTTTCTGTATATGTGATAATTTAATTTATTACATCTTATTTTGCTTATTAAGCAAGGCTAGGGAAAGACCCTAGAGCCGTGGTGAATCTTATGAATTCCCATTAGGGCAAGACTAGGGCAAGATCCCAAAGTCAAACTTTGTTACTTAAGCAAAAAGAGACTTAAGACAAAGGAAGTAGGACTCAGGGTCTTACAACTAGACCAAGTGTCTTAAAAGTAGGACTAAGGGTCTTACAACTAGACCAAGTGTCTTAAAAGTAGAACTAAGGATCTTACAATTAGACCAAGTGTCTTAAAAGTGGGACTAAGGGTCTTACAATTAAACCAAGTGTCTTAAAAGTGGGACTAAGGCTCTTACAATTAGACCAAGTGTCTTAAAAGTAGGAATAAGAGTCCTTGAAATTGCTAAGGGCATTAAGATTAGAAAGCTATAATACTTGCTTCGATTCCTTAAGTTTAAGGGCAATCAATACTAGGACTTCTAGTAAACTCAGGGATCTCAGCAAAAGGCTGATCCTGGTAAACTTGAAGCTTAATTTGGGGCAAAGAGAACCCTACAAGTCTATCAGAAATGGAAAAAGGAGATAAAATTTTAAAGTTACATTTAAAATACTTCTTATGAGGAAGTATTCTCCATAGGGAACAATAAGAGTTTCCATTGGTGGGTTAGTTATGAACTTCCTAAGGGAAATCATAATTAAAGTTCCTAACATCCCATGGGGAACCTTGAGAAGATGAACCAAGAGTGATTAAGGAATAAGCAAGAAATCAAGCAAAGACTGCATTGTGTTGAGGGGTGTGGCAGAAATGCTTTCCTTCTGGAGAATGGTTAAGACAGTCAAAGGATCAACCAACTCATTGTCACTCTCCAAGGGGTTCTCTTGTTCTGTTGGAAGAGTTATGTTCCTCACCCCAATTACGAAATCACTCTCCCCAATCACAAAGGCACTCTTCCTCGAAAGGGAGGAAGTGTGGGGACTTGACTCAGTGTGCTTAATGGGAGCAGCATCAACTTTGGAGGAAGCACCCTTTCTTCTGCTCTTCTTTGAGCTTGTACCTTGTGCTTCTTGTACATCCTCCTTCTTCCTCTTGTGGGATGGTTTTGGCTTCCTCCCAGAACGCTTGCTTGTCTCCTGAAAAATATAAGTGTTAGAAGAGTATAAAGGAATATTCAACAGATCCTACTAAGATGAACAACTTTCAGAGCAAAACTAATAACTTCCCACTTTGTGTACTAGTTTGCCGAGTTGAACGTAGAATGACACAAAAGAGGGAAGTTGAATTAATACTTCCTAAGGGGAAGTGTTATGTTAAATCTTCCTAAGGGGAAGAAATGAATTAATACTTCCTAAGGGGAAGTGTTATATTAAATCTTCCCAATAGGGAATTAATAAATTAATACTTCCTCAGGGGAAGTGTCATATTAAATCTTCCTAAGGGGAAGTAATGAATTAACACTTCCTAAATGGAAGCTTTAAATTAAATCTTCCTAAGGGGAAGTAATGAATTGATACTTCCTAAAGGGAAGTATCATATTAATTTTCCCAAGGGGAATTGGTGAACTAATACTTCCTAAGGGGAAGTATGATCTTAAAGCTTCCTAAGGGGAAGTAAAACGACTACCCCTCCTTGTGCCGTTCTACGTTCAACCCGGCAAATAAGGAAGTCAAAGACTTCTCACTTTGTCGAGTTGAACGCACATGGACACAAAGAAGGGAAGTCTAAAAAAATTCTAACTTCCTAGGAGAAGAGACTTCCTATGAAAGGAAGTCTAAACATACTTCCTAAGGGGAAGTATGATCTTAAAGCTTCCTAAGGGGAAGTAAAAGGACATCCCCTCCTTATGCCGTTCTACATTCAACTCGGCAAACAAGGAAGTCAAAGACTTCCCACTTTGCCGAGTTGAACGCACATGGACACAAAGGAGGGAAGTCTAAAAAAATTCTAACTTCCTAAGGGAAGAGACTTCCTATGAAAGGAAGTCTAAACATACTTCCTAAGGGGAAGTATGATCTTCAAGCTTCCTAAGGGGAAGTAAAAGGACTTCCCCTCCTGGTGCCGTTCTACGTTCAACCCGGCAAACAAGGAAGACAAAGACTTCCCACTTTGCCTAGTTGAACGCACATGGACACAAAGGAGGGAAGTCTAAAAAAAATCTAACTTCCTAAGGGAAGAGACTTACTATGAAAGGAAGTCTAAACATACTTCCTAAGGGGAAGTATGATCTTAAAGCTTCCTAAGGGGAAGTAAAAGGACTTCCCCTCCTTGTGCCGTTCTACGTTCAACCCGGCAAACAAGGAAGACAAAGACTTCCCACTTTGCCGAGTTGAACGCACATGGACACAAAGAGGGGAAGTCTAAAAAATTCTAACTTCCTATGGAAGGAAGTCTAAACATACTTCCTAAGGGGAAGTATGTTCTTAAATGCTTCCTAAGGGGAAGTAAAGGGGACTTCCCCTCCTTATGCCATTGTACGTTCAACCCGGCAAACAAGGAAGTCAAAGACTTCCCACTTTGCCGAGTTGAACGCACATGGACACAAAGAGGAGAACTCTAAGGTCATTCTAACTTTCAAAGGGGAAGAGACTTCCTATTAAGGGAAGTCTAAATATACTTCCTAAGGGGAAGTATGATCCTAAAACTTCCTACGGGGAAGTCTTAAATATTTTAGCTTCCTACAAGGGAGGAACTTCCTATAAAAGGAAGTCTACACATACTTCCTAAGTAAAAGTAAAGTTTTAAACTTCCTAAGGAGAGGGAAGACTTGTAACTGTTATAGAACTTCCCTACTTAGTGCCCACCTGCGTTCAAGTCGGCAAAGTGGGAAGTCACTAAGTAGGGAAGTCCCTAATAATATTCCTAAGAGGAAGTGTTTAAATACTTAACTTCCCCACTTAGTGCCCGCTTGCGTTCAAGCCGACAAAGTGGGAAGACTCTAAGTGAGGAAGTCTGTCAATAAAAAAAAATAAAATAAAATAAAATAAAAAATAAATATATATATATATAAATAAATGCAAGTCTTAGTTTTGCAGAAATGTAAAAATACCTGAGTCTTCGCCTTCTTTGAGGAAGTATCCTCCCCCAACTTTTGAGAAACTTGCTTCCAGAACTCTTTTTGATTCATACTTTCTTTCTTGAATGGAGGAAGGTCAGCAAGAGCTTCTTCTGCAAAAAGAAAGCATACTTGGTTAGATAAGTGGAGAAAGAAACAGAAGTCCAGTATCAAATGATAAAGCAAAAATTACCCTGGCTATACTTATCCCCATAAATTACGCCAGCAGCAACAAGGAAGTTGCGATCTAAGAAGAATTCGCTAAAGGGGATCCAGTTGTAGGGAACTGTCAGAGATTGTTTCTTGATCTCCACTGTGGTAGATCTGAAGTATTCTAAGTTTTGTTGCTCATTATCACTCAATCTAGGAAGCTCAAAGGATCTTCCTAGGCACTTTGGAAAAGGATTCCATTTTTTCAACTCTTCTACCAATTTTTTGTCATGGGACTTTACAAACACAAAATGGTTCCTCCAGTTGGGAACCTTGTTGGCCTTCTCCACACAAGTGAGGAACCCCTCACTGTTTTTCAGGTAGAACCACCCACGTTTGTAGTGGGAGGCTTTGGAGAGATGGTGAAGATGAAGGAAGACCTTAGAAGAAGCTTTCACTCCTCTAAGGCCACAAGAAGTCACATAAGACATTATGTGAACCCAAGAATTGGGAGTAAGTTGACATAGGCCAATGTCATAATTTTTGAAGAGATTAAAAATGAATAAGGAAGTGGGAAACGTAAGTCCTAGGTCAATTACTTTAATATAAACAGGGAAGCAGTCTTCCGGGGCATCCAGAATGGTATCCCCCTTGTTAGGGATGATCAGCTCAAAATACTCATTATTAAAAATTAAGTCACTACTCAGTTTATCCTTATTTACACCATCTACATATTCATCGGAGATCACTACATCATCAGCACCAGGATAGGCAGCTCTCTTCTTCTTAGGCATGGAAGTGGTAGCCTCAGAAGCCTCTCTTTTTCTAGTAGGAACCTCCCTTACTTCCTCAGGATCTTCCTGAGAAGCTTCAGCATCCTCTCTTCCCTCAACCTGGGGAGTAGGATCTTGCTGATCAAGAGGATTCACATCTGAAACTTCAGATGCTGGAACTCTCAAAGTAGCAGTATCTTTATAGGCAGTTTGCTTAACTCTTGCCATTGCAACTTCCTGCACAGGAAGAGAAGGAAGTAGGAAAGACCCAGACAATAAGTGATCAGGAACAACAGAAGATTGAGTTCCAATAGAAGAAGTAGTACGATACGAAGGAAGTAATTTAATAGAGTTCTCATTATTATGTGGGGAAGAAGAGGATGAAGAAGCCATTGGAAAATAAAGACAAAGAAGTAAAGGAAAAACAAGAAAGGAAAAGAATTCAGGTAAATACCTGAAAAAGAGAAGAAAACTAGGATCTACTGTTCACACCGGAAACCGCTGCACCAACTCGCCGGAAATCGCACCACAGGTCGCCAGAAATCTCCTCTGAAGTTTCTTGGGAGTTTGAGAGGATTCGTGGGAACTTTTAGAGAGAGAAAGTGAAGTAAAATGATTCAAAATGATTGTTTCACAATCATTTTCAATCATCATATATATATAGAAACTTGAAGGGGTACAAAAGTAAATTCCCCCTTCAAAATTGAATTTCCCCCCAAAAAAACCAAAGGGGGTGGTTGAGGCATTAATAACTGCTAAGGAAGGTTACAAAATTACTTCTGAAAGGAAAAGAGACGTCAGTTGGGGCATGGATTATGGATCCAAACACCCAACTAAGGGGCAAATGATGTGGCACGCCATATCATGCCACGTGTCAGCATAATACTGGGCCACGTGTCCCATTATTCATGTTAATTGCCAAATGATATTCAGTCTACGGACTGCATGGACGACTACGTGTCGCCCTTGAGATCGTGCCACGTGTTCGAAGCGACTACTATATGCTATGGGCCAAAGGCCAAAGGTTAGAAAGGCCCAACAAGGGCTCATAAAGGCACAAGCCAATCACCAAGGGACAAGTGTCCCAAAACCCTAGGTCACCCTTGGTGAGCTTGCCTATAAATACCCCATGGGGGCATTCAACATTCAACATTCAATTCAATCTTCATTCATTCTTACATCACACTAAGAGAATTTCTCTCACTAGTTTCCCTCTCTAGATTACCAAATTGTTAATTATTGTTAATTTGCCTTAATCCTCATACAAATACTTACTTAAGCATCGGAGGGGGAAAAAATCCTACAAGGATTTTATTCCCTTGTTTTGCAGGAATCGAGGTCCGAGCCATCAGGAAGTGAACAAACCAACACCTGTCCGTCCGAAGTGTAGCTCTCTAGTTCCCTCTCCACGTATTCAGTTGAAGAGACCCTACCAGGAACACTTGCTACATCAGGAATAATAACATCTTTTCACATTCACGATTTATTACTTTACTTCAGAACTGTTCTCAATAGTTACCAACCTTTTCAATCAAATGAATTTAGGCAAACTGTGGAAACAATCAAACAGCCATTGTCATAAGGCGCTCATGTATTTCGCGTTCTGAAGGCTCGCTTCTATTGAATCTGCAACCTGAAAAATTCATAACCAGCAAAACATTAGAATAATTGCTACTAATGTAATCCCAACTATTCTGAAACTGATTGTTACATGTATACAACCCAACAAATTAAAGGGGAAAAACTGGACTTATTCTCACCCAAAAACAACGACGAATTAGCATCCACTTGACTACTAGAAATTGACAAGTAAAACTACGAACTGTACAATACAAGCATGCAAGAACATAGGGATAGAAGGAAAGAAATAGACCCTTTGTTTTATTCCACTATCACAACAACAAAAACCGACAATTAATAATTACCAGGAAGACAGAAAGGCAAACATTACAGCATAGGCCCAAGACAAACCCAATAACTTCAAAACAAAAACCTTGTCCCATACAAAACCATAAACAAAATAACAAAACCTAGGCCCACAAACAACCAAACAGCTTTGAAAATGCCTACAAAAACATGGGCACAACTAAACAAATCCAATCAGAAACTGAAACAACACCCAACTTAACCATTACACGCTATAGCCCATCCAACTAAAACACCACGCGCAAAGCGCGCGTCCTCCACTAGTGACATTAAAAGCCTACATTAATTTTCTCATTGGGAAGCTAAAGATTTATTGGCTTCTTCAAAGAATTTGATGTCTTCCTAAGTTCAACGGATAACTCATGATAAATAAAAGACGGAAAGAATAGATAATTATTATGTATAATTATGACAAGCATACTACCACGTAGGATTGTAGAAGTTTCATGGCGACATGTCACATGGCAGCGACACATGGCGGAAAACCAGGCTCCTTCTGTTTTAATATAAGGAGTAGATTTTCTTTTGCACGTGTCTCTAAGTAATTTTTTATTTGAGGTAATTAGATAAAGTAATTGCATTACATTAAGGATAAACAATGTTAAGCACCCTAACACCTCAACCACCTCCACCACAACCACCCCACACCCAAAAATCGGCCACTCCATACAAACAAAAACTACTTCACACAACACCTCAAAAATTGAACACCCCACACCACAACCACCCCCAAAAATCGACCACCCCACAGCCACCCTACACCCAAAAATCAACCTGCCCTAAAAACATCACTATCGCAAAGAGAAGAGTGCTTGTGGTTTCAGTAGATCGCGGTCAAAGAGGATGATGGTGGGTGGTTAGATTTGGTCTCGAAGGCGCAGATCAAAGTGAAAATTGTGGGTAGTTTCAACATATCGCAAACGAAGGGTTTAGATAGAAGACCAATGAATGGTAAGTTTTTGTCGGTGGTTTTGAATTTTTTATTGTTAGTTTTAATCGGGTGGGTTTTTGTCGATGGTTTTGAAGACCGAAGAAGGGTTAGATTGTGGTTTCGGTTGAATTGAAGAGTAGTAGTGGTGTTTTCGACGAAAAAATTACAAGGATGGTGGTGGTGTTGGTGGCTTCAAATGGAAGAAAGAGAAGGGTAATGGTGGTGGTTTCGGATGGAGGGGATGGTGGTGGTGGTTTTGAGTGAAGGGGTGGTGGTGGTGGTTTGAATTTAAAGTAAGAGAATGGTGGTGGTCTGGTGGTGGTATGGGCTGTAGATAAGGTTAGTGGTGGTGGCGACTGAAGGGATATCAAAGGAGGGTTACCGATGGTGATTCGGGTTAGGTTGATTGATTCAGGTTATCGACTGAAGGCATGCCCCTGTTTCCTACGAATTTGAGTTTTTCTTCTTTCTTCCCACTTGCTTGAGCTTTGGTTTTCGCTTATATAAATCGACTTGCAACTGATGTAATACACACATTAGATTACCTAGATTATTTTCTTACTCCTTAGATCATTATTATTTCTTAGTTGGTAAATATTAGCCTAGTTTCTAGTAAAATCTTTAACAATCTTTCAATCAAATTCAAGTAGTTGTTCTTAAAATTTATTTCGTTAAGTTATTGTTTCCTTGGTTGGATTGTTCGTATACTTCATTAAAGACTTTAAGACACCATTGTTGTAGAAGGATCATTGGAACTTTGCTCTAAATTTATAACTTCAGCTTTATAGTAAACTCTTAATCTCTTATACTTCTTTGTTTATGCTTTCATTCAAGTCCTTATTTATACTTTCTCCTCAAGTAATCTTGTCCTCGTTCTCCTTTTTATGCTTATGTTGTAGTTCTAATTAATCACTTGAATAACTTATTTGCAATAATTTGATAATAACAAATTTCCATTAATTGTTCTTATATTTTCATTGCTTATGTTGTAGTTCTTTTAATCACTTGAATAACTTATTTATTTGCTATAATTTGGTAATAACAAACATCAATTGATAATTATTTGCTTGTTGAAGTTAGTATATAATTCATTGTCATAACTTACTTTTTTCCTATAATCTTGTAATAATGAATAGAAATATGAATTTGGATAGCAAAATGAGTGGTGAGTAGTTTTTAGTGCTATGGTGTGGGTGAAACCCTCACCACCTTCATGACTTAAGTTGGTTCTTACTAAAAACCGAGCTTGGGGGTGACTAGAGTTTTTATATAAGGTTATAATCATGTAGTCTATGACTTGCTTCCATAGATGTCATTTTAGGTTCCTCAACGAAGGATTGAGAGATGAAGTTGAGTGAAGACTCCCCATGTTTGATTAGTTTGAAAACCATGAGAATAGGTGTTCAAGTTAAGGGACGTTACTAGTCTTCGTGAATAAAGTGCTTAGGAGCCGTTTTGTGTTCACTCCATGAGAATAGGTCTAGTTTAGCTCGTCATGCTAGCTTGAGAGAGTAGACATGACTCTTCGAATAACTTCCGCTAGACGTTTACCTCTATGTTCGGTTTGACCTAAGAATCTGCACCTTTATGTCGGAAGTGGGCGGTGAATCTCTTGCCTTAGTTGTCTTCAATCCTAAACTTAATTTAGATAAACAACCTTAGTGGCAATCTTTGCATTCCAAAGTAAACCTCGACTTAAACTTACTCTTTAGACTGCCTTAGTGTAGAGACCTTTATCTCATGGGATTCGGTCCTTACTTGCTTTTGCTAGTAGCTTAGTGACCCTGGTATGATTTATCTTTGGTAGCCACTTCAACAGGCTATCAAATTTTGGCGTCGTTGCCGGGGATAAAGGGTGTTTCATTAAGTTATCTTCTATTTGTGAGCCTTTCGTCACTACTTCCTTACTCCTTTCTTGTTTTTTGTACACTTGTCACTGCTAAACCTTTTGTTCTAGCATTGTATGCTACGCAGATCTCAAGGAACTCCTACCACACCATACATTCTGGAAATCGAACAACATCTACGTGGTTTACGGAGACTAGTTCACGAATCTGGTGAAGTTGGAGAAGAAAGAAATTTATTTGACTCCGATTCTATATCTGAAAATTTAGATATATTTGAGGAAACTATACCACAAAAGTTTCTCAGGGACTTTTGCCACACTGAAGCCTTTAAATTACATAATGGGATTTCATTACCTGCTAGAACTGCGAATAATCATAAATTTAGCCCTCACTTGATCCGCATGATCAAGGACGCTCAATTTGGAGGAAGCCCTATCGAATTCCCTTTTGTGCATTGGATAACGTCCTCGAGCTTTGTTCAACAGTGAAACATAACAATGTTACCCTGAAGTTCATCCGGATGCATATGTTTCAGTTTTCATTAAAGGACAAAGCTAAGTTTTGGGTAATATCATTACTCAAGGGATCACTTAAGACATGGGACGATGTTACCAAGGTATTCTTGGAAAAATATTGTCCTCCTGAAAAAACATCAGAGCTAAGGCAAAAATTTTCCAATTTCGCACAAGATGATGATGAAACTTTGGGAGAGGCATGGGCGCTATTTAATGATATACTACGCTCATGCCATCACCATGGTTTTAGTGAATAGCTTATGTTCATGAGTTTCTATGACTTTCTCCCACTTAGCTTAAGGACTAACCTTGATGTCGGTTGTGGAGGCCAACTAATAAAGCTTCCCTTGAGCCGAGTTCAAGTAGCTATCGAGAAGGTAGCCAAAAATTCTGCTTGGCACTCTTATAGGAGGCTTCTTTTGAGGAAAAATGCTAGTAAACCTGATGAATTTCAGGCGCTTAACTCCAAGATCGACATTCTAGCAAAACAACTAGAAAAAGCGCATTTTGCTTCTTCTAGCACTACTTCACAAGTCATGTTTTGTGAAACGTGTTGAAGTAATGACCACGGATCTTCTTATTTTGTTTCCAGCATGGAAACGGTGGCCTACTCTAAAGGCTACACTAACCAAGGTTGGAACTCCCAACCTAACTCGAATTATGATGAGGGGGGTGGTCCTCAGTCAAACTTTCAACGACCACCCCCTCAGCAGCAATCCAGTCTCTATAGACCCCTCGGTTATAACCAAGGGGGTCTCCTCAAGCTCGACCTCCTTATCTACCTCTTAATAAAAAATCGGGGTTAGAACAGGCGTTGAAATCATTTATGAACCAACAAACCAAGTCTAACATTGAAAATGAGAGGAGGCAGGTGACCTTGCTACCTCAGTTCAACACATGCAAGCACATAATAATATGATAGAATCCTAACTTGCTCAAATTGCACAACATGTTGCCGGTTCTACTTCTAACGCTAGAAATGAGTTTCCGAGACAGACATGTGTGAACCCGAGGAAACAAGTAAGGCCATCACCGTTCATTTCTGAAAAGAGTATGATGGCCTGGTTATGGTCGAAGAGCACCAAAAAAATTGTGAAGGGGGTGCCCTATTTCTCGACAATGCTAACTTTAAAGTCGAATTAAGCCCGACCAATGAAAGAATTAGCGACAAGGCACCCTCGGTGATCTCTGAAAAGGAGCAAGCAAAGACTCCTTTAAAAACATATGTTCCACCAATCCCCTTCTTCCAAAGGGTCGTATAACATCAGCTTAATGAGAAATTTGCAAAATTTCTTTAAGTCATGAAAGGATTTCAAGTAAACATTCAGTTTTTGCATGTCATGTCACAAATACCGACATACGCAAAATTTCTCAAGGAACTGTTGTCCAACAAGAGTCGCCTTGAGGAAAGTGCCACTATCTCCCTTCCTACGGAGGTTAGTGACATTACCTAGAACAAATTACTTGAAAAACATGGTGATCCTGGAAGTTTTCTATTCCGGTGGAAATAGGTGATTTGAAACCTAAGAATGCACTATGTGATCTTAGTGCTAGTGTTAGCTTGATGCCACTTTACTTGACTGAAAAGCTAAATTTTGATCACATGAAACCTACTAGGATGTCCATTTAACTAGCTGATCGCTCGGTTAGGTTGCCCTTGGGTGTCCTAGAGGATGTCCTGATCCAAGTGGGACGTGTCTTTGTTCCATGTGGCTTTGTCATTGTGGAGATGGAGGAAGATGCTCAAGTTCCTCTTATCTTAGGTCGTTCATTCTTGAAAGCTACAAAAGTTGTTATCGATGTTAAAGTTGGGCGCATGACATTGAATGTTGGTGGTGAAAAATTTACTTTTGCTTTCACCAAAACCATGAAAATGCCCACGATGGATGAAATATGTCGCATCGACCCTTGGTGATTGTATTAATTCCTGCCGAGTAATGGAGGAAGTAGATGACCCCTTGGGAGATCTTATAACCAATAATGAGCTTCTAGAGGACGATGAGGCTAAAGGGTATGGACTTATTCTAGACCGAACCCTGGTCTATGTCACAAATGAGTTCGAAGTCCTATTTATCAAAGGACAAGAGGAGTGTACTACACCTCCTCCAAAGGTAGAACTCAAACCCCTTCCTTCTCTTCTAAATTATGCTTGTTTAGATGAGAAAGAGTCGTGTCCGATCATAGTTAATTCTGAACTTGATAACACTTCGATCGAGAAACTACTTTATGTATTGAGAAAATATCAAAGTATTATAGGTTACACCATTGCCGACATAAAGGGAGTGAGCCCCTCTTTATGTATGTATCGGATTCTACTCGACGATGCCAATGCTTCATCAATTTGTGCATGAACGACAGTCGAATCTGAATATGAAAGAAGTAGTGCAAGTTCCTGTGCTCAAACTACTTAAAGTCGACATCATCTTTCCCATTTTTGATAGTAGGTGGGTGAGCCCGACCCAAGTTGTGCTTAAAAAAGGGAGCATGACTATTGTTAAGAATGACAAAGGTGAATTGATCTTCACTAGATCAGTTACCGGGTGGCGTATGTGCATTGGTTATTGTAAACTTAATAAAGCCACTCGAAAAGATCACTTCTCCGTACCATTTATCGATCAAGTACATCGATGTTTGGTTGATCATTCCCATTATTGTTTTCTTGATGGGTATTCTAGTTTTTTCCAAATCCTAATTAATTCTTAGTATTTGGGAAAAAACTACTTTTACTTCCCTTTTTGGAACCTTTGCATATCGAAAAAAGCCTTTTGGGTTGTTTAATGCCCCATCTATATTTCAACGATGTATGATGTCCATCTTTTATGATATGCTAGAATCATCCATTGAGATGTTTTATGGATTACTTTTCAGTTGGAGGATCGTCTTTTGATCAATTTCTATCTAATCTCATTCTAGTATAAGAATGATGCCAAAAGGGAATTTAGTTATAAACTGGGAAAATTGTCACTTCATTGTTGATGAAGGCATAGTACTTGATCATGTAATCTCAAAACGAGGTATTGAGGTTAATAGTGTTAAGATTGAGGTTATAGAGCTCTTATCCCAACCTATTTATGTCAAGGGGATGAGGACTTTTTTGGGGTATGCAGGTTTGTACCGTCGCTTCATTAAAGTCTTCTCGAAAGTAACTAAACCCGTCACTCAGCTCCTTTTAAAAGATGCCCCATTTGAATTTACTAAAGACAACCTTATAACATTTGATCAGTTTAAGGCAACTTTGATTTCTTCCTGCGTTATACAAGCTCCCAATTGGAATCTTCCTTTCTAGCTTATGTCTGATGCTTCGTACTTTGCTGTTGGAACTGTTCTATGGCAATGGAAAGATGGGAAGCTGCATGCAACTTACTATACTAGTAAAACTTTAGATGAGGCACAACGGAATTATAGTACTACCAAGAAAGAACTTATAGCCATTGTGCATGAAATGCAGAAGTTCCAGTCATACTTGGTTGAATCTAAGGTCATCATCTTTACTGACCACTCGGCTTTGAAATATCTTATTTCAAAGATGAATGCAAAGCAGAGAATTATAAGATGGATCTTGCTTCTCCAAGGGTTTGAACTTGAAATCTCTAACAACATTAGGGTGGAGAATGAAGTGGCAGATCATTTATCCTGCTTGCCTTTGGTTGAAGGAGATGAGATCACCCCTTTGGATGACTCTTTCCTTGAAGAGCAACTTATGTAAGCTATAACTTCCCCTACTCCTTGGTTTGCGGATTTTGCGAATTACCTCTGCGCCAAGGTCATTTCGCTTGATTAGTCCTACCAACAAAGGTGGAAGTTCATGCATGATGTTTAGAATTACTATTGGGATGATCCTTTGTTGTTCAAAAGAGGAGTTAATGGCCTCTTTCGACGTTGTATTCCCGAATCTGAAATTCAGAATGTCATTTTCATGTGCCACTCGTCCCCTTGTGGTGGACACATGAGTTCTAACAAGACCTTAGCAAAGATCTTACAAAGTGGCTTCTTTTGAACTTGCTCAAATATGTTTGGACCTTCGTGAAGTCTTGTAACCAGTGTCAACGTACCAGGAATCTTTCGAGAAAGCATGAATTGCCCCTAAAAACATTCTACAACTAGAAAGCTTTGATGTTTGGGGGATGGATTTTACTAACTCTTTTCCAACCTCCTTCGGAAACCAATATATATTGGTTGTTGTTGATTACCTATCAAAATGGGTAGAATTGGTGTGTTACAAAGCAATTTTTTGATCAGATCAAATGCTTCTTGCACCCCTGGGGTCCACTCAAACTTCCCCTTGTCCTTCTTGATACATTCAGTCATAGGAGAAACTATAGATGAAAAATTCTCCACAAATTTCCTATAGAATGACGCCAATCCATGAAAAGATCTTACATCAGTAACACTCTTGGATATTGGCCATGATTTAATAGCTTCCACTTTAGATGGATCAATAGAAAACCCATCCTTAGAAACTATATCATCCAAAAAGTTTACACTAGGCACCAAGAAATAACACTTCTCCAGTATAGCATACCATTTTTGCTTCCTTAATGTATCAAAGACACTTCTCAGATGAATTAGATGATCATTCACACAAGTACTGTAAACCAATATATCATCTAAATAAACCACCACAAATTTACCTATGAAAGGTTTGAGTACCTCATTCATCACTCTCATGAAAGTGCTAGGTGCATTGGTCAATCCAAAAGGCATGACTAACCATTCATATAAACCCAATATAGTCTTAAATCCAGTCTTCCATTCGTCACCATCTTTCATTCTAACCTGATGATATCCACTTCGCAGTTGAATTTTCAAAAATACCCGAAACCCATACAATTCATCCAACAAATCATCCAGCCTAGGTACAGGGAACCTATATTTGATCGGTTATATTGTTTACTGCACGTGAATCAATACACATCCTCCATGTTCCATCTTTCTTAGGCACTATCAATGTTGGCACTACACATGGACTTATACTTTCCCTGACATAACCTCGTTCTATAAAATCCTCAATTTGCCTTTGAATTTCCTTTGTTTCCTCAGGATTACATCTATATAATGGCTTATTGGGAATCTATGCAACTGGAGTCAAATCATTCTGGTGTTCAATACCTCTAATTAGAGGTAATCCAGGAGGCAATTCATCAGGAAAGACATCTGCGAATCCAGTCAACAAGAGCACCAAAATTTGATGTGAATATTGATAAATACTCGCTACTCATAATCAAATAATCTAATTTCAATTCTCTAAAGAAACACCAAGAATTTAAACTAGGGATTTTTCGAATAAATTTTCGTCTAATTAAAGCTCCAAGCACCCTCAAACTCAATTTATCCACACGTGAATCTAAAGCTCAAAGCACCAACTCACAAGATCAAGAATATTGTTTTTGAATGAAAACAATAGAGAAAAAACACACAACAATCAAGTTGATTTTTATTACTCAAAACAATCTATGTTGTTACAAAGATATCTCAAGGCTATTTATAGAATAACCAAGGACTAAATCCTAACAACTTCCTAGGATTCACAGAAACAAAAACTCACGTGAAAATAAGATGAAAATATCCCCAACTTGGCCACTTGCACAAGTTTCATAACAAACTCAAGATAAGATTGCCACTTCATCTTGCCACTTGATCTTATCTTGCTAACAAACTCTAACAAACTCTAACTAATTAGATTCTATTATAACAACTACACTAATTAATTAATTAATTAAAAAAATAATCACCAAATCTCCCTAAAAATACACGTCATTTTCAACTTGCCCAAAAGAACACAAAATCGTCAAAAATCTCGCCAAAAGAAGCTTCACTAATTTTGCGCAATTATAAGTCTTCTTTCCAAACTTCAAGTAATGGTTCAAGTTTCAATCTTTTAATCAAGAAACCTTAAAAAAAACATTCTCCATGCATTTTAGTATGATTATGATGATCAAGACTCAATAAAAAATGAAGACACCTATGCCTGAAATGAGAAAAACCGTAGCAACTGCAGTGGGAAAAACCCATAGGCAAAAACATATCCACTAACACTATAAACACTAATAAAATCTTTTGGTGAGGATTAATTGCATGTGACCATGCATACATAAATGTTAGTTTTAGATGCACCCAATTGCCTTGTGTCACCAAAGGCCACTAGTTCACCCAATGTTGCATTATTCTTAGCTGCATCCATCAAACCATCGAAGTTGTCCTGATAAATACCTTGATTCATATCACATTGCTTCTACTACTGGCTCGAAGGTGGTTATCAAACTCTTCAAGGAGACTATTTTTCCAAGGTTCAGAGTACCTTGGGCTGTTGTAAGTGATGGGGGGGGGGGGGTCACACTTTGCCAAGTGAACTCTCCAAACACTCTTTGTTAAGTATGGGGTGAAGCATAATGTTTCCTTGGCTTACCATCCCCAAACAAATGGGCAAGCTGAGATCTCTAATTGAGAGATCAAGGCCATCCTTGAAAAGACTGTTAATAGGTCTAGAAAGGATTGGTCTACAAAGCTCTCCGACACCTTATAGGCCTATCGGACTGCTTTTAAGACTCCAATCGATACAACTCCCTATAAACTTGTTTATGGGAAGTCGTGCCATTTTCCTGTCGAGTTTTACCACCATGCACATTCGGTAATACAAAATTTAAATTTTGATTTGCAAAGTGCCGGTGAAAAAAGAATATTTGAGCTCCATGCCTTGGAAGAAATTCAATTGGATGCTTACGAGAATGCTCGTATTTATAAAGATCGAACCAAGGCATATCATGATAAACACATCATGATAAGATATTTGAATGTGGGCGACAAGGTCCGCCTCTTTAATTCAAGATTGAGGTTGTCTCCAGGAAGCTCAAATCACATTGGAGTGGACCATTCATTGTCCGCTAAGTTTTCCCTTATAGTCAATAGAGATAAGGAAATGAAGGGAAAGAGTCTTTCAAGGTTAATAGCGCGTTTAAAAATATACCTTGATGGCTCTCCTATTGATGTTTGCTTGGTTGTTCATCTAGATGACTTCGATACGACTTCTGCCACATCTTAGTTTCTGTTTCTAGGTGTTGTGTCAGGCTTGAGACAATAAACAAGTGCTCATGGGAGGCAACCCGAATTACAGGTATATAAATTCGTAAATTTGAACTCATCTTGAGTAATTTTGGCTCCTTATGAGCATTTTTTGGATGAGTTGTGAGAATTTTATCATCCCATAACCATCATTTGAGCTTTAATGCCAAGGAAACCCCTTGGATATCATTGGGTTGCATTTTTGTGTTATATAGCGTGAGTGAAAGATATTCATACAAAGCATTTTTGAAGGTCTTGAGTACACTTCCTGTGGTTTGGAGGTCTTTTCGGGATAATGTCATCCCGAAATGCTACATGACCATGATGGATTTATCTACAAAGTTAAATCAGTGCCTTGTACCCTTTTTGTTATGGTTATGGCCCTCTTAAAGCCATCAAGTTAATTCTTTAATCTTTTGAACTTCAAAAGAAGCAGAATAAGCAAGAAACATGGGCCATCCGGCCGCATAGTCGCCTTTTTGCTGAAATTTCAAAGGCATAAAAACTTTTGGCTTAGTGCGGCCGCATAACCTTCTATGTGACTACATGCCTTGCACCATGTGGCGCAACCCACGTTTTGTAACCAATCTGTCTCATTTTGTTCTTTGAACGAAAAAACTGAAAAAAGGGAACATGCGATTGCATGCCCTATACTATGTGACTGCAACCCCTTGCCCTGCGGTTTCAATTTCTGTTTTTTTTTTATCTAGTTCTTGTTAAAAATTTACAATCCTTACTACTCTTACTCTTCAAAAAACAGGACCCCCATTTGTTCTTCCTCTATCTTTTCTCTCATCTTCAACCTCACTCAAACTCATATTTCATTATCAAAGCCTCTTTTTTAATTACTTTTTCCTCCATTAAAACCATCAAAAATAACTAATTTTACAATAAACATTACATTCTCTCAACAAAATTCAAAGATCTCAAGTTACTCCATGGGTTTTGAAAAAGCTATGGTTTGGTTCTAAGGTTCGATTTTTGGTTCCAATCTTCGTTCTTGTTGGTTAAAAGAGTGTTTTCACACTTTTTTTGGTATAATTTCTATAAACCCTAACTTATTTTCATAAAGTTCTTCATATTTATGGCTTGAATAGTTATTTTTCTTACTTTTGTTGAAACTTTGTCTTAGATTGGTGTCTTTTGAGTTGATATATTGATTCTTGGTTGTACTTATTGGTTAATGTGGTTCTTATGCATGGCTTTGTTGCTTGAATTATATTTCCCTTCTTGCATTGTTATTTTTGAGACCTTGAAGCACTTGGAGTTAGTCTTCTTGTTCTCCATTGTGGTTAGGTAAGAAAAGTTGTTGAACTAGAAGTATTGAAGTTAGGCTTCTAGTTCCTTATTTGGTTAGGACGGACAAGCTGTATTCTTGTAGTATTGTGTTGCCGTAATTGTTGTTTTTCTTGCTTGTTTTTAACTAGTTGTTGTCACAATGGCTCGTGCACATATTAGTAAAATAACAAAAGAAAAATCAGGTTCACTTGCTCCGTGATATACCTCATCCTGAACCCGAGGAGGAGGAGATTGTTCCTCCCCCCTGCTCTTAAAATTTCAGCACAATTCAAAGACAAATATGAGTTTCTTTCTAGACGCACAATCAAGCCAACAAAATTCTTCCACCCCCAACCTTGTAAAGATTTGGGTTATGAGGCTGAAATTGCCTTCATGTTCGAAAATGTAGGGAGGGAACGACTTATGCGCCCCTCTAATGCAGAATACACTCTTAAGTCCCTCACCATAAAGTTCTTGAACACCCTCACTCATTTTAATATCGCCGAGGAAGGAGAGTTTCCTTCTCATGAAATCACCTTCCGTATGTTTAATCATAAACATACCATCACTCTAGCCCGTTTAAATGACATTCTTATGTGTGATCCGAATAATCCTTTATTTGAGCCTTCTATTGAAAAAAATCTATGAGCTGGCTAGTTATTCTTCCATCCACAGTCTTGCTAGTCAAATACATTAACCTTGTTTACATTTAACTCATATAATGTTTTGTTTCTCCATTTTCTCTAAGCAAGACTTAGGAAAAATGAGTCTAGATGAGCTCTCTTGTCTCTTTCTTGCTTGTCGTCAATCTTCGGCCGGTTGTATAAATACTGGATTTCTCTTTTTGAGACGTTGTCTTCAATTCACAAATCATCCATCAATGACTTGGCCTATCCAATTAGCTAGTTATAGTACTCTGGTTGCTTCTAGGTTAGGATATTCAATACATTTTGGTGCTATGGATCCTCTCTCTACTAATGTGTGCTTTGATCTTAATGAATTTCAAAACCATAAATTACTACATCACACTAGTAGAGAAGGGGTTTGGAGTTGGTTAGTGCGGCGTGTTCACCATTGTTACTTACCTTAGTTGCCTAACGCCACATTAACTACGTTGGAAAAGCCAAATGCCTACATTATCCATTTCCAACCTCTTACTCGACACGATCGTACTTTCTTCACACGACACACACCTCATCTTATTCGTAGAGAGCAAGCTTCTTTTGAGCAAGAACCACCTATTGAACAACAACCCCAACAACAACCTCCTTAGGAGGGCCTATCTAGCCCTGCATCAACCTATGCCCCTCCTTATGCTGAAATAATGAATGCTTTTAACAATCTCTCTCTTCAACAAACACAAATGTATAGTTTCATGGAGTAACAACAACAACAATTAGAACATGATCGTGACTTATTACAATGTCACCCAAGGCCACTTTGATCCATACTTAAACTATCCTTATCACTCGGTCTAAGAAGATCCAGTTTTCTGTTGGAATAATAACCAACCTACATGGCCTTACTTTCTTACCTGTGGATCCGGGGCTTTAGGGGCCCACGTGCCCTTTTTACGGACATCGAATGTCGTTTAGTTTGATTGCATAGTGTGACTATGCTTGGCTTAGGGAGTGAGTCTAGAAGATGAAAACCCAAGTGGAGAAGTCTCCATCATCCTCCTTTCGGGAGCTGACAGAACCCCATTAGGTCATAGCCCAAGGGCGAATATGACAGCGAAGGATAAGAAGGTCTCATATCTTTGGATTCGGGGACGAGGGGAAGGACAACAATAGGTCACAGTGTCCCCCGACCTGTACTTGTTCTCATGTGTAATTTCATAATCATAATAACGAATTGTAAAATACATATTTCCAGTTTAGACCTACAAACACATGGAAATAAGGCTAGGTGGGTTTTTAGTTAATGCACACATAATTTCCAATTTATCATACATAGGTGATCACTTTGGGATTAAGTTGATTTTAATCTTTGATTTAGTTGAGACATGCTTTTAGGTCTTTTGTGCTGAACATGAATTCTATGTGATTTGAAAACAATAAAAACTTAGCATGGATTCACTTAAAACCTAAAGCAACGTTTGTACTTAAGATTGATTTTAATTTAGTGTCGAATAATCAATTAGTTAAGATTGCATGAATTTGATTATAAACATGTCAATTATCTAATAAAGCATTAAAAGCATATATTCAAGCACACTAAATCCTTTGAAGAATTCAATAAGATGATTTTGATATTGTTGGCCTCATTCGAAGTACCTTTCATGCAATTCGTCAACGATCCCTTAGAACCGAGAGCTTGAAGAACCTTAATTAATTTAATAATAATAATAATAATAATAATAATAATAATAATAATAATAATAATAATAATAATAATAATAATAATAATAATATTGATTATAAGCTATGTGTTTTGTGGAGTGCACGGTTTCTGAAGTAGGGTACGAAAACCGAGATAAGTTTTACAGAGAGAAAGTAACGAAGTAGAGAGAGAGTGTGTGTAAGTGTGAAGTTGTTCGAATGAAGAAGTGATGAATGATGGTCGGAGGAGGGGGGTATTTATAGTGTTGGAAGTGATGTAAGCAAGCGCTAGGGCAATGGAGGAGCGGCAGATTGCACAGAAGTGAGTGCCAGGGCGCCCCACCTACGCCTGGGCGCTCAAGGTGGGCGCTAGGACACTTAGTGAGCGCTAGGGCGCAACTCCCTTGGGCGAATGGGCGCTGCCCATATGTCATGGCGCTCGACCTCCTAATTTCTGATTTTTCACGCGGTGAATCTCCAAAGCTTCCTTATTTCGTATATTTACTTCCATAAACCAAAATATTTTGATATATTATGAAATTATACGAAATTCACTTTCATAAAACATATTATTCTCTTCCATAACCTAGAGTTTCCATAGAGCGAACAAACCTTTCTAGAAGGTTCATCGAATCCGGTCACATTCATACGCTTAAATTAATTTCTTTTATTTTTGAAAATGAAATTAGAAATGTGAATTATGAAATATAATGAAAATGAAATGAAAAGGAAAATAAAATGAGAAAATGAAATATGAAAATAAGAAAATAAAATTAAAATTAGGAAATCATTTTATGCGTATTTCGACTGTCATAACTCATCATCTGTTAACCCCTTTCCGACAACGGTTTTATTTATTTATTTATTTATTTATTTATATATATATATATTTATTTATTTATTTATTTATTTATTTATTTATTTATTTATTTATTTATTTATTTATTTATTTATTTATTTATTTTCAAGCTATCGACTTTCAGATATCGGACATGTTTGCAACGTGGTACACGATAATCATTAGCCGTTGGGTGGGATCAAATATATGTGTCTACAGTTAGCCCCCACTTTGACTGAGTTTGTTAAGACGTCTAGTCTCGTAAAACAAAAGTCAAAGTACTGGGTACCTGCAAAACAAAAGGGTTAGTTTTACATACACCAAGATGTTGTATCCTCATAAAGTGCTACGTTTCTTGAGGATGAAGAAAGGTCTCCTTCAAATGCTGTGTCATTATATAGGAGGTTCCAAAAAGGGCATCTGTACCATCCGGAGATTGAGTTTTTGAGATCGAGGTTTATCGTCTAACGATCTATGCATTTCCACTTTAGACTCAGCTTATCCGTAAGGAAATGTGATGATGTTATAGATTGTTGACTTGTTGTCTTTCTACTTGTTTGACATGATTTGGCTTTTAGGGGCATTTTGGTAATTTTGACCTGATTCGTCTTTTGGGGGGCATTTTGGTAATTTTGACCTGATTCATCTTTTGGGGGCATTTTGGTAATTTTGATGAAGAATGTTGGTAATTGGAGGCGAGGAATGTCGGAGTATGTGAAGCAAATCCTGCTCGAAGATCGAAAGATAAATTCCATTAAAGTGCAAAGAGGGCCCCATAGGGGGTCCCAAAAATCTTCAAGTGGGCGCCAAGGCGCAGGCTCGGCACCATGACACAGCCCCAGCGCCTAGGCGCTTGCTGTGGGGCCCCTG
The DNA here is from genome assembly GCA_016808085.1 of Suaeda aralocaspica. NCBI lineage: Eukaryota > Viridiplantae > Streptophyta > Magnoliopsida > Caryophyllales > Amaranthaceae > Suaeda > Suaeda aralocaspica. The sequence continues at coordinate 294,703 of PYUH01000877.1, read as the reverse complement.
GCTGCTCATTCGTCCATGTAAGCTTAGTTTGAAATTGTTTCTGTTATTGTGTTGGCGTCCGTGTTACTACTCACACAAACACAAACATACCCTTTGTTGCTTTCTTCTTCTTCGAACAAACCAAACAAAACCCCAACTCCATTGAAGCTCTTGTGAAGACTTGAAGCTCAGATTTTTCTCGCGAGTTTTCTCACCAAACAATGTAAGTCTTCTTACTTAGCTTAGCTTTGTCGTTTTCTTGCTCAATTGTTGCAATCTACTCACTTGTTCATGAAGTAAGTAGTGAATCTGAAAAATTGGGTTTTCTTGATTTTGCATATGGATGTCGAAATTGATGCATGTTCTTGCTTCTATAAGTGAAATGGAACACATAGGAAGTGGTTTGCGCCAAAACAAGTGAGATGTGAGTGAGAACTCAACTTGTTAGTTTAGGGTTTGAAGTAGTGTAGTGGAGGGTGTGATTTTGAGTGAATGAATGAATAAATCTTGAGTAATTTTGTTGTATCGTTGATGAGAATGAATCCTTGATTCGAAAATGGCATGAATTGAATTTTTGGTGATTTTTGGGAATTTTTGCAATTTTTAGTTCATGGAGCTCATATAGTTCATATGAACTTAAAATGAACTAAAATAGTGACTTTTGTGAATTTTGTATCCCTTCATGAAGAAACTTGATCTTCATATGTCAATGGCGATGATGAATTGAAAGCGGCTAAAATCAGCAACAAATCGTAGAGTTTGAAGCCAATTTCCGCAAAAACTGAATACTAACTTACATAGGTCATATAAGCTAGTTAGTTCATCATGTAAAATTTAACTCATCCTTGGCTTCATGAGTTGAATGATGACTCATGCGTTGTTTGAAACAAAACCATGCTTGAAACATCTTGAAATGAATGAATCGAGCATAGAAGCTCATGTTCCTAATTTTAGTTTAAAATTAGTTCTTTCAAGCTTCTAAAATGTTTTTCCCATGCAATGCTGCATTTTTTTCATTAGGAGCAAATATAGAAATTATGTTAAAGTGTATTCGTTCGTGCTAGCCCCTTTTTATTTCCCAATGATGAAATAATGATCTCGTTGGAAAGCGAGGCTGGTAATGTTGAAAATGTTGGTTTTGTTGGATGTTGCCTAGACTTTAAGTCTTCAAAAGTTTATTGCAGGTGGTTGGATAACCATAACTCATGGTTTATTTGTGCGAAATGTCCATATACAACCGTTATGTTGCCGAAATTTCTACGCAAAATTCTTGCATTTTGCAGGTCTAGTTTAGATGATGATGTCGTGGAGGTGGATGACGTATGGTAGGTGTCCTCTAAGAGGCATGCATCGGCTCCTGGGGAGTGGCAGCCTAGCATGATGGCTTTCAATCGTTCTCAACATATTTCTCATCACGCCCTCTTGGGCCATGTGAGTAACTAAATTTTTTCTTTTCTTTGTTTTTCTTTCTTCTTTCTTCTTTTCAATCACTTTTTTCATTCTTTCTTTTCCAGGATAAACACTATCTTAGGGGATTTGGCTCGAGCACTCCATTTTTGGAGGGGTATGCCTTGCTCCGGGGGTAGCGTGATCCCGATCTTCTCCAAATGCTCTCATGATGTGGGTTTGATGACTTCATTCAGGGCCTTCAAGCCCTTGAGAGCGTAAAAAGCTCTCATGTGTTCGTTCTTTGCCTTATGGAGTGGTGGTGGGATACCACCAACTCCTTTCACTTCCCATGGGGTGAAATGAACATCACCCCATTCGACTTTGCATTTTGACCGGCCTTTCTTTCTCTCTCCTTCTCTTCAAGGTTGAAGACAAACTCACCCCTCTTCATACTACTACACAATAGCTTCTACGACCTATTTGTAGCAAGCTAGGTAGGGGACATTCGTTAACTCTAAGAACTTGAGTAGCGGTCTTTCTTTGCCTGGCACTACCTGAGAGCAAAAGGTTTGTATTGTTCTTCTTTTGCTCATTTCTTGCACCCTTTCTGTTGATAAGGGGGGCAGCCCCTGATGTCATCTTCGCTTTCTCCCTTCTCTATCTGATCTTTTTGAAGGTCAAAGAGTACGAGTGGGGAGTGTAGGGGCCCCGGATTTTAGGGTCCCAAATTTTTTGGTCACCTTCCCCAAACCATCTATAGATCGAGTTAGGCCTAACAAATTGGCTTAAGGAAAGGTGAAATGGACCTTTTTAAAAGTATTTTGCAACAAAACAGGAGCGTAGGAAATTTAGTAGCGCTGACAACGTAGTGTGACAAAGTTTGTCACGTTGACTGTGTAGCGCTACAAAGTTTGTCATGATGCAGGTGTAGTGCAGCAAACTTTGTGACGCTGCGATGTTAGTGTGACAAAGACTTTCGCGCTACGCTATTTTAGAGTTTTTTTAATTATTAATTATCTTTTCTCGAGTGAGATAATATCAACGAATACGAACGATGGTAGTAAGGAGTCGCCAATGAATTTTAGGAATGAAACTCATAAACCGTGTATTTAGATTGATTACGAATGGGACACGAATACGTGACGATAATCTAAATTGCACGAATAACCCGTTCGATCCCATGGGGATGACTCCAACTTATGATCTTATGAACCAAAGTTGGATTCGGGGGTGAAGGTACTAATATGGCGGAGTGCGTCATATTAGCCCATAGGCGGTCATTACTAGTTTTCTCTCAATCGTATACAAGTTATACAAAGAACCAAGTAATTGATTTACAACCTAATACAAAATTACTGTTATTAAGGTGAAATCAAATGAAACTAATTAATTTAGTCAAACCGTCGTTATGATTAATTAAAGGTTCCTAGCATGGTACAATTTGTCCAAAACAATTATCTTGATTTAATGTGATACATTAATTCAAATTAAGTCCTTTAACAAAAATAAAATGATAAAAGCGGTAAATGATTTGGAAAACCAACAACAACAAATCAACAAGTTTGATTTTTAAGGCTCTCAGGAAACGTACCACTTCTCGTATGAAGATTGGAGTCGTCAAGTGTTAGTTTGGGCAGAGTCGAATTATTGTTTCAATATACTTTCTCTTGGAAAGTTAGTCTTCCTTCACCTTGGTCTTCTTAACACAACTTCCCTTTAAGCTTTCTCTGGTGAGGATCACCTTCCTCATGAGTTCTCTTGGAGGAATGCTCCCGTAGAGCATCCGTAAAGGACTCTTTCAGACCTTCCAAGATACTCTTGAGTTGACCCATAGTCACGGGTTGATCCTCTATTGCTTTCCCCTTAGGAGAGCCAGTTCCTTGTCCGGTTTCATGATTCCCGGATTGATCAAGGTACTGAGTCTCATCCTCAGTTGGATGTGAACCACCAGTCATCCTCAGGTGCCCTCCCCACAGACGGCGCCAAATGATGTAGGAAGTGTTCCTGGTAGGGTCTCTTCCACTGAATACGTGGAGAGGGAACTAGAGAGCTACACTTCGGACGGACAGGTGTTGGCTTGTTCGCTTCCTAATGGCTCGGTGCAAAACAAGGGAATAAAATCCTCTTAGGATTTTTTCCCCCTCCGATGCTTAAGTAAGTATTTGTATGAGGATTAAGGCAAATTAACAATAAGTATTTGTATGAGGATTAAGGCAAATTAACAATAATTAACAATTTGGTAATCTAGAGAGGGAAACTAGTGAGAGAATTTCTCTTAGTGTGATGTAAGAATGAATGAAGATTGAATTGAATGTTGAATATTGAATGCCCCCATGGGGTATTTATAGGCAAGCTCACCAAGGGTGACCTAGGGTTTTGGGACACTTGTCCCTTGGTGATTGGCTTGTGCCTTTATGAGCCCTTGTTGGGCCTTTCTAACCTTTGGCCCATAGCATAGAGTAGTCTCTTCAAACACGTGGCACGATCTCAAGGGCGACACGTAGTCATCCATGCAGTCCATAGACTGAATATCATTTGGCAATTAACATGAATAATGGGACACGTGGCCCAGTATTATGCTGACACGTGGCATGATATGGCGTGCCACATCAATTCTGATATTCTAATTCATTAATCCTATATTATAACTCATATAATTCGGTTTTACACTTCCAGTTTGAATTGAATTTGGTTGTATCAATCTAATTAGTTTCAGCGATTGAGTAGTTAAGAGTTCTCAAATGGATATCAGTTTCATGTGAATTACGTTATAAATTTGCATTCGCTTGGAATATCTTATTCACATTAGGATTGTTGCATATTGTACATAGCATATTTACATCAAAAGGTTTGTGTCGAATTTGACTTAATAAGATTTACTTGTATCGAAGCTTTATCACTTCCCAAGATAGGTTTTGTAGTGTTATTGGTTCTTCATTTAATCTGATATGGACCAAAAACCTTGATGCTTGTACTTTCTTCATTTTATTTGTAAGGATTTCATTGTAGCCCTATAGAAAGAATTATATGTTAATATACTGGGATAGTACTATATATTGTAAGTATGAGTTCGAACTGTTACAGTTGTTAGCATTTGCCAAATGTCGTGAGCTTTTGTGCACAACAAGTATTCCATCATCAGTATATAAAGTTAATGGCATAATTCCGAAATTTTCTACTGCATCAACCATTATTGTTATCTTGAATTAGCAAATGGAAAAGGTTAGTATTTGTATTTAAAAGAGTTGAGGCATTGCAATTGTTAAGCTTACTATGTTGTTGCTCTTGCATGTGGTTCATTGCATACATTGCAATTAAATGTGTATCTTATATTTTCTTGGTAAATTTGTTTGCAAGATGTGCAGCAAAGATACACTTGTATGTGATGGATTGAGATTGTTGGCATGCTGACATTTAATTTGAATTCTATATGTTTCCTAAGACCCCATTTCTGCGCCATAAGCAAATTATGATTAGAAATTTAAGCAAAATGAGTGTCGCAACCTTTGAATTTAAACATATAAAAATTGTACCTTGTGTGACTGTACTTCACGTATCGATACAATATAGTCAAGATTTATTTCGTAGTCTATCTCATGTAATATTGAAGCTACATGAGTGGTCCATCCTTAATTCCCACAAATCCCGTAAGGTTAAATTTGTTTAATAATTGTACATCACATATGGTGGACTATTGTATGCTACAATGTGTAATTGTGATATGCTTACCAATCGTAAAGTTGGTCATTATTCTCCGATGTTGGACCTTTTTCTACAAGTGTTTGCATTGTAGGTGATGTGGCATGCCAAGTCAGCTGCCACGTGTCAGCCTCTGAGTGGACCACGTGTCCCTCTTTCTAGTATTAAATGCCAACGTGCGATTTCCACGTGGCAATGATGAGTCTGTCATGAGTGTGCCCTACATAGCCACGTGTCATCTTAAGACTGGGCCACATGTGAATGGGATCAAGCAAAGGGAAGATCATACCTCACCACATGTCAAACTCCTATTCGTCGTTAAAAGAAGAGCTAAAAAAAACCATTGGGCCTTGAAAGCATAATGCCATAAGCCCATAAGGCATATAAAGGAAAAGAATTAAGGAGATGAGGACAAGTGTCGCGATCTCATTGGTTAAGAAATTGTACTTGAGGCTATAAATACCTCTCAAAATTCTCATAAAAAGTACATTCAAGATTAAGAGAAAAACACCTACTATAAAAGGAAAACTTCTCTCTAAAATCTCTCTCTAAAACTGTTTACCTGTTGATTATTGTTCACTTACTCTCCTACAAATACTTACTTAAGCATCGGAGGGGGAAATAATCCTACAAGGATTATTGTCCCTTTTTTGCAGGTTCTTGGAGGGTACATCAGTAGGAGACCAATCAATTCACGCATCCAGTCTACGTCAGCGAAGTCCTCACAGTTCCTATTCCACCTCATTGCTCAAGCAACAACAGTAGGAACCAAGCTAAAACCTTTGTCAGGAAATTAGATGTTAGGTTTAGCAGTCTAGGTGTATTCTTTTGGAAAGTAATATGTGTTGTTTCACCTACCTTTGTGGCATGATGCGACTAAAGCGGTGAGACCTATGGTGTGTGATGAATCAACCACTTCATATATTATCCTCTCATCCCTTTCTATGAATTCGACACTGCATTGTATGATTATTGGATAATTACAGGTGTATATTATAATTTGTATTAGTTTTTGGAATATATCAGTTACGGAAAGCATTAAACATGTATTTAATAATACCTGTAATCCATAATATACATCTCATGATATGAATGTTGGTCTATTTGTTTTAGAGGTGAAACATGAATAAGGCAGCAACTATATCTGCGATGTGTAACATATATTTTAAAGCATTTTTAAAAGTATGACAATGAAATACTTATATTAATTAGTTGTTAATTGATGATTACCTTGAAGTTTTGTGCTTAGTGGATCTTGTGATATGCTTGCTAAATTTTTGAAGTGGGGTGTTAAATTTTGTAATAGCATTAGCGGTTGTGGTGCTTACACTCTTCCATGAGTGTATCCTTTTATGTGCTTCCATTGTTCGTTGTTTCATATTGTTTATTATATCTAAGTAGTGTAATAATGTAAGCTTTTGTGTAGTGTGCTTGTCAATGTTACTTAATGTCTATAAATAACATGGTTGTTGGGTTGTTTGTGATGTAGAAAGAGTTCCTAGTAGGGTCTCTTCAACTGAATACGTTGAGAGAGAACTAGAGCGCTATACTTCGGACGGACAGGTGTTGGCTTGTTCACTTCTTGATGGCACGGACCTTGAGTCCTACCAAACAAGGGAATAAAATCCTCGTAGGATTTTTTCCCCCTCCGATGCTTAAGTAAGTATTTGTATGAAGATTAAGGCAAATTAACAATAATTAACAACTTGGTAATCTAGAGAGGGAAACTAGTGAGAGAAATCATCTTAGTATGATGTAAGAAAGATTGAAGATTGAATATTGAATGTTGAATGCCCCCAAAATGATGATTTTGAGGGGTATTTATAGCCTTTAGGTTTGGAGGCTAACAAATAGGACAATGACATTTGTCATCGTCTAATTGGTTGATACTTGATCAAGCCTCATGGGCTTTCATATTCAAGCCTTAAGGCCCAAATTCCTCCTTTTATCCTACCTTGTAGCCTCAAATAGGATTGCGACACGTGGCAGAGGTTGCTCTTTTATTAAGTATTTGTTGTGGACACGTGGCCCAATCTTACAACGACACGTGGCCGTGTGGAGCCCACCTTGGTGGTCCAGTCATTGCCAAGTGGCAGTGCTACCTGGTCTTTTAGTGGACACGTGGCCCAGTACTATGCTGACATGTGGTATGATTTGGCGTGCCACATCATTTGCCCCTCAGTTGGGTGTTTGGATCCATAATCCATGCCCCAACTGACGTCTCTTTCCCTTTCGGAAGTTATATTGTAACCTTCCTTGGCAGTTATTAATGCCTCAACCACCCCCTTTGGGTTTTGGGGGGGAAATTCGAATTTGAAGGGGGAATTTACTTTTGTACCCCTTCAAATTTCTATATATATAGGATGATTGTGAAACAATCATTTTCAATCATTTTACTTCACTTTCTCTCTCTAAAAGTTCCCAAGAATTCTCTCAAACTCCCAAGAAACTTCAGAGGCGATTTCCGCCGACCCGTAGTGCGATTTCCGCCGACCCGTAGTGCGATTTCCGGCGAGTTGTTGCGGTGGTTTCCGGTGTGAACAGTAGATCCTAGTTTCTTCTCTTTTTCAGGTATTTTCCTGAATTCTTATTCTTTCTTGTTTTTCCTTTACTTCTTTGTCTTTATTTTCCTTTGAATCTATCAATGGCTTCTTCATCCTCTTTTTCCCCAAATAATAATGAGAACTCTATGAAATTACTTCCTTCTCCTCGTACTACTTCTTCTGTTGGAACTTAATCTTCTGTCGTTCCTAATCATTTATTGCCTGGGTCTTTCCTACTTCCTTCTCTTCCTGTGCAGGAAGTTGCAATGGAAAGAATTAAGCAAACTGCCTATAGAGAAACTGCTACTTTGAGAGTTCCAGCATCTGAAGTTTCAGATGTGAATCCTCTTGATCAGCAAGATCCTACTCCCCAGGTTGAGGGAAGAGAGGATGCTGAAGCTGCACAGGAAGCTCCTGAGGAGAAAGTAAGGGAGATTTCTACTAGGAAGAGAGAGGCTTCTGAGGCTACCACTTCCAATCCTAAGAAGAAGAGAGGTGCCTATCCTGCTGCTGATGATGTAGTCATCTCTAATGAATATGTAGATGGTGTAAATAAGGATAAACTGAGTAGTGCTTTGATTTTTAATAATGAGTATTTTGAATTGATCATCCCTAACAAGGGGGATACTATTTTGGATGCCCCTGAAGACTGCTTTCCTGTTTATACTGAAGTTATTGACTTAGGGATTAGGTTCCCCACTTCCTTATTCATTTTTAATCTCTTCAAAAAAATGACATTGGCCTATGTCAACTTACTCCTAATTCTTGGGTTCACATAATGTCTTATGTGATTTCTTATGGCCTTAGAGGAGTGAAAGCTTCTTCTAAGGTCTTCCTTCATCTTCACCATCTCTCAAAAGCCTCCCACTACAAACGTGGGTGATTCTACCTGAAAAACAGTGAGGGATTCCTCACTTGTGTGGAGAAGGCCAACAAGGTTCCCAACTAGAGGAACCATTTTGTGTTTGTGAAGTCCCATGACAAAAAACTTGTAGAAGTGTTGAAAAATTGGCATCCTTTTCCAAAGTGCCTAGGAAGATCCTTTGAGCTTCCTAGATTGAGTGATTCTGAGCAACAAAACTTAGAATATTTCAGATCTACCACAGTGGAGATCAAGAAGCAATTTTTGACAGTTCCCTTCAATTGGATCCCCTTCAGCGAGTTCTTCTTAGATCGCAACTTCCTTGTTGCTGCTGGTGTAATTTATGGGGATGAGTATAACCAGGGTAATTTTTGCTTTATTATTTATTTAACACTGAACCTCTGTTCCTTTTCTCCACTTATCTAACCAAGTGTCTTTTCTTTCTGCAGAAAAAGCTCTTGCTGACCTCCCTTCATTCAAAAAAGGAAGCATGAACCAAAAAGACTTCTGGAAACAAGTATCTCAAAATCTGGGGGAGGACACTTCCTCGAAGAAGGGGAAGACTCAGGTATTTAACCTTTACATCTTTTCAAAACTTAAGACTTGCATTAATTTTTTTTTTTTTTTTTACTTATCAATCATATGGACAGACTTCCTCACTTAGAGTCTTCCCATTTTGCCTGCTTGAACGCAAGCGGGTACTAAATGGGGAAGTTGGGTATTTAGACACTTCCTTTTAGGAACGTTATTAGGGACTTCCCTACTTAGTGACTTCTCACTTTGCCGACTTGAACGCAGGTGGGCACTAAGTAGGGAAGTTGTATAATAGTTAAAGTCTTTCCTCTCCTTAGGAAGTTTAAAACTTTACTTTTACTTAGGAAGTATGTGTAGACTTCCTTTTATAGGAAGTTCCTCCCTCGTAGGAAGCTAAAATATTTAAGACTTCCCCGTAGGAAGTTTTAGGATCATACTTCCCCTTAGGAAGCATATTTAGACTTCCCTTCATAGGAAGTCTCTTCCCCTTAGAAAGTTAGAATGACTTTAGAGTTCCCCTCTTTGTGTCCATGTGTGTTCAACTCGGCAAAGTGGGAAGTCCTTGACTTCCTTGTTTGTCGGGTTGAACGTAGAACGGCACAAGGAGGGGAAGTCTTCTTACTTCCCCTTAGGAAGCTTTAAGATCATACTTCCCCTTAGGAAGTATGTTTAGACTTTCTTTCATAGGGAGTCTCCTCCCTTAGGATGTTAGAATTTTTTAGACTTTCCTCCTTTGTGTCCATGTGCGTTCAACTCGGCAAAGTGGGAAGTCTTTGACTTCCTTGTTTGCCGGGTTGAACGTAGAATGGCATAAGGAGGGGAAGTCCTTTTACTTCCCCTTAGTAAGCATTTAAGATCATACTTTCCCTTATGAAGTATGTTTAGACTTCCTTTCATAGGAAGTTAGAATTTTTTAGAATTCCCTCCTCTGTGTCCATGTGTGTTCAACTCGGCAAAGTGGGAAGTCTTTGACTTCCTTATTTGTCGGGTTGAACGTAGAATGGCATAAGGAGGGGAAGTCCTTTTACTTCCCCTTAGGAAGCATTTAAGATCATACTTCCCCTTAGGAAGTATGTTTAGACTTCCTTTCATAGGAAGTTAGAATTTTTTAGACTTCCCTCCTTTGTGTCCATGTGCGTTCAACTCGGCAAAGTGGGAAGTCTTTGACTTCCTTGTTTGCCGGGTTGAACGTACAATGGCATAAGGAGGGGAAGTCATTTTACTTCCCCTTAGGAAGCTTTTAAGATCATACTTCCCCTTAGGAAGTATGTTTAGACTTCCTTTCATAGGAAGTATTTTCCCTTAGGAAGTTAAAATAACTTTAGAGTCCATGTGCGTTCAACTCGGCAAAATGGGAAGTCTTTGACTTCCTTGTTTGCCGAGTTGAACGTAGAATGGCACAAAAGGGGGGAAGTCTTTTTACTGTCCCTTAGGAAGCTTTAGGTTCCTACTTCCCCTTAGGAAGTATTAGTTCACCAATTCCCCTTAGGAAAATTAAATATGACACTTCCTTTTAGAAAGTATCAATTCATTACTTCCCCTTAGGAAGATTTAATTTAACATTTCCATTTAGGAAGTATTAATTCATTACTCCCCCTTAGGAAGATTTAATATAACACTTCCCTTTAGGAAGTATTAATTCATGACTTCACCTTGAGAAGTGTGGTTAGGTAAGTTCAACTTTCCTCTTTTGTGTCATTCTACGTTCAACTCGGCAAACTAGGAAGCTTAGGCTTTGGAAGTTGCAAGTTGAACCTGGGGAGGCACAAGAGAGGAAGTATTGTTTGATGTCTCCACCTAGGAAGTTGTAAGCAGTGGCTTCCCCACTTTGTGTCAATGTACGTTCAAGTCGGCAAACTAGGATGTACACAAAGAGGGAAGTTATTGATTTTGCTCTGAAAGTTGTTCATCTTAGTAGGATCTGTTGAATATTCCTTTATACTCTTCTAACACTTATATTTTTCAGGAGACAAGCAAGCCTTCTGGGAGGAAGCCAAAACCCTCCCACAAGAGGAAGAAGGAGGAAGTACCAGAAGCACAAGGTACAGGCTCAAAGAAGAGCAGAAGAAAGAGTGCTTCCTCCAAAGCTGCTACTGCTCCCATTGAGCTTACTGAGTCAAGTCCCCACACTTCCTCCCTTTCTGGGAAGAGTGCCTTCGTGATTGGGGAGAGTGATTTCATTATAGGGGTGAGGAACAGAACTCCTCCGACTGAACAAGATAACCCCTTGGAGAGTGACAATGGGTTGGTTGATCCTTTGACTGCCTTAACCATTCTCCAAAAGGAAAGCATTTCTGCCACTCCCCTCAACACAATGCCTGCTTCCCAATCAGCTGGCGTTTCTGAACCTCCTTCTTCTCCTCCTGATGAGGATCCTGTTATTGGACTCTCCAAATATGTTGAGAGAAACATTCCTGAAAGTGTTAAGGCTCAAGTTAGAGCTTCTGGGGGTAAGTTTAGTCACAGATTCTGTCAAACTATACGCTCATCTTCAGATACCATTAACTCTCCCAGGAACCCTAATGCCATAGTTTTACCGGTTCCCATAACAGATGAGGCTGAATCCCCCAACTTCCTTGATGACGAGGAGGATCTCCCTTCAACCAGCAAAAAATTTGACTCCAACTACAAAAGGGGGTTGATTAGGGAGATCTTAAGCTGTGGAGAATCTGAGTACAAGGAGTCACTCAAGGGATCTGTTAGAGGCCACCTTCTTCCCATCTTCAATAACCTTTCTGAGGTATGCTTCCAAAAACCGTGTTCTTCTCCATTCTCTTCCCATTATTATTATTTTATCAACTAACTCTTTGTTTCACGTCCCTTGCAGTCTATGTTCCGTCTGGAACACTTGGCCAAACTCTATAGATCCATGAAGGCTGAAAACAAAAAGTGCATGGAATTCTATGACAAAGCTGCTACTTATGTAGTGGCTCAAACAAATAAGATTGAGGCCAAATGGCAGCACGCAATGAATGCTCTTTCCAGAGATCTCCACAAAACCAAGGAAGACTACCAAGTAGTCTTGGGGAGGAGCATGGAACTGGATAACTAGATCCATGCTGAAAAAGAGACTGTGGAGAAGGCTTCTGCTGTCATTGCTAACCAAAGCCGCGTTGAAAAAGACGCCAAGGATGCTAAGGAAGAGGCCAAAAGACTCAGAGAGGAAGTGGATGAGCTAAAGAGGAAGCTGAGGAGGAAAAGGAGAAGCTAAAAAATGAAAAGGAAGAAGCTGCACAAAAGATCTCAACCACTGCTGTTGAGAAGTACATGGAGGGTCAAGNGGTCAAGCCTTCCTTAGAGAGATGTGCTTGGAAGCTTGGGGAATGGGGTTAGAGGAATATCTAGCCTTTGACTCCTTTGAAAGAAGATTGAACTATGTCAACATGGTTCATATCAAAAAACAAGCTGAAGGAACTCCTCCTCCTTCCTTTGACTATTCAGAAGAACAAGAAATTCAACAAGGGAGTGAAGATGAAGAAGAAGAGAGTGTTGAGAAAGAGAAGAAAGAAGAAGAAGAGAAGAGCAAAGAAGCTTCAGAAGTCCATAATGACAAACATCAAGGCTGATGCTCTTCTTCAAAATTTTGATGATTGTGTTTAATTTGTTTGAACAATATTAACTTAGCATATTTTGAACAATGATTTCAGTAGGAACACTTTTAAAGTGTTTCTTGTAATATTTGATTTAAATTTCTTTCAATGCAGTCTTTGCTTGATTTCTTGCTTATTCCTTGATCACTCTTGGTTCATCTTCTCAAGGTTCACCATGGGATCTTGCATCACAGGTTTAAAAAATATGCACTCTTGGTTCACCTTCTCAAGGTTCCCCATGGGATGTTAGGAACTTTAATTATGATTTCCCTTAGGAAGTTCATAACTAACCCACCAATGGAAACTCTTATTGTTCCCTATGGAGAATACTTCCTCATAAGAAGTATTTTAAATGTAACTTTGAAATTTTATCTCCTTTTTCCATTACTGAAAGGCTTGTAGGGTTCTCTTTGCCGCAAATTAAGCTTCAAGTTTACCAGGATCAGCCTTTTGCTGAGATCCCTAAGATTACTAGAAGTCCAAGTATTGATTACCCTTAAACTTAAGGAATCAAAGCAAGTATTATAGCTTTTAATCTTAATGCCCTTAACATTTTCAAGGACTCTTAGTCACATTTTTAAGACACTTGGTCTAATTGTAAGACCCTTAGTCCTACTTTTAAGACACTTGGTCTAATTGTAAGACCCTTAGTCCTACTTTTAAGACACTTGGTCTAATTGTAAGACCCTTAGTCCTACTTTTAAGACACTTGGTCTAATTGTAAGACCCTTAGTCCCACTTTTAAGACACTTGGTCTAATTGTAAGACCCTTAGTCCCACTTTTAAGAAACTTGGTCTAATTGTAAGACCCTTAGTCCTACTTCTTTGTTTTAAGTCTCTTTTTGCTTAAGTAACAAAGTTTGACTTTGGGATCTTGCCCTAATGGGAATTCATAAGATTCACCGAGGCTCTAGGGTCTTTCCCTAGCCTTGCTTAATAAGCAAAATAAAATGTAATAAATTAAATTATCACATATACAGAAACAGAGTTTTCATTAATTATGGCCCGTAGCCAATTTTAATACAAATGTAAACTCCAATTTCTATATAAAAGATCAACTTGGATCTTATTTATATGGCCGTAGCCTATTCATCTGATTCCGAAAATCAGGATTACGTGTAATATTTCTTTAAGTTATTAGCATTCCAAGTTTGTGGCAGCTCATAACCATCCAAACTCTTGACTCGATAAGTATCATCTCGAACAATTTCCACAATCTCGTACGGTCCTTCCCAATTCGGAGTCAACTTACCTTGCTCATTTGCCCTTCCTATGGCTTCCATCTTTCTCAAAACTAGATCTCCAAGCTTCATGGGCCTATTATTAACCCTTTTATTATGTTCTCTAGCCATCCGAAGCTTGTACAATTGCTGTCTAAGCAAGGCATTACCTCTCACTTCAGGTAGGGTATCAAGAGCAGCTTTCATCAATTCCCAATTCGCATCCTCATTATACAGCATCACTTTGAGAGTAGGTTCACACATTTCTATGGGAATAACAGCTTCAGCTCCGTACACCAACATGAAGGGAGTTTCTCCGGTTGAGTTCTTGATGCGACCATAAGACATTGTATAATTCATCGACCCATAATCCTTTAGCCTTCTCAAGCTTCATCCTCAGTCCATCACTGATTATCTTATTGAATGCTTCAACTTGTCCATTGGTCTGAGGATAGCCTACGGAAGCAAAGTTAGCAGAGATGCCCTGGTCTATTGAATTTTCATCGTTCTGTCAGGCTTCAACTCATCCAACACAAAGTCTTCATGTTCACCTCCAGGTTGAGGTCTAGGAACTTGATTCAAACTATGAATAACCATCACTTGATCTTTGGGGGCTTCTTCAATCTTTCTTTTCTTACTTGTTTCCCCAACATTACCTGACCACGCTTCAGCTTTAAGTGTTGTAACATAGCATTCTCTTGCCAACTGCTGATCTCCATGGATGGTTCCCACATTTCCATTGTTACACTCATACTTCATGAGCATGAGATGAGTAACAATTACTGCCCTAACAGCATTCAAAGTTGGTCTTCCAAGGATCACATTTTACGCTTGTAGCTCTNACGCTTGTAGCTCCTTCACCACAAGGAACTTGACGAACATGTTTCTAGCACAATCTTTATCTCCCATTCGAACCGACAAGGTGACAGTTCCTAATGGATTGATAACTCCTCCTCCAAACCCAATGATGGGATGGTGGATAGGCTCAAGCTTAGAAGAATCGTATATCAACTTCCTCATACAGCTATAACTGATGATATCGGATGAACTTCCCGTATCAACAAGTATTCTTTTTACTTTCATGTTTGCTACTTTCAACTCTACCACCAAGGGATCATCATGAGGTGTTCGAACCTTGCCTCGATCTCTGTCGCTGATCAATACTTCAGGAAACTTGGTTTTTGCATCTGCCCCTGTTTCAGGGGATGATTCTCGAGCAAGGCTTCGAACATACTCTTTGCTTCCTCTCATGGTAGGTCCGCCAGCTGCAAACCCACCCGAGATTACATAGATAACACCTTCTTTTTCAGTATCATAATCCTCCTTTGGCTTTTCGTCTTTAGAATCTATCTTCTGTTTTACATTCTTGTTGGATGACTTGATCAGGTGCTGACCAATCTTCCCTTTAGCAGCAAGAGCGTCAAGAGTTCTTCTAAGACTGAAGCAATCATTTGTATGATGCCCCACATCATTATGAAAGTAGCAATACTTACTCGAATCCCGATCTTCCTTTGGGGTTCTCAAAGGTGGAGGATCGTCAATATCAACTTTACCTCGGATCTCCTTGAAGACAGAATGGAGATCCTTGGTGAACTCAAACCTTGGTGTATCATTCGACTTTCTCTTACGATGTTGAGAATTTCCCTTGCTTGATGAGCCAGCCATCCATGTGGCATGCCTCTTTTGATCCATGTTCTTTGAACCATGATCATTCTTCTTATCATCCTTCCTGTCCTTGCAGGTTGAAGCACATAGCTCCTAAGCATGGATGAAGCATTCAGCCTCCTCCAAGATCCCTTTCAAGGTTTTACAATTCCTTCTGACCACATCAAACTTAAAAGTTCCGTCACAGAACCCTCTGAAGAAGCTATCAAAAGCAACTCCTCCAGAAAGGTTAGGCATCTGCAATGATTCAAGATTGAATCGCTGTACATAGCTTCTTAAGGATTCTTTTTCACCTTGCACGATTTTGGCTAAGTGCATACTTGTCTTCTTTTCACGTTTTTTAGCCATGAAGTGATGTACAAAAGTTGTGCTTAGCTCATGAAAATTGTTAATAAACTGATTTGGTAAGGTATTAAACCACTTCTGCGCTATTCCTTTAAGTGTTGCTGGGAAATAGCGGCACCAAATTGCATCATCCAAACCTTGAAAATACATAAGTGTTTGTATGTTGCCAAATGTTGTTCGNTTGCCAAATGTTCTTCTGGATCAATTGTTCCATCAAAAGCCTCTACATTAGGCATCTTAAACTTAACTGGGCGAGGAGCCATCATGATTGATGCAGCAAAAGGAGTTGTCCAGTTCATAGACATAGAACCCACTTTATCCCCGATGATCCCCGTAGGATCATTAGGTACCTGCTTGGCCATATAAAGCTCCTCGGGTCTCACCATGTTCTCCCAGTATTGGATCATTTGTTCTCTTCTATCTTGATCTGCTTTTTCAGCTTTCTTCTTCTCAATCTTGTATCTCAGATTCTCTTCATCATCACGCTTATCTGATTCAAGAGTAAATGGATGTGAATCAGACATCTCTTTGGTTGCAGTTGAACCTGACGAGTCAGAGCGACTCTGTTCTAGGCTTGTTTGAAGTTCAAATATTCTCTTGCATCTTTGCTAGATGCCCTCCTTTCATTGATAACTTCTCTAGCATCCTTACTCGAAGTTCTCTTAGCCTCAAGATACTCTCTACCATCATGAGCTAATGACTTTTTGAATTCAATGAATTCTCTAGCATCGGATCTTGTCCTGCTTACTTCAGTTTGTCCTTTTGCCACCTCCCGTTTTGGTTTATACTTAGGAGTGACAAGATACTTTCTGAGTGTGCCCCAATGAGCTTTCAATGGAGTTCTTTCCTTCTTAATTTTTTCAACTTTCTCTTGGAAAGTTAGTCTTCCTTCACCTTGATCTTCCTGATACATCTTTCCTTTAAGTTTTCTCTAACAAGGATCACCCTCCTCATGAATTCTCTTGGAGGAATGCTCCCGTAGAGCATCCGTAAAGGAATCTTTAAGACCTTCCAAGATATTCTTGAGTTGACCCATAGTCACGGGTTGATCCTCTGTTGCTTTCCCCTTAGGAGAGCCACTTCCTTGTCCGGTTTCATAGTTCCCGGATTGATCAAGGTACCGAGTCTCATCCTCGGTTGGAAGTGAACATCCAGTCATCCTCAGGTGCCCTCCCCGCAGACGGCGCCAAATGATGTAGAAAGAGTCTGTGGTACGGTCTCTTCAATTGAATACGTGGAGAGGGAACTAGAGGGCTACACTTCGAACGGACAGGTGTTAGCTTGTTCACTTCCTAATGGCACGGACCTTGATTCCTGCAAAACAAGGGAATAAAATCCCCGTAGGATTTTTTCCCCCTCCGATGCTTAAGTAAGTATTTGTATGAAGATTAAGGCAAATTAACAATAATTAACAACTTGGTAATCTAGAGAGGGAAACTAGTGAGAGAAATCCTCTTAGTATGATGTAAGAATGAATGAAGATTGAATATTGAATGTTGAATGCCCCCAAAATGATGATTTTGAGGGGTATTTATAGCTTTTAGGTTTGGAGGCTAACAAATAAGACAATGACATTTGTCATCGTCTAATTGGTTGATACTTGATCAAGCCTCATGGGCTTTCATATTCAAGCCTTAAGGCCCAAATTCCTCCTTTTATCCTACCTTGTAGCCTCAAATAGGATTGCGACACGTGGCAGAGGTTGCTCTTCTTTTAAGTATTTGTTGTGGACACGTGTCCCAATCTTACAATGACACGTGGCCGTGTAGAGCCCACCTTGGTTTTCCAGTCATTACCAAGTGGCAGTGCCACCTGATCTTTTAGTGAACACATGGCCCAGTATTATGCTGACATGTGGTATGATTTGGCGTGCCACATCAGTTTGCATGTAATAGTAGTATACAGTTTTGTGCTTTAAGATGACAATTGTAAGAATCTAATTATTTAAGAGTTTGGTTGTTCTTATCTTTCCAGTGGTTTCCGTTTTTTTTTTTGAAATATTAATAATGAAGGAGTGTTTCTACATTCATAGGCAGAAAAGTTATGTGATTTATGGTGGATATGTATGTGTAAATGCTTAGTTAATAATATATTGTTATGATATTAATCTCTATATTAAAGTTTTGTTTTGAATCGATTGTGTTCTATTAAAATTTGAAACTGATATTTAAAAATTGTTTTGTTTTTTCTTAAAAAAATGATTAATCAAGGCAAGGACATATACACTTTGTAGGTGAGGTTTATTTAATTCTTTTAGGTTTTGTTTCCCTTTTTTTTTTGGAAAAAAAAAACATATTGGTTTGTTTATCTACTATCTACTACTTACTTTAGTAGGTGTTGGTCCTTTATGTGGGTTTTGGGGTTTATAAATTGTGTCCTTCTGTTTTGAATTCTAATCTAATCTAATATATGCCTATGGTTTGCCTTTTTAAAAAATACCATCCTTTATTTTGTTAACTTTATGTTGTTCCTCTTGTTTAGAGGTTTGTTGTTTATTTCTTCTGTGTGTGTGTGTATTTTGTTTAAGTTGCATTGTTTAATGGCTGATTTTAATGAAGGTATGTTATTTAATTTTTTTTCCTTGTTGTATGCAGTACAATGGAAACAGAAGCATTGGCTGATACACACCCAATTTGTCTACTCTGTGACATTACGGTTGAAAATATATGGCCAAAGTGTGATTTGCAAACCCAAGCAAATTTGTTGCAAGTTTGTAAAGAATGGAGAATTCTGTTTCTTAGGCAGCCCCAACAACTGCCGCAGTTGGAGGTTGAAATTGTGCACCTCCAACGGCTAAGGTTGCATGCACATGATGATTTCAATGCTGCAGGTATTGAAGATCACTTGTTTGTTTGTTTTGTTATTTTTTGGTTGGAGTTGGTAATCAATGGTGTGTTTTTTTTGGTTGTTTTGTTTAGAAACAGCAGGTCAAGGTTGTAAAAGACGAAGATTACAGTAATGATAGAGATGACATGCATCTATGATGGGTTAAAGAGGAGAGTGTAATAGCGGTGTAAGGCATGACAAGCATCTATGATGGTTTTAAGGAGAAAGAATTTTAGTAAGGAGAAAGATGGCATGCATGTCTTAACTATTATTATCTAGTGTTGGCCTGTTTTTGTAGAAAGAATTAAAGTAAGGACAAGGAGGGCATGCATGTATGTATGTTTTAGGAGGTTAATATTACAATAGTTTAAGATATGACATGCAACTTGTTTATCTGTTATTATCTAGTGTTGGTCTTTTTTTGTATTATGCACCTTTTACTATATATATATATATATATATATATATATATATATATTGTATAATGTATTATGAATTTGGTTTATAATTATACTAATCTGCCAGTTGTAGGCACTTTTCATGGAAAGTCAACAGGGTACCTTAAACATTGAAAATTATATATGCACATACGTTCATATTTTTAATATATATATATATATATATATATATATATATATATATATATATATATTAATACCTCATACCTATTTTAACTTGTTTTTGACATAGAGTTTTTTAATTACTTCGATCCGAGCATGACTCTAAAACTTATAGTATGTCCCATATGAATAGTAATATTCTATTCAGGTATACACTACTTAGGCCTCATTTTTTGGAGTTGAAATAAGCTGTATATAGAATTGAATTTAATTGATGTGAAGTGAAATATAATACTTACTCCGTTGTTTTTTACTTGTTATATTAGACCCAAAAGGTTGCATACAAATTTTGGTCCAATGTAGTAAGTAAAAAACAACAGAGGAAGTATGTATAATATGTTGAATCAGAAATCAAACTAAGTGCCATTAATAGGCAAAAATGATCATCCACCATCCACATACTACCTCCGTTTCACATTATTTACAATGGTTNTTTATATTTTTTATATATATATATATATATATATATATATATATATATATATATATATATTAGTGTTGATGATCACTAATACAAAAAAGTAGATTTCTTATACTTCTCTAAAAACTTATACGAAGCTTATAAATTCATAAGACTAATACTACTAATTACTAATATATAAAAGCAGAATCTATAAGCTTCTTCTTAAACAATATGAAGCATATAGATTTCTGAAACTAATAAAATGGCTGTGAAAATGTTACTTTTTAATACAAAATTGAATAACAAGCCTGATGTTTAGTCATTGATATCGTAGCATGGGTTGTAGTTATTATTTTTGGTAACTAACATTGTGTTGCAGTAGAACAGCTAGTCCACAGTAATGGAACGAACAACCCAATTCAGAATTCTGCTTCGAGATAGTTCCACAGTAGGACCTATTTGTACACGGAATGTCAAGTTTCGTATGGCTTCAACTTTCTCTTCAATTGCACATTTGTTGTCCTGTCACATGACCTTTTCTATCTTGGTTCCCACAGACATATATAGATGAGTGTGCATGGGAGAAAAAAGAGTACCTTTATAAGCCATAGTTCAGAACAGGAATTTCCAGTAAGTTGTTCGACTTCTTTGGCATAAAATGTGAGCTCCAACGCTCCTGTGATGTCCACTATTTCAGTCTTCAATGTTGCCCTATATAAAGCATGGATGTTTTATTTATTCGAAATATTGTAGTTAGTTTGAATATATATCAAGGTAGGAAAATGTTTAAATGTTTCATACCGTGCGACACATGTTATTTTCTGAGATAAACACTGGTTACAGTTTGTGATTGCATCTGGTTCTACATTAATACTCTTACCGCATTTGTTGCAACCAATGTATAGTTTAAGAGATTCAGCAGTGATTCTAGGCATGGTGGCTTGTATTACAAACAGTTCTTCTTGCCAAGTATCGTGTGCCTATTGTATTTACACATTAAGTTTATATTTTGGGAAAGGTATGTTGCATGTATAGTAAAACAGTAATAAGTATTACCTTTCTTGACATAATTGATTCAATTGTAGTGACATGCAGGTCAGCTGTTGAGGTTAATACTAAAATAAGTTTGCCACGCTGGCTTGCCAAAATGAATGGATTTGTAGCAGCCCTGGTAACAAATACATGTAAAAACATGGAACAGACGTCGAATACAAGGTAATAGTATAATGTATAAAGTCATTTTGGGTGTTATCCAAATACCATTTGCGTACGCTGTCAGCAGTGCTTCCTTCAGGGTTGAGTATTATTTCAGTTGACATTGAAGTTGAAATAGTGAATCCTGCACAAGTATGGAATTCTAGATAAAGTCCATGTTATGCATGTATGTGTAGAGTAGGAGTATATTTTGTTAAATTAAGTCTAGGACCTTTATATGTTTTGGGCTGTAGAGCTGTAAAACCAACAACAATGCTGTTTTTTGCCTAATTCTTTGTAATTCGATCAGGCATTTTTGCATGTTCATGCCACGCAGAAATCATATATGGCCGATCACAACTGCAATATAAATTTTAAATTGTTCTATTGTAAACTGCATTTACTGAACAAAATAACTACTCTGAATGTTTAGAGAGTTCAGAGCAATGTGTACCTGTCGTTAATGACGTATATCTGCAAAATGTTAATGTTAAAAATTTTTTATGACTGATATATGTATATGTGTGCTTGTTTAAATTTAAGGCAAAGCCATATGATTGACAGATACATATGCATGTAATATATTACCAAAGACATTTGTATCTGTTGTAATCTGAGCATCTCTGAGCAATGGTTGCAATGCTTTGGTAAGAAGATGCTAGCATGTTTGTGTCTGCTGTCAAAGATATAATGTTCGCCTTCTTATTCACAGTCATTACATATTCATTTCCTGCTGTTGCATACTGTGGGCCTGTGGGGGTACTGCTCTAATAATTGCATTTGAAATTTCATACTGCCCTTTTCGTTGGAGCGCTTCAGCGTATGCTTCTATGTATGTGCCAAACAATGTTGCTTTCATGTAGCCTCCCTGTATATAAAACCAAACATATGTGTTGTAACTTATATAATATCTTAGCAAACGAAGAGGTAGCCACACAGCAATAGTAATTGTTACCTCATCATCCTTTAAAATAAGGCGCTGATAGCGTGGCTTGTTAGGAGGCTGCTGTGGTCGGGCCTTGTGCAGTACAGTTACTTTTGTTGTGTAGAATTTGGTCTTGTCATTTAAAACTTTTAGAGGCTTATATTCTGTCTTCCCCGTTGTGCCTAAATTGTCGGTCACAACAAGCTTTACAATATTTGTTTGGAGCAGTTTGAAAACAGAGTATAAAACAATAAAGGGATGTCCTTTATGCTGCTTTGTTCGTATGTTTGTTTTAAATATATTCCTGAATTGTTATTTGTTTGCCTGATTTCTTGTTTTCTTCAAAACTTTTTATGCAGGTTACTCTATGCGCGTTTCATGGCCAACAAGAGGGAAATAGTTTAGGCTACGGATTTGTTATAAAAAGGCTAAACTTACAACATGCTGAACATTGAATTGCCCAAAATATCAAGGTTAGACCATCATTTTTCATTGGTAAATTTCTTAGTTAAATTCGAAAACACTATTTTGGTCAAGCTTATTGGGCTAAGAATTTAGAGTTTTGGGTTTTGTGTATGACGTAGGGCTTAGCATGTAGGTTTTTAAAGCTGTTGTTTTTTGGCTTTTGAATGCAAATTCTTGGTTGTCAAATATAATTGAGCTTATAATGTTTGTCCTTATAACTGGCCAATGCAATGATTAAGTCGGTTAATCCCAAATCAACCAAGTGTTGAACATAAAGTTTGACAAAACTAACAAACTTCAAACAGTGTTTCAGTTGTTGTCCTTATAAGTGGCTAATGTAGTGACGAAGTTCATGAAACTCAGATAAACCAAGTGTTGAACATTGAGTTGGACAAAATTACCAAACTTCAAAGACAGTATTGTCTGTTGTCCTTTCAAGTAGTTAGTGTAATCATGGAGTTGGAAAATTCGTTTTGGGTATGAGGTAAGATTTAGCATGTAGGTTTTTTTAGGTGTTGGTTTTTGACTTTTGAATGCCAATTCTTGGTTGTCAAATATAATTGGTTTGTTTTGTTTGTCCTTATAAGTGGCTAATGCAATGGTTAAGTCGGTCAATCCGAAATCAACCAAGAGTTGAACATAAAATTTGACAAAATTAACAAACTTCAGACAGTGTTTCATATCTTGTCCTTATAAGTTGCTAATGTAGTGACGGAGTCCATGAAACTCAAATAAACCAAGTGTTGAACATTGAGTTGGACAATTACAAACTTTAAAGACAGTATTGTCTGTTGTCCTTTCAAGTAGTTAGTGTAGTGATGGAGTTGGTGAATCCCAAATCAACTAAGTGTTGAGCATTGAGTTGGACAAAATTAAGGATCTTTACATAGTGTTTTGCTTTAATTCCAAATTCCAAAGGTGTTTTTGTAAACTTAATTTGGCATTCCTTTTTTTGGTGAGGCTGTTTCTCCACCTACTGTTCTAATTTGAAGTCATAAGAATTGCCAGGCTCTAGAGTTTTGAGTTTCATAATTTAGAATTGAGGATTCAAGGTTGAAGGTGAAACTTTAAGAGCCTTTTCTTTATAATTTAGTGTCAAGGTTGATTGTAGAGCGAATGAATGGTTAAACTACTAAGGGGCAAAATAATGAAAACTAATTGAAGATTTTAGTTTGGTTATGTGTATTTTAATGAAGCTCTATAGCGGAATCCTTTACTTCTCACGTGCATTCTAAGTGCTAACTTAGGCAGTAAGGAACTGGAAAATAGCAATGACAGAGGCATCGGAGTTATGCTTTAGACAACATTCACTAGCCACATTTAGCATCTCCGATTTGCCCTGAAACAAAGAGGAAATGAGAGAGGCCTTGTAATTAGCATCTAATATGTTGTATGTTTGCCATTTTAGGTTTCTATTAAAACATAAAGGAAATGAAAGTGTTACTATTAAACCTAATTAAATAAAGCTACAGGCAGCAAACAACTATTAAAATGAATCATATGTTCTTACGTAATGAGAGTGGAAATAAAAGTGGTGACGTTGAGTTCATCCAGGGTACATTGTGTGTGTTTTATGCATTATAAGGGTAATTATATCTGTAACCACGCTGAAATTGGTGATTTTAGGATTACTTTATCTACTTTCATCTAGAAAGAACTTAGAGATAACAAAACACTTTCTTGAATGCAAAAATATCTAAGGAGACAAATAATAATATCTGGCCATGTCAGGTTCAATTCAGTTCATTTGTTTCTATTTAAAGTAAACAAATCCTATATAGTTAATTAAATTAGAAATAAATTGACTAATCTAACCCTCTAATGTCTTAATTGTAGGATTGTTTGTTGGAAAAAAAAAAATTAACTAAATAAACATAGGTTCTAGAAGAGCTACTTTCGCCATTAATCTCTTCTTCTCTTTCCATTAAAGACAATCTTCAATCTTCATTTCATCTTTTAGATAAGGATTTTAATTTGGCCCCACTTTAATTTCCTCTCACCCTTCTCAAATTCTCACCCACTAAAAACTCAAATTTCCGTGGGAAAATTTCATTTTTTTTTAACTTTCCATTCCTTTCATTAATTTCCTAGAATTACAATCAATGTGTTTCTTACAAATTTGTCAAATTTAACTAAAAGATCAAATCTTTAACCCCCAAAATTGCAATAATCTAAACAGTGGTGTATTCAATTAGAATTTAATGGCATCATCATCAACAGTTGTCAACAATATCATCCCTTGTAACAATGGATCAATAAAAGGGTTGAATAATTCCCAGAAATTTGTGGGGTTTAGTTCAAGTTTAGGGTAGGGGTTGAATTCAATTCAGCCTAAAAATTGGGGGATTTCAAGGAGTGTTCTTCTTTCACCATTGATTGTAAGAGCAAATGAAAAGAGAGTAAATACTCTATCAACAATCGCATGATAAAGTTCGTATGAAGGTGTCTTATGCATTATAAGGGTAATTATATGTGTAACCATGCACTTAAATTGGTGATTTTAGGGTTATTTTTATCTATATTCATCTAGTAAGAATTTAGAGATAAAAACACTTTCTTGACTGCTAATAAATCTAAGGAGACATATAATAATATTTAACTATGTTAGTGCAGTTCAGTTCAATTGTTTTCATTTGAAGTAAACAAACCCTTAGAGTTAATTAAATTAGAAATAAATTGACTAATCTGACCCTTTAATGTCTTAATTATGGGATTGTTTGGTGGAAGAAAATAAAATTAAAATTAAACAAATAAACATAGGTTCCAAAACCATTTTATTTTCCTCTCACCCTTCTCAAATTCTCACCCACTAAAAACTCAAATTTTCGTGGTAAAAAATTCATTTCTTAAAAAAACTTTCCATTCTTTTCTTTAATTTCCTTCAATTTCAATCAATTTGTTACTTACAAATTTGTCAAATTTAACCTAAAGATCTAATTTTTAACCCCCAAAATTGCAATAATCTTAAAAGGGGTTTTTTCAATTAGAATTTAATGGCATCATCATCAACAGCTGTCAACAATATCATCCCTTGTAACAATGGATCAATAAAGGGGTTGAATAATTTCCAGAAATCTATGGGGTTTAGTTCAAGTTTAGGGTTAGGGTTAAATTCAATTCGCCCTTAAAATTGGGAAATTTCAAGGAGTGTTTCTTCTTCACCATTGATTGTAAGAGCAAATGAAAAGAGAGTAAATTTAACCCATGAATAATCTAAGTTAAGTATTGAAGAAAGTGAAGCCCCTCCTTCAGCACCTCTTATTCCTCCCATTCCTAAATCACCTGCTCGAACACCTGTTATTTCTCCTCTTGTGAGCTTTTTTCTCTCTTTAATACTATTCAAAGTTATTATATTGTTGTAATTAGTCTTGGTAATCGCACAAAGTAGCCGAATGGCTCAACGAATAGGGTCAAATTAACGAGAATTTTTTTAGACATGATCGTTATTAAATAGGTTTATGTATATCTAACCATGTCCGTTTAGTTCAATTGAGTTCAGTTGTTTTCATTCGAAATAAACAAAACCTTAGAGTTGATTAAATTAAAAATAAATAGACTAATCTAACCCTTAATGTCTTAATTATGGGATTTTTTAGTGGAAGAAAATAAAATAAAAATTAAACAAATAAACATAGGTTATGGAACAACTACTTTCGCTACTAATCTCTTTTTCTCTTTCCATTAATGACAATCTTCAATCTTCATTTCATCTTTTAGGTAAGGATTTTGGCCCTACTTTAATTTCCTCTCACCCTTCTTAAATTCTCACCCACTAAAAACTCAAATTTCCGTGGTAAAAATTTCATTTTTTTGTGACTTTCCATTCCTTTCATTACTTTCTTTCAATTTCAATCAATTTGTTTCTTACAAATTTGTCAAATTTAACCTAAAGATCAAATCTTTAACCCCCAAAATTGCAGTAATCTAAAAAGGGGGTTTTCAATTAGAATTTAATGGCACCATCATCAACAGTTGTCAACAATATCATCCCTTGTACCAATGGATCAATAAAGGGGTTGGATAATTCTCAGAAATTTGTGGGGTTTAGTTCAAGTTTAAGATTAGGGTTGAATTCAATTCGCTCTAAAAATTAGGGAATTTTAAGGAGTGTTTCTCCTTCACCATTGATTGTAAGAGCAAATGAAAAGAGAACATATTTAACCCATGAAAATTCTGGATTAAGTATTAAACAAAGTGAAGCCGCTGTTGTTGCTGGAAATGCTCCTTCAGCACCTCCTGTTCCTCCCACTCCTAAATCACTTGCTGGAACACCTGTTATTTCTCCTCTTGTGTGCTTTTTTCTCTCTTTAATTATATTCTAAGTTATTATATTGTTGTAATTAGACATGGTTATTGGTCAGGGTAGCTCAATGGCTCAACGGATAGGTCAAGTGAACCAAACTTTTTTTGGACATGGTCGTTATTAAATAGGTTTATGTATATAAGATAGGGTCGTTTTAGGGTCAAAGCAATAACTTTTTAATAAATGAAGCTTAGTTGACAGAGTGTTTTGATGTATTTGATGATTGAGATTTTTTGGGTGTATTGTGGTCGAATGACCAACAAATTAGCTAGTATTTGATGAGGGGTGTATTGGGTGTTGTTGAAAATTTTGGTGGGAATTATAGTTAGCTAGTAATTAATGTTACGGGCATATCAGATTTGTAGTAGTTGTTGTGGAATACTCCTCATTAGTGTGCCATGGCAACGATGGTTGTTTGTTGAAACTAATTGTTGTTTCCAGATGGCTATGATCACTACCTTAGTCAGTTAATATGGGGTTTTAGACAATCTTTAGGCTTGTGTATACTAAGCTTGCTTCATATTGGACAATTGTGAGTCATTGTAGTTAACTGTTGTTGAATGAAACTTTAGCACATTGTCTAGGGGAATAAATTGGCCTAGTTATATACTGATTTCATGTAGCTGGCCCCATCCTTTTGTGATTAAGGCGCTGATTATGATGATGATGAATTATCTGCTGATTCTTTCGAATCAAGAATTAAGAGAGTAATTAATGATTGATTTAAGCTACCCAACTTATTTAAGGTACAGTGTACACTCATTTAAGGTACAGTGTCCACCTGGTTTGATGCTACAATTAAAGAAACGTTAAAAATCAAAGGATTGAGGCAACTACATCTAATCAAGAATTAAGAGAGTAATTAACGATTGATTTAATTTGTGCTTCCTAAATTAATTGTTCGTTTACACTTAAACGGAAAAGATAGGGAATTACTAGTTTGATACTACAATCAAACAAACGCTGTAAATCTAAGGATCACGTCTAACCAAGAATTAAGAGAGTAATTAACGATTGATTTATTTTATGCTCGCTAAATTAATTGTACGCTTACACTTAAACGAAAAAGACAGGGAATTAAGGGTTCTGAACCCATTAAAGGTGCAGTGTATAAGTACTTTGTCAATAATGGCAACATATAGTCCAAATTAGGAATTACTTTAAGTATATGACAGAGAAGGTATTTTCCCATGTACAACATGAAATCAAGGTTAGGTATTATAATTCTATAGTATAATTTTGAAACTAACCTTGATGCAGTGTTTTTTTGTTTAACTTCTTTATTTTAGCTCAATGGTACATGTGGTTTTATGCACAAGCTTATGATTGTGAGCATGTGTTTTGCAAATTTAAATTAATCACAGCAACAGGAAACAACTATGGCCACTCAACAGTACCAAGTGAAGTATATGAATTGTAGTGGTGGTAAAAGATAGTAATAGCAATGGTTATTCAATAGTATAACTTGCTACTGTTTAAGTTTTCAATAAGGAGACATACCTTATGATAAAAGTTATGGCTGTAACAAAATGAAACATATATTTTGATTAAAAGCTGCCTATTAATGGAGCTACAACATTAACTTGTAAAGACATGCATGTTATATGAAATAAGTATGAAAACAAACCTGTTGAAGAAGATTTATAGCTCTCTACTATTAAGCTTCCTTAATGTGCTTACAGATTGCTAGGAAAATGGGTATGCTGAAACAAATTCAAGTATAATAGCTTTAAAAGCACTTTAGGAATCACTTGCATGTGTTGGATCTTTATATAACTTCCACTTGTTGGACTGAATAGAAACTAAGTGACACATGCATGTTAAAATTGTGCTATTACTTTTACCTTTCATTTGTTGTGTTTCATAAAAAAAAAAAAAAGTAAAATATATATTTTTCATTTTTCTGTTTGGCTTGAACTTATTAATGAATGTGGAATTTTTTTAAAAATAAATTTCTGGTATACAACTACTTTAAACATGAATCTAAATAACAGTTTGTCAAACACAATTCTTCTACAGACATTTTTTTCCATAAATATTCACATACAGTTACATATTAAACAGGTTTTTGTTGAATTAGGTTGATAGAACAAAAACACATTAGTTAAATGTTCTATCATCAACAGAACCTTTACATAGGATCAAAAGCTTAACATTCATAAAACATCATTATGCATTATATGTACATCTGTATCATAGTAGTAGCAATATACAGTTATTCCTGCAAATAGAAAAAAAGCAGTAGTTAGATATGGCAAATATTAGTAAATTTACATTATTTATTAAGCCTTCATCATTTTTGGGTGCTAAAATGGCACGATTAGCAAATGATGTTGCTGATAATTGTGAAATATCACTACCAGGAGTTATAATCTGCATTAACATATCTAAAGATTCACACTCAAGTATCTGCAGTTGATATACGTGTTTTATGTTGAGTTTTCCCTCATTTTCGGTTGATTCTTGTGCTAAATAGTTAAGTTTGTGGCTTTGTTTTAACTAAATATCGTCTTTCAATGTTAATTATGTTTTGGGACAGTTTTAGCGTCTTTAGTTGACTTTTAGAACCTTTTTGGGTTATTTTATACTCTTTCGTTTATTACGCGTGGTTTTCGGTTTTATTTTATATGTTACAGGAGCGTAATAGAGAGTTATGAAGTCATAGGAGGCTAAAACGAGTCAAAAAGCACTTACCTCGGGATGCGTGCCAAGTCACGAGAAGTCACGAATGAGATTCCAAGAATTGAGCAAATAATTCAAGCAAGATCGTCAAATTATGGTTCATTATGGCTTATGTGGGCGCATAGGTTTAAAGCCTCTTTGACTTATGCAGGCGCAACATAGATCAGAAGTATCAGAACTTGCTCATTTTTCATCATGCGGGCACAGGGAACAAACTGGGTTTGTTCTATGCGGGCGCAGGTATCATGGATTTTGATCCGTTTGGCTTTTCTTCGCGGTTTTGCTTCGTGGGTTTTAATTAATTGAAAACCTAATTCCTATATATACTCTATGTAAAAGGGGGCACGGCCCTAACTAGTTTCTATGATATTTTTAACCCTAGGAATCCAAAATTCACTATTCTCCCTAGAATTCTATAATTGATTACTTTGTTCAATAATTCAAGCTTTCGATTAATGCAATTCAATCATTATTTTGGTAATCTCTTTCCTTATGCTGTTCAATTCCTTTAATTCCATGATTCTCTTTAGTTTCTTAATTTTTAGTTTAGATTAATTAGTTTTGCTTTTTTGATTCTTAATTTAGTTTTGTTAGTAGTTAATTTAGTTTTAATTCTAGTTTTAATTAATTCTTTGTTCATGATCATGTTGTTTAATGTTGATTTTGTTTTTGTTCCCTTAATTATGAGTGACTAGTCTTTTTTCTCTAGGGTTAGGGGATCTATGAACATGATGTGAATTTGTTTTATGTTCTGTAATTAGTTCTTAGCTTTTAATTGAATTCCTATTATTGAATTCTATCGATTGCAATTAAATTGTGGCCAGATTTAGTTGTAAGTTAGGTTATTGTCGAAATCGAGGCCGAGAGGTAAGATTAACACAATTAGACCACTAAATAATAGGCAAAAACGAGTTTATGCGAACGAGAGCCGATTAAAGGAGTTTTGAGGGAGTCTAAGTTCGAGAGAATTAGTGAGCCCTAGTTCAATGAATGCCAATGAATTGATTAGTGAGCGTTAATTGAGTTTGTTGATTGATCATAATGAACTGATAGCCCTAGGTTTCCATTAATAGAGTTTAATCAATAATTTCCCGTCATTTCCTTAGTTTCATTTTTAGTCTTCTTAGTTTTACTAATCATTTACCGAAATTTCTACCAAGGCCCCTTACACACTTTAGGCCTTTTAGAACTAGTAGAGTTTAATAGCCTCCCTGAGGATTCGATCCCTACTTCCCTAACTATATTAGTTAGTGTTGTTCGGTTATTTTTGAGAGGTGCGCGATAGCCTGTCCAAATTTTGGCGTCGTTGCCGGGGAGGCAATTTTTAATTCTATTAGTCGGGTTTAAAGTGTTTTCTTTTTTTTTTTTAATTTTCAGTTTTATTTTCTCACCTCAAGGAACCTTCACGTTCTTTGAGGTAGTTCTCATTTCGGTTTCAACTTTCGATTGTGTGTAGGTATTAGGTTGTATGCCAGTTTGGATTGACCTTGAACCGGAAAGATCATTGCATAAGAGGAGTCGTAGAAGGAAGTGGAGATCACGAAGAGTCATTCTTTCTGAACGAACACTGGTTGATTTGACACAACTTTTTGCTGAGTTGAACATTTCCGATAGTTCAGATAAAGAAGAGATGGCAGGATCACAGTTCAATGAGAACAACCCACCAGCAAGGTCCTTAAAAGACTATTCTCAGCCGAGTTCTGCAACAATGGGAGGTGGATACCAAGTTCCTGATATAGAGGCCCTGAATTTTGAGTTGAAGCCAGCTTTGGTGAACGTAGTTGAAAGGAATCAGTTTGCAAGCACAATGAAGGAAGATCCGAACTTACATTTGAATAACTTCATTCAGTACTACAATACAATCAAGCAAGCTGGTGTATCTCAAGATTACATACGACATACGATGTTTCCATTTTCATTAAAGGAGAAAGCTAGATCTTGGTTGAATGGTTGGAACATGGATACTATTAATAGTTGGGATGACTTGGCTCTTGCTTTTCAAAGGAAGTACTATCCTCCGGAGAGAACTGCACAACTTAGGAGTCAAATTACGAATTTTAACCAAGAAACAGATGAAACTCTTTATGATGCATGGGAGATATTTAAGGATTTGTTGAGAATGTGCCCTCATCATGGACTTGAGAAGTGGTTTTTAGTGCAATCATTCTATAATGGCTTGGGTAATGAGAGTAGAACTTTGCTTGATTCCGCTGCTAGTAGTCGATTTATGAACCAAGAAGTCAATGCTGCTTATGATCTAATTGAGGAGATTGCCATTCATAATTCTCAATTTGGTAATCCTAGAGGACATGCTAAGAGAGAAGGAAAACATGTGATAGATGACAAATATGAGAGTTTGGCTTCACAAATCAATGCAATTCATGAGAAGCTAGACAAGATCAACACACCATCCTCCAATCCAATGACGATAGCTGCAATGGCTGCACTTTCGGGAGCTATAGATGTCTTTTGTGATTTATGTGGTTATTTTGGGCATAGTATGCAAGCATGACATAGTTCTATGGAGCAAGTATGTGCATTCCAAGCTTACAAGAATAACCCATTTTCCAACACATACAATCCTGGTTGGAAAGATCATCCATACTTCTCCTACAAGAATACTAGCAATGTTCAAAATCCGCAGCAGCAGCCACATTTTATACCACAGCAAGAACAGCAGGTTCAACAGTTTGCTCCACCTCAACCACCAAGTTTCGGTAGACCACCACCTCCAGCACCACTCCCAGCACCTCCACATCCAACTAGCAATGAGATTTTAGAACTGAAGAACATGATGATGTAGATGCAGAAAGCCATGGAACCTATGCAGGCCCACAATCGACAATTGGAGACTCAAGTAGCCCAAATTGCTCAATCATCAGCTCAAAGGCAACAAGGCCAACTTCCTCCCCAACCTGCTCCATCAAATTCTTCATCAAGCAATCCACCTCGTGATCATTGCAATTCCACTGCAACAAGGAGCGGTACTTACTATGAAGGTCCTAGAATGCCTCATAATGATGCTACCATGGCTGCAGATGGAACAAAAAAGACTAGTTCGGTTGTCATTGAAGACCTTGACGAAGTAGCTGCTGAAAAGGAGAATGAAGCACCAAGGAAGCAAGCTCCAGCAGCAGATTCAGTTACTAATACATTTCCTCCCTCAAAGGTGTCATTACCCTTTCCGAACAGGGTAACCAGGAGTAAGAGCGATAATCACTTTCGTAAATTCCTTGAAATAGTTAAAAATTTGCAAGTCACTATGCCTTTCACTGATTTAATTACTCAAGTGCCTACTTACACTAAATTTTTGAAAGATATTTTGAGCAGGAAACGTGAGTTGAATATAACAGAGACAGTTGCACTCACCGAGGAGTGCAGTGCGATCCTTCAAAATAAATTTCCTCCTAAGTTGAAGGATCTAGGCAGTTTTTTAATTCCATGTAATATAGGTACTATATTTATTGATAAGGCTCTATGTGATTTAGGAGCTAGTGTAAGTATGATGCCCTTATCAATTTGCAGGAAGCTTGACATGGGAGAGCTTAAATTTACTAATGTTACTCTGCAGATGGCGGATAGAACTGTAAAATACCCTAAGGGTGTTTTAGAAGATGTACCTGTTAAAGTAGGAAAATTTTTCATTCCGGTTGATTTTGTTGTCCTTGATATTGGTGAGGATGCTCATATCCCTATCATTCTTGGTAGACCTTTCTTACATACTGCAGGTGGCGTCATTGATGTTAAAAATGGAAGTTTAACCCTTTCTATAGGGGATGATAAAGTGACATTTAATCTTAATAATGCAATGAAAAATCCCATGATAGAGCAGTCATGTTGCAGGATTGATACTTTTAATGAGATTGTTCATAATGTCTTGCCTCGATCCCCTGATAAGGATCTTCTGGAGGCCTCTCTGTGTTTGGATTCTATTGCAGGTGACGGAGATAGTGATAATAATGAGACGTATCAGTATCCAAAGAAAAATAAATCACGCCTTAAGAAGCGTCGAAAACCTCGAAAGTCATCCTAACATGCTTGTAAAGTGAAGAAAACAAATAATTAGGTTCCTAGCAAGGAACATGGGGTATTTTAACAGACAATAACCCCAAATTTCTTTGGGTGTTTAACTACATGGGGCTCACATTCACTCTTTGATCCACCTTGAGGTAAGGTAATTACGGTCAAGATAATAACCTTAAACAAGCGCTTTGCTGGAGGCAACCCGTAGGTTAGTAGTTTCTTTCTCCCTCTAGCAATGAGGACATTGGTAAGTTCGGCTTGGGGGAGGTAAGTATTTTATTACTTTCCTATTTTATTAGTTAGTTTTATTGCTTTATTAGCTTAGTTTTATTGCTTTCTTAGGACTGTTGCATGGTTTGTACCATTCGTTAGGAATGGGAGTTTACATGGGACCAAAAAGATTGTACTGTTTTCTTAGGTTTAATTTTAGAGAGATTTGGCTTAATGGATTTTACCCCCGCTCCCGATTGATTTTTAGCTCTAATACGGCTCTTTTGAGCCATTCCTACTAATTTTTGCTATTTCGAGTGTTTGTTGTGATTTTTATTAGATTTTACAGGAATCGATGATTTATCGTTGTTTTCCGAGCCTTTTGAAGCACTTGAAGAAGTTAGTGAAGAGTTGAAGTCATTTGGGAAGCTTAACTGAAGACTAAAAGTGCTAAAACGAAGAATTAGAAAAGTAATTAAGGAAGAACGAGCAAAAACCGAGAAAAGGAGCCAAGGCAAGTTGCCCGCCCGGACCGACGCTGTGCGTCCGGGTGAGGGCTGCACGCCCGGACCCCTCCGAGCGGGCGGCTCTGAAGGGGGTTTTGCGTGTTTTTGAGCGTAATTTACCTAAGTACTTAAGGCTTTGTACTCCTAATTTGTCATTTTACGCCTTTTTACCGTTACAAACCCTAGTTTACTCTAAAATTCTCTCTAAGTGTGGAACTCTATTAAATCTTTCAATCAATAATATTCAGGTTTAATTCAATCTCAATTCTTGTTCTTAATTAATGTTTATTATTAGTTTTAATTTATGCTCTTAGTTTTATTGGTTTTATGTTTAGATTTAAATTCTTGATTATTGTTGGGTTGTTTAGTTTAATCATGTTTAGGATTTTAATTTCTTTTATTGATTTAGTTTTTGTTCTTCCAATTATGAGTGAGTAGTTTCTTTTCTAGGACTAGGGGATCCATGGATTGATTGGTGATGTTTTGCTCATAAAATTTAGTTTAACTATTAATGTACTTGAATTCTTGTTGTCAATTGTTATTGCTTTCAATTAAATACTGGCCAGGTTTAATTGTTAGTTTGATATTGTTGAAATCGATGCCGAGAGGTAAGATTACCACGATTAGATCATAAGGACAATAGGCAAAATGAGTCTAAGTGAGCGAGAACCATTAGAGGAGTTTCGAAGGAGACTAGATTCGAGAGAATTAGTGGACCTTAATTCAAGGAAATTGATAATCTAATTACTTATTTATGTGCAATTCGTTGGTTAATCTGTGGTGAACCAATGTCCTAGGTTTAGTCATTAATCTATTTCCTTAATCAATTTAGCTCTAATTCTAGTTAATTTCTTAATCACATTTGTCACTCAAAGGCCCTTTACACAGTCCAAACTTTTTAGAACTAATAGGTTTAATTGCTTCCCTGTGGATTCGATCCCTACTTCCCTAGCTATATTAGTTAGAGTGGTTAGGTTTATTTTTGATAGGTGTGCGATAGCCTCATCAAATTTTGGCGCCATTGCCGGGGAGGTAATTTTTAATTCTGTTGAGACAGTTTCTCAAAGAACTTTTTTGTTCTTTGAGGCAGTTTCTCATCTTTGCTCGGAGTTGCATATTGTGCAGGTTTATAGGTTTATGCAAACCGACCACGAGCCTGACATTTTTATTTTCCCTGAGCCCGAGCAAGTATTTTTGAAGCGGTTGAGACGTATTAGACGCCGAATTTTTCTTCCTCGATCCGTGGAGGAAACTGTTTCTGATTTATCTCAGTTTGAGTTCACCTTCAACCCGTTGTTTGAAGGGTATTTAGAGGTCGAAATGGCTGCCGAAGGAGAACGACAGGGTAGAGGACCACCACCTCCACCACCGCCACCTGCGGCTCGTTCATTGAGAGACTATTTCTTGCCTAGTACGGAGTCTATGGCTGGAGGTTATTCAGTACCCGATGCCGATGCTGCTAATTTTGAACTGAAACCGGCCCTTGTGAATATGGATGAACGAAATCAATTTTCAGGGACATTGAAGGAGGATCCGAATTTACATTTGCAGAATTTCCTTCAATATTGTGATACTATCAAGCAAATGAACGTTTCTAAGGATTACATTAGGAGGAGAATGTTCCCATTTTCGTTGAAGGACAAGGCTAGAACCTGGTTGAATGATCTTAATATGGCTACGATTACTTGTTGGGAGGCCTTGGCTCTTGCTTTTCAGAGGAAGTAATATCCACCACAGAGAATTGCTTTATTGAGGAGCCAAATTACTAATTTCAATCAGGAAACACATGAGTCACTTTATGATGCTTGGGAACGGTTTAAAGAGTTATTGAGAATGTGTCCTCATCATAGGCTTGAGAAATGGTTTCTGGTTCAATCATTCTACAATGGGTTGGGTAATGAGAGTAGAGCTTTGTTAGATTCTGCTGCTAATGGTCGATTCATGAACCAGGAGGTCAATGCTGCATATGAACTGATTGATGAAATTGCCACTCATAATTCACAGTTTGGTAACCTTAGAGGGCATTCCAAGAAGGGTGGAAAACATGTAGTTGATGATAAGTATGAGAGTCTAGCTGCACAGATCAATGCCATAAGTCAGAAGCTTGATAAGATTGGTACTACAGCTCCTCCACCATCACCTGTAGCTGCACTTTCGGGATGCACTGACCCTTTCTGTGATTCCTGTGGTTCATTCTGTCATAGTGCCCAGTCACGTACCAGTTCAGTAGAGCAAGTGTGTGCCTTTCAAGCGTACAAGAACAATCCATTTTCTAATACATATAATCTAGGCTGGAAGGATCATCCATACTTTTCCTACAAGAACAATAGCAATGTACATAATCCTCAACAAGCTATATCATCTCAGCAGGCACCCCAGCAGATGCAGAGATATGTACACCCACCAGGTTTCAGCAGACTACCACTCTCAGCGCCTCCATTGCCGGCTAGTGGTGAAATTTCAGAGCTGAAGAATATGATGTTGCAGATGCAGAAAAATATGGAGGCAATGCAGGCTCACAACAAGCACCTGGAGACTCAGATAGCTCAGATTGCACAATCAAATGTTCAAAGGCAACCAGGCCACCTTCCATCACAACCTACACCTCCAGTATCACAGGCATCACAAAATCCCCCGAGGGACCATGTCAATGTCATTACTTTGAGGAGTGGAACTGCTTATGAGGGCCCAAAAATGCCTACTGATGATGTTAATTCTAATGTAGAAGGTGGAGCTAAGAAGACCAGTGATGTGGTGATTGAAGATTTAGAGACAGTTCCAGCTAAGGAAACTAAAGCACCTAAGGATAAGGTAGATGACACATTGATTGATACGATCCCGAGGTCACAGGTTAGGTTTCCCTTTCCAAACAGGGTGACCAGGAGTAAGAATGATAATCATTTCAGTAAATATTTAGATATTGTGAAGAATTTGCAAGTTATTGTTCCATTATTGATTTGATAACACAAATTCCTACTTACACTAAATTTTTGAAAGATATTTTGAGCATGAAATGTGAGTTGGATATGGTGGAGACCGTAGCACTTACGGAGGAGTGCAGTGCCATATTGCAAAACAAGTCACCACCTAAGTTGAAAGACCCGGGAAGTTTTTCTATTCCTTGTAACATTGGCCCATTATTTATTGATAAAGCTTTATGTGATCTAGGGGCCAGTGTTAGTGTCATGCCTTTACCTATTTGCAAAAAACTTGATATGGGTTCTTTGAAAGTTAGTAACATTACTTTGCAGATGGCAGATAGGACAGTGAAGTACCCTAAAGGTATTTTAGAGGATGTCCCGGTGAGAGTCGGGAAATTCTTTATTCCTGTTGATTTTGTTGTGTTAGATATGGATGAGGATGCTCATATCCCAATTATACTTGGTAGACCATTCTTACACATTGCAGGTGCTGTTATTGATGTCAAAAATGGTAGTTTGACTCTTTCTGTAGGGGATGATAAAGTCACCTTTAATCTTAATGATGTGATGTGAATTTTCGTGTGAACAAAAATTCACAAGGGGAATAGACTAAAATTTCGAATCTATAAAGACCAAGTCACCAAGATTCTTTTTTTTAGGTTGATCAATTAGTCCTTTGATTAAATTCTAAGTACCCTCAAAGCTACTAACTAAATCACAAGAGTATAAAGAATTTAATCGCCAACTCTTAAATTTCGGAATTTTGTTTTCAAGTAAAAAAACAACTTTTTTTATTCAACTCCAACTTAATTAATTACATCCTAATGTTGAGATTATTTATAGGTATAATCAACAACAAAATCCTAACAAAAATCAACAAAAAATACACGCCTAATACTAGGAAATTCGTCCCTCACAAACAAACACACAACAAACTCAAGATAAGATTGCCACATCATCATGCAACTTGCACTTGATCTTATCTTGCCTAACAAACTCTAACTAACTAATAAATCAAGAAAATATCCTAACAAACTTCCTAACAACCAAAAAAACAAGATAATTATCAAATTACAACTAGAATTACACAAAAAATCAAAGAGCCCAAAATCAAGAAAATCATCCCAAATACACGCCCATGATTTGCGCAATTTCAAGATGTTGTGTCAAATCTTCAAGAAACCTTTCAAGATCCAATCTTTTAATCAAGAAACCTTCAAGAAGTCATTTCTCATGTTTTTAGGCTGTAAATGAAGTTCAAGACTCACCATGAAATAAAAGACTCAATGCCAAAAATGAGAAAAACCATGTGGGAAAAAACTCATAGGCAAAAACCATCTTGTTCCCCAAATCCACCATTCTTGCCTTGATTTGCGTGCCATATTATTGACATGTGACCATGCACACGCAAATCCCTACCCTTGATGCACCCATATGGTTGATATTTCCATAAGCAACTATTTCACCTATGGTTGCATCCCTGCCATTGGCATCCTCACCTTCGAAGTTGATTGCACCATTACAAACCTTGTCACTTATATTTAATATTTGATCACTTTTTTCATTGTCACTGGTGCTTGCATCATCCTCCCCTTCTTCAAAAGATTTTGACCTCAAACTTCGAAGTTGTTCATCAGGCACATATGGATATAAATCACCAATATTAAAAGTAGCATGGACTCCATATTCACCTGGTAACTCAAGTTGATAAGCATTATCACCAACTTTTTTCAAAATCTTGAATGGTCCATCACATATAGGCATCAATTTATTTTTCTTGTGATTAGGAAACCTTTCCTTTCTGAGATGTAACCAAACCAAATCTCCTTCTTGAAAATTGCATGGGTTTCTGTGCTTATTGGCGCGCATCTTGTATTGTTCATTGACTTTTCCAATTCTTGCTCTGATCTGTGCATGTAATTTCTGCATATATACTGATACTCCATCCTTTGAAACTACATACGCTAGGAATGTAACACTACTCACCATGAAGTAACACTTCTCCAATTTCCCATACAATTTTTTCTGCCTCAGGGTTTCAAAAACCTGTCTTAGATGCTGCAGATGATCTCCATTGTTTCTGCTATAAATCAGTATATCATCTAAGTATACAACAACAAACTTACCCAAATATGGCTTCGAAACTTCGTTCATAAGTCTCATAAACGTGCTAGGTGCGTTGGTGAGTCCAAAAGGCATGACTAACCACTCATAGAGACCCAATTTGGTTTTGAAAGTTGTTTTTTATTCATCCCCTTCTCTCATGCGTATCTAATGATATCCACTTCTTAAATAAATCTTGGAAAACACCCGTGAGCCATATAATTCCTCCAGTAGATCGTCCAACCTAGGAATTGGAAACCTGCACTTGATTGTGGTGTTGTTTACAGCTCTAGAATCAATGCACATGCGCCAGGATCCGTCTTTTTTTGGAACAATAAGTGTTGGTACAGCACAAGGACTCATGCTCTCCCTCGCGTATCCTCTTTGCATTAATTCTTCAATCTGCCTTTGTATTTCCTTAGTCTCCTCAGGATTACATCTATATGCTGGTTTATTAGGAATCTGAGCACCTATGATTAAGCCAATCTGGTGTTCAATGCCCCTATTAGGAGGCAAAACTGGAGGTAAGTCATCTAGAAATACAACTTCAAATTCCTTCAATAGTGTTTGAAGAATTTTAGGGATTGCAGAGGTTTCAACTCTCACATCTTTGGCCATCAACAGAAATACCTGCTGGCAATCAGCCAATTCTTTCTCCAATTCCTTGGGATTAGTCAAAAACACTCCCTTTTTATTCTTCACATTCAATTGCTTCTCGTTTTGCGCCACTTTTAGAGGGATCCAAGCAATTGGCTTGTCAGTTTCCTATTTCCTGATGATGTAGACATTGGTTCTTCCATCATACTTCACAAATCAATCATATTGCCAGGGTCTACCAAGCAATATATGACAAGCATCCATCGGACAGACATCACACATCATAGAATCCTCAAATTTACCAATCTTGAAATTGATCAGGGCTTGCTTAGTCACTTTGACATCACTGGTGTTGCTTAGCCAATATAACTTGTAAGGTCGAGGGTGATTGTATGTGGGGTGGTTCAATTTCTGAATCAATAGGGTAGAGACCACATTAGTATAGCCGCCACTGTCAATTATCACATCACATAGCCTGCCCTGTACATTACACCTGGTCACGAAAATTTTGTCCCTCTGGTTCTCTTCAATTGGCGAAGGTTTAGACTGAAGAACCCTCATGAGGACCAATGCCTGACCCTGTGTTTCTGCCTCCACTTCTTCCATATCATTGCTGTTTTGTTCTTCCTAGGAATCAACATCTTCGTCCTCCCCTTCTCAAGAAGAACATCTAAGTAGGCATCTTCGATTTCCTTTGCTTCCCTGGCAGTGATTACTCTGGAGTTTGGGAATTTTTTTTGTTTGTGTCCTACTCCTTGACACTTTAAACACTTCCTGTTGTCTTCAGGGATTGTTAGTGGTCTGATCGGAGTGGCTGCCCTTTTATCATTGTCAAATTTAGGTTTAGCACTAGTTGGTTGGGAATATACTATTTCCTTCTTAGACTCATAGGATTTAAAGAATGCTTTTGGCTTCTTTGTATTCCCATGTTTTTCTACCCTGAGTGCCACTTTACAGATCTCATCATAGGTCCAGTAGGGTTGTAATTCTACTTTTTCCCTAATGGATCCATCCAGCCCTGCCACGAACCAAGCAACTTTGTGATCTTCCTTCTCTTCTAGGTCACACAATATCATCAACTTTTCGAAAGCATTGATATACTCCTCAACACTTTTCTGTCCTTGTTTCAGGGTATGCATCTTTAGGAAATTGTTCTGTTCATACTCATGTGGTACAAATTTTTTTCTCAATTCTCTCTTCAATTTGCGCCATGAACAAATTTTTGATCTTCCTTCCTTTTCGCGTTTTCTTTGTAATCCCTCATACCACAAGCTAGCATAAGATGTTAGTTTTAATTCTGACATTCTGAAGGCCTTATGATCATCATACTCCTTGTAGTTAAAAATCCTTTCAGTTCACCTTAGCCAATCAAGGAAAATTTCTAGATCTAAAATGCCGTTGAAGTCAGGAACGTCCAACTTTAAGCTACGATCATCATCTTTCTGTTTGTCACGCCTCTTATGCATGTTTCGGTCATCTTCTTCACTGGAACTTGTGTCATAGTCACGCCTAGGTTTGCGTGCACTTTTGCTTGTATTTTCATCACTAGAACTTGATTCAATCTCCTCAATTGCGTGATTTTTCTTCTTGGTTTTTGAACTTCCTGACACAAAATTCATCACTTCTTCTAGCATGGTGCGCAATTCCCTAATCTCATTGTCTCTTCTGATTTCTCTGGCTTGTTCTAAGGACAATCCTCTTTCAAAATTTGCAGGAGCTTCGTCACCACCACTTGCAATAGTAATGTTGTTTCAAGTGTTTTGATTAATTAATGAGCACTTGTGTATAAAATACCTCTCAACGAGAGCACCAAATTTGATGTGAATTTTCGTGTGAACAAAAACTCACAACGGGAATAGACTAAAATTTCGAATCTATAAAGACCAAGTCATCAAGATTCTTAATTTTAGGTTGATCAATTAGTCCTTTGATTAAAGCCTAAGAACCCTCAAAGCAACTAATTAAATCACAAGAGTATAAAGAATTTCATCACCAACTCTTAAATTTCGGAATTTTGTTTTTAAGTAAACAAACAACTTTTTTTATTCAACTCCAACTTAATTAATTGCATCCTAATGTTGAGATTATTTATAGGTATAATCAACAACAAAATCCTAACAAAAATCAACAAAAAATACACGCCTAATACTAGGAAATTCGTCCCTCACAAACAAACACATAACAAACTCAAGATAAGATTGCCACATCATCATGCAACTTGCACTTGATCTTACCTTGCCTAACAAACTCTAACTAACTAACAAATCAAGAAAATATCCTTACAAACTTCCTCACAACCAAAAAAACAGGATAATTATCAAATTACAACCAGAATTACACAAAAAAATCAAAAAGCCCAAAATCAAGAAAATCGTCCCAAATACACGCCCATGATTTGCGCAATTTCAAGATTTTGTGTCAAATCTTCAAGAAACCTTTCAAGATCCAATATTTTAATCAAGAAAACTTCAAGAAGTCATTTCTCATGTCTTTAAGGTTGTAAATGAAGTTCAAGACTCACCAAGAAATAAAAGACTCAATGCCAAAAATGAGAAAAACCCTGTGGGAAAAAACTCATAGGCAAAAACCATCTTGTTCCCCAAATCCACCATTCTTTCCTTGATTTGCGTGCCATATTATTGACATGTGACCATGCACACGCAAATCCCTACCCTTGATGCACCCATATGGTTGATATTTCCATAAGCAACTATTTCACCTATGGTTGCATCCCTGCCATTGGCATCCTCACCTTCGAAGTTGATTGCACCATTACAAACCTTGTCACTTATATTTAATATTTGATCACTTTTGTCATTGTCACTGGTGCTTGCATCATGCTGCTCTTAAGGGTCCTATGATGGAACAGTCATGTTATGTTATTGATGTCATTGATGAGATTGTTATTGATGATATGCCTCGATCCACTACAAAGGATCTTCTGGAGGCCGTTGTTTATCATGATGTTGGTGCAGGTGAAGGTACAGCTGATGCCGATAATTTGGTCCAGGATCTTACTGATGAGGAATTGAATCCGGAGGAGACCAGGAAATTTGTTGAGTTACCCCAAGAGGTTTATTCTGTCAAAGAGGTAACCCAACCTGAGATGAAACCCCTCCCCTCTAATCTGAAATATGCTTTTCTAGATGATAAGGAGTTGTACCCAGTCATTGTTAGTGCTTCCCTTACTGATAGTCAACTTGATAAGCTTATGTCTGTGCTTAAGTCTCATAAGAAGGCTATTGGTTATACTATTGATGATTTGACTGGTACTAGTCCTAATTTTTGTATGCATAGAATTCATTTAGAGGATGGTCATAAACCTTGTTTACAGGGTCAACGTCGTTTGAATCCTAACATGCAGGAGGTGGTGAAGAAAGAAGTTCTTAAACTTCTAGATGCAGGTATCATTTACTCGGTGCCTGATTCCCAGTGGGTAAGTCCCGTACGGGTAGTCCCTAAGAAAGGGGGAACAACTGTTGTTCGTAATGATAAAAATGAATTGATACCTACCAGAGTTGTTACAGGATGGAGAATGTGTATTGATTATAGAAAATTGAATATTGCAACTAAAAAGGATCATTTCCCCCTCCCTTTTATTGATCAAATGTTGGAAAGGTTAGCTAAGAATAAGTGTTTATGTTATCTTAATGGATAGTCGGGTTTCTTTTAGATTCCCATCCATCCTGATAATAGAGAGAAAACTACTTTTACATGTCCTTATGGTACTTTTGCATATCGTAGAATGCCTTTTGGTTTATGTAATGCATCAACTACTTTCCGNTATCGTAGAATGCCTTTTGGTTTATGTAATGCACCAGCTACTTTCCAACGTTGCATGATGAGCATCTTTTCTGAGTTCATAGAGTCTATTATGGAGGTCTTCATGGATGATTTTAGTGTTTATGGTTCTGATTTTGATTCCTGTTTGACTAACTTGACTAAAGTTCTCGAAAAATGTGAGCAGGTAAATTTGGTCTTAAATTGGGAAAAATGTCATTTCATGGTCAATGAAGGAGTAGTATTGGGACATTTGGTGTCCGAGCGTGGTATTAAGGTGGATAAGGTGAAAATACAGGTAATTGAGCAATTGCCACCTCCGGTGAATGTTAAAGGGGTAAGAAGTTTTTTGGGTCATGCTGGTTTTTATCGCAAGTTTATTAAGGATTTTTCTACAATTGCGAAACCATTAACTCAATTGCTTTTGAAAGATGTTTGATGTGAATTTTGTTATAGACAAACGCCACTCACACAAAGAAACTTAGACTTCAAATTTGATAAAGCTACGCACCACAAATCTGAACTTCTAAGGCGAATAATTAGTAGAATTTGATTAAAGCAAAGCACCCTCAAATCCTAAGAACTATCCTCACGTGAGATAAAGCAAAGCACCACTCACTCAATTCGAATTTCTCACAAGAAACTCTCAAAAATTGTTTACTTCGTGAAACAAAAGAAAACCGGAAATCAATTCAAAAGCTTCTTGTGCCCCCTTAGTCCACTCAAACTTCTATCCTTCTAATGGCATGCGTGATAGGAGCAACAACAGATGAAAAATTCTTCCACAACCTTCTATAACGAAGCT
The DNA here is from genome assembly GCA_016808085.1 of Suaeda aralocaspica. Taxonomy (NCBI): domain Eukaryota; kingdom Viridiplantae; phylum Streptophyta; class Magnoliopsida; order Caryophyllales; family Amaranthaceae; genus Suaeda; species Suaeda aralocaspica. Next base: position 250,514 of record PYUH01000877.1, on the reverse strand, counting down.
AACCCATGAAAAGCACGTACTTCAGTCACGTTCTTTGGTGTTGGCCATGATTTATAGCTTCCCACTTTAGATGGATCAACAGAAACCCCATCTTTGGACACAATACCCCAAAAACGTCACACTGGGACCATGAAATAACACTTTCGAGCTTAGCATAGAGCTTTTGTTCCTTAAGTTCCCAACACACTCCTTAGATGGCTTAGATGATCATTAACCACTCTTGCTATACACCAAAATATCATCTAAATACACCACTACAAACTTACCAATGTATGGCTTTAAGACCTCATTCATTACCCATAAGTTACTAGGTGCATTAGTTACCCAAAGGCATGACTAACCACATAAAGCCCTAGCTTTGTTTTAAAACCTGTTTTCCATTCATCACCTTCCTTCATTCTAATCTGATGATATCCACTCCTCAAATCAATCTTTGAAAATAATTGAGAACCATGCAATTCATCTAGCAAATCATCCAATCTAGTATAGGAAACCTATACTTACGGTTATATGTCCTGCCCTTGAATCAAAACACATTCTCCAAGTCCCATCCTTAGGTACTATCAACGTAGGCACACACATGGACTCATGCTCTCTCTCACGTATCCCCTCTCCATAACTCCTCAATCTGCCTTTGTATCTCCTTTGTTCTCCTCTGGATTACATCTATATGCAGGCTTATTAGGAATTTGAGACCCAGGAAAGAAATCAATTTGATGTTCAATCCCTCTATTGGTGGTATCCTGGTGGTAACTCATTAGGAAACACATCTGAAAACTATTTCAACATAGGTTGCAAAACCCTAGGAATTTCTGGGGCTTCGTCTTGTACCTCCTGGCTAACAACATGTAAGACATAAACTTGTTTTCAACTCCCTTTCCAACTCCTTTCCACCCCCAACAAAACACCTTTAAATTACCCATGCTGTCTTAGGTTTAGAAATCATCAAGGGTTTTAATGCATATGATTTTTCATTAGGTTTCTTACGCACAATATAAACATTTGTTCTCCCATTAAACTTCACAAAACGGTCATATTGCCAAGGTCTACCCAATAATATATGACAAGCATCCATAGGACAACATCACAAAGTACTTGATCCTCAAATTTACCAATTTTAAACGCAATTAAGGCTTGTTTGTTTACCTTAACATCACTTGTGTTGCTAAGCCAATGTAGCTTGTATGGTTTAGGATGTATCTTTGTAGGAATTGCGAGCTTTTCCACCAACAACGTAGATACTACATTCGTGCAACTTCCAGTATCTATGATTACATCACAAGCTTGCCTTGCCATTACACCTTGTGGAAAAATTTTATCCCTTTGACTCTCCAAAGGTTGCGCACCTTGTGTTTGTAAACCCCGTAACACTAAGGATTGACCTTGTGTTTCTGGTTGGACTTCCTCTGTGTCTTCCTCCATATTTTCATCATTGCCATACTCTTCCTCTCCCTCATCCCCATACATCTCCTCCTCTTCTTCAAGGCCTTCCCCATCTACCCAATTTCGAGTTGTTGTAACCCTAGCATGAGACAATCTCTTTGAATGTGACCTTCCCTTTACACTTGAAACACACAATGCGTGAATCACTACCTTGGGGCCTTGAAGATGAACTCTTATCCTTGATGAAAGGGGGTTTAGTAACCTTATCAAAGTTTGGTTTTGTGAGGAAAAGTATCTCGCTTTTCTTTAGAATCATAGGTTTTGAAGTATGTCCTTGTTTTGCGTGCAACTTGTTTCTCAACCCTTGCTGCTACCTACAAACTTCTCAAGGTCCAATAGAGTTGAAATTCGACCTTCTCCCTTATATTTTCATCTAGACCGCACAAAACGAGCCACTTTGTGGTCCTCCTTCTCTTCTAATCAAATCATGATCAATTTCTCAAACTCCACAATGTACTCATCAACCGTTTTTCTATCTTGTTTTAAAGTATGCATCTTGATGAAATGTTTTTGTTCGAAGTCTTGAGGAACAAAACTTTTCCTCATCTCCCTTTTCAATTTGGACCCGAAGTATTTTTGATCTACCTTCTTTCCTTCTCTTTCTTTGTAAACCCTCAAGCCATAAACTTGCATAGGAATTGAGTTTTAATTCCGCCAATTTAAAGACTTTGATCATCATATTCTTTGTAACGAAAATCCTTTCAACCCTACGAATCCAATCTAAAATTTTTCAGATCCATACCTCCATTATACTCAGGAATTTCGAGCTTAAGATTCGATCATCATCCCTCATCTTTCCCTTATGTTTGTACCTTGATCTTGGTTCCTCATCGTCACGATAACTTGCTGAGTATCCCTTTTTTGGTTTACGTACACTCCTCACACTTTCTTGCTCACTTCACTTGATGATAGCCCTCCTCTTGTTTAGATTTGTTAGGAGTTTTCTTGGTAGAAGCCATAATGGTTAGGACTTCATCTAAACGAGCCTTTAACTCGTCAATCTCTCCTTGCATAGTAGCTCTTTTGCTTGAGCCAAGCTCAAACCCTTGTGAATCCTTGTGGATTTTCGTCTCCACCTTCTTGAGCCATGAAATTGATATTGACACTGGAAGTAATGAATCTCAACGAGCACCAAAATTTGATGTGAATTTTGTTATAGACAACGCCACCTCACACAAAGAAACTTAGACTTCAAATTGATAAAGCTACGCACCACAAATCTGAACTTCTAGGCGAAAATTAGTAGAAATTTGATAAAGCAAGCACCCTCAAATCCTAAGAACTATCCTCACGTGAGATAAAGACAAGCACCACTCACTCAATTCGAATTCCTCACAAGAAACTCTCAAAATTTTTTACTCGTGAAACAAAAGAAAACCGGAAACACTTTTGTTTAATCTCTTTAATCTGAATTTTATTGATGTAATTTACATCCTATTTATAGGCTAAACATATCACACAATATCAGAAATCTAAACATATCCTAACTACCTATATATATGATATAACAAACTAAGATTGGATAACAGAAAATCCTACCAAAACCGGATACATACTTGCACCATATATTTTGTAATCTGATTTCTAGTCTAAATCTTAGATATTTTGCAAATCAAATCTAACCACCATATATCCGAATAACAACCTTAGGTTGACAAAGTCAAACAACACAAATCCCGCGTTGACAACGTTGCCCAAACTTCAAAAATCTCCAAAAATCCCGCCATATGCATTGCTTGAT
>PYUH01000877.1:155793-243185 GCA_016808085.1 Suaeda aralocaspica | reverse complement strand
TTCTCGTTGATTTTTGTTGGACTTCCGATTTCAAGAACTTCAAGAAACTCTTCAAGATTCAATCTTTATTTCAAGAAACCTCCATTTTTGTGTTTCTCATGCTTGATTCCATCAACCTTGACTCATAAACTAATCAAGAAAATAACAAAACACCATATGGTAAAACCCTATCAAATGACGTGGGAAGAAAACCCATATAGCTCAACACTTCTAACTACTAACTATACTTGCTTTACATTTACGTGAATAAGCTTGTGCATGTCACCATGCACACGTAGAAATCCACCCTAGCCAACCCAAGAAGCCTTGTGTCTCCATAAGCCACTAACTCCCCCATGGTTGCTTCTTGTTTTCCACCTTCAATCAAACCCAAACCCTCGAAGTTTTGCTCATTGATATGCGTATCAATGTTGAGTTTAAATTCACTGATGAGTGTCTTGAGTCCTTTAATATGATCAAAAATGCATTAATTTCAGCACCTATTATACAATCTCCTGATTGGAATTTACCTTTTGAGATAATGTGTGATGCTAGTGATTTTGTAGTTGGTGCAGTTTTAGGTCAAACGAGGGATAAGGTCCTACATGCTATTTATTATGTTAGTAAGACCTTAGATGAAGCTCAAGTCAACTATGCCACCACGGAAAAAGAGTTTCTTCCTATTGTTTATGCATTAGATAAATTTCGTGCTTACCTTGTAGGTTCGAAAGTTATTGTTTACACTGACCATGCAGCTCTTAATTATCTACTTGGGAAGAAGGAAGCCAAAACGAGGCTCATTCGGTAAATTTTGTTGCTTCAAGAGTTCGATCTCGAGATTCGTGATAAGAAGGGAGCAGAGAATGTGGTAGTTGACCACTTATTGAGGATACGGTATGGTGATGGGGAGATCTCTACCCCATTGATGATACTTTTCCTGATGAACATCTGTTTGCAGTTTGTGTAAATTCTGCTGGTTTGTTGACTTTGCTAACTATGTTGTAGGAGGTGTCTTACCTTCTGATTTGACTTACCAGCAGAAAAAGAAGTTTTTGTATGATGTTAAGCGATACATTTGGGATGATCCTAACTTATTTCGTGAGTGTGCAGATGGTTTATACAGGAAATGTGTTCCGGAATGGGAAGCCTATGGTGTACTTCACCATTACCATTCATCACCGTATGGAGGTCATGCTGGACCTTCTAAGACGATGTTTAAGGTACTCGAATCGGGTTTTTATTGGCCTACTATACTACAAGATGCTAGAGCTTTTATTATGTCTTGTGATTCGTGCCAACGAACAGGTAATATTTCACAAAGGCAGGAAATGCCTCAAACAGCTATATTGGAAGTTGAGATTTTTGATGTTTGGGGCATTGATTACATGGGCCCCTCTCCATCCTCTAATGGAAACCGTTTCATATTAGTTGCTGTGGATTATGTTTCTAAATGGGTGGAAGCTCTTGCTACCCCCCATTGCGATTCTAACACTGTTTTGAGGTTGTTTAAGTAGGTTATCTTTCCTAGGTTCGGAGTACCTAGATCTGTCATCAGTGACGGGGGAAAGCACTTCCATGAGAAAAGGCTAGATAAACTGCTGGAGAAGTACGGTGTTTACCACAGAACGGGATTAGCATATCATCCACAAACCAGTGGTCAGGTGGAAGTTTCAAATCGAGAAATCAAAGCTATCCTGGAGAAAACGGTTGCAAAGTCAAGGAAAGATTGGAGTAGCAAGCTGCATGATGCATTATGGGCATATAGAACGGCCTTCAGACACCTATCGGTACATCTTCTTATCGGTTAGTGTATGGGAAAGCGTGTCATTTGCGGGTTGAGTTAGAATACAAGGCCTACTGGGCAGTAAAGGAGCTCAACATGGATTCCAAGCTTGCAGGTGAGCAGCGGTTACTTCAATTAAATGAGCTAGACGAGTTTCGATTGGGAGCCTATGATAGTGCTAAGATTTATAAGGAAAAGACTAAGAAATAGCACGATAAGCGAATTGTAAGAAAGGAGTTCGTAGCTGGTGATAAGGTCTTGTTATTCAATTCTAGATTGAAGCTTTTTCCTGGAAAGTTGAGGTCTAGGTGGAGCGGTCCTTTCACTGTTACCATGGTGAGCAAATACGGATTTGTAAAGGTTCAGAACGAGAAAGGGGAGCGATTTAAGGTTAATGGACACCGCCTCAAGCACTACTATGAAGGTGATGTTGTTGGCCTGGTTGAGGAAATCCATCTCCGAGACCCATACCCCTATGAGCTATGAGGTAATATGGTCAAGCTAATGACCTTAAACAAGCGCTTTGCGGGAGGCAACCCGTAGTTAGTTTAGTTTAGTAGCTCTTCATTTTCATTTTTTATAGTTTAGTTGGGACTCTAGCTCTTTTCTTAGTTTTGGTGAGGAGAGAGTGATTACTAATGAATTTTTCCAAGTGTTTTGGGTGTGATTACAGGTCAATTTAGATGAAAAAGTGAAAAAAGGACGAAAAATGTGTGAAGTGTCGTCCGCTAGGGTGGGTCCGGGCGAACAGCACACCTCCAGGCGGATAGCCTTTGGTCCGGGCGCACAGCAGGTTTTTAGGGACTTAGCTTTTTTTTTTGCAAAAACTTCAAAAAATTGCCCCACAGCCACACGCCTGGACCCCTCCGGGCGAGTAGACCCCTCCGGGCGCCCAGCCCGCGGCCCGGGCGAATAGCAAATTTGTGAGGTTTTTTTTTCTTTTTTTTTCCCTTTTCTTTTCTTCTCTTTCCCCTTCTTTCCTACGTCCTATTTTTTTTCTTTTTTTTCCCTTTTCTTTCTTTCCTTCTTTTTCTTTCTTCTTCCTCCTTCCTCCTTCTCTCACCTCTCATTTTCTTATCTCCACTTTCTCTCTCTACAAATCCTCTATTATTCTCTACCTTCTCTCTCATTTCTCTCTACTATATCTCCCTCATTACTCACCCAAATTCACTCAAATTTTCACCAAAATTAATCTTTTTCCATCCTCTTTTAGATCCCCACCATAAATCTCACTTAAAACCACTTTCATCTCATACCCTTTAATTCCTCATCACCTTCACTACTCTTCAATGGCACCTAAGAGACAAGGGGAAGGAGCAAGCTCAAGGAACGAACCACAAGGCTTGGGACGCGATCCTACATATGGGTTAGTATTTTTTAGTTCACAGGAGAAAAAGGTACGATTCGAAAAACTTAAATTACGTCATGTTACCCCCACCCGTTTCATAGTTCATCAATTATTACATGCTTTAGGAGTTCATGATGAGACTGAGGAGTTGTTTAGATCTATGGGTATGCACAGTTTTTTTTGGTATGGATGCCCCGACCTATCCCGACATAACTTACGAGTTTATGTCGAGTTTTGAAATTGACCGGCCTAACCCCAAGGCACCTGTTAGAGGTGTCAGTTTTAGAATGTTCAATGTCGATCGTTATGAAACGATCGAGGATTTTTGGGCCATATTTGGTTTGGCCAGTTGGAGGCGTGCTAGACCCCCAAAGGGCTTTGATGATGTTGCTTGGTGGCTTTCTCTGACAGGTGTGCATTTGACTAACTGGCAACATGCCAAGGCTAACCTGATCCACCAGCCCTCTACTAGGATTACTCACCGTTTTCTTACAGGGACGATATTTGGTCGGTATGAACAGCACGAGGTTCATACCAAAGAGATGTGGTGCCTAGGGAGGCACTTAGTTAAAAATTCATTTCCTCGCCGTCTTCATCTTCCTCATCTGTTTGCCATGCATTTACATACTCAATGTAAGACTTATACAGGTACCGATCCATTTGGCGAACCTACCATTAACAATATTGTTTTTGGTGGTCTTCTGACTTTTGTTAGCAGGTACTATAAGGCTAACTTTGAGTATGGTAGGACCCCTGTTGTGGGGTCCCGCTACTTGGATGTCTCCTACCTCAGCCAATGTGATTGGCTAGACTTGAGGGACGGGGGGCGTATCAGATGGTACATAGGACCATCCAAGGGAGTTTCTGTTACCCTCCCTAGACCGAATTGCTGCCTGATCAGTAATCCTATCTTATGCCTTTGATTGATTTGGGCATGTGATGAGTTATGTTTAGGGAATTGTCAACTTGGACTTGAACTTGACTCAGCTTGAAACGATTTCTAATCTTGCCATTATAGCCATGTGTAGAGTAGAGGCTTGAACTGTGTTAACGGGAGGATTTGAGCCGCATACATTATTTTATGCTTATTTCTTTTTATGTGTGCTTAGTTCCTGGTGCTTGTATGATCCATGTTTTTGGCTTTTGACTCTAGTAGCTTGGCTTTGATATGTTACATGTTGCGAATGATAAAAGGCATTCATTTCTTTTAGGAGCTTTCAGATTTTAGGCATTCCTTCACAAAATTTTCCTTTGGTCCTTATTTTGAGCTTTTACCCTTCATTTGCATTTTAGCCACACTACAACCCTATTTGGCCTTGTTCTAATCATTTGATATATGCCCAAGCTTAGCTTGGGGTAGTTGAGGAGTTGTTTTGTTGTTGTTTTGCATTTGTTGGACGTTTGGCAGGATTGGAAAATTGTGAATGGTTGATTGTTAAAAGTTTAATAATAGGTCTCACATTAAGGCTCTGCATACCAATGTCTAGGCTAATTTTAATGAAGAATTAAAATGTTATACATCTTTTATTGGCCTAGGTATGTATGTGTGATGATTTTGTCCTTGACATGTCATTAAGAGTCGTGAAGTTGAAAAAAAAAATCTTGAAAGTTGAGAAAAAAAAAGAAATTGAAAAGATGTTGAAAAAGAAAAGGCTTGTGATATTTGGAGTAGTTGAAATGTAAAGCTTTACGGTGTGATGTGATTCTATGAGAATTGGAGTTGATGTTGGAGATGTTGATTTTGACTTTTGATTGTTACATGCGTATAGCCCACATTTACCACCAAATTATCCCAAATTCTATCCTACCCATCACCCTAGCCACGTTACAAGCTTATAAAGACCTTTTTGATCGACATGTGCATGTTTTTAGTTTTTGTGAATTCAGTCAATTGCCAAAGCTAGGGAGTATTACTTGCATTTCGAGTCGACATTCATATTAGGATTGAGTGACTACCTTTAAACACTTACATGAGATGTGAGATGTGGGTTTCGGTTCTCAAATTTTGCATTTAAACACTTATTGCATTTGCATTCTTATTTGGGATTAAGGGTGAGCTACATTATTTATGCTCAATTTTATGTGTGGAGTGACACCGAGTGAGCTACTCTAGTCATCGACTTCTATTTCTTACATGGTTGGCTTATTGATTTTGGTTTAAGTGGATGGCGGTCAAGGGATTTTGATGGGTTGGTTGAGGAACTTGCATACTCGGAACTGTTTGAGTTAATCTTGTTTTGCAAAGTCAAAGGGGTGACGTGAAGTCATTGTTTGCTTAGTTGTTTGCTTGAGGACAAGCAAAGGTTTGGCTTGGGGGAGTTTGATCAGTTGATATTTGATATGTATTTTACCCCGATCCCAATTGATTTTTAGCTCTAATACGACTCTTTTCAGCCATTTCTACTAACTTTTGCTATTTCGAGTGCTTTTTATTAGATTTTACAGGAATCGATGATTTATCGTTGTTTTCCGAGCCTTTTGTAGCACTTGAAGAAGTTAGTGAAGAGTTGAAGTCATTTGGGAAGCTTCACTGAAGACTAGAAGTGCTAAAACGAAGAATTAGAGAAGTAATTAAGGAAGAACGAGCAAAAACCGAGAAACGGAGCCAAGGCAAGCTGCCCGCCCGGACCGAGGTTGTGCGCCCGGGTGAGGGCTGCACGCCCGGACCCCTCCGGGCGGGTGGCTCTAAAGGGGGTTTTGCGTGTTTGTGAGCGTAATTTACCTAAGTATTTAAGGCTTTGTACTCCTAATTTGTCATTTTACGTCTTTTTACCTTTACAAACCCTAGTTTACTCTAAAATTCTCTCTAAGTGTGGAACTCTATTCAATCTTTCAATCAATAATATTCCGGTTTAATTTCAATCTCAATTCTTGTTCTTAATTAATGTTTATTATTAGTTTTAATTTATGCTCTTAGTTTTATTAGTTTTATGTTTAGATTTAAATTCTTGATTATTGTTGGGTTGTTTAGTTTAATCATGTTTAGGATTTTGATTTCTTTTATTGATTTAGTTTTTGTTCTTCCAATTATGTGTGAGTAGTTTCTTTTCTAGGACTAGGGGATCCATGGATTGATCGGTGATGTTTTACTCATAAATTTTAGTTTAACTATTAATGTACATGAATTTCTGTTGTCAATTATTATTGCTTTCAATTAAATATTGGCCAGGTTTAATTGTTAGTTTGATATTGTTGAAATCGATGCCGAGAGGTAAGATTACCACGATTAGATCATAAGTACAATAGGCAAAACGAGTCTAAGTGAGCGAGAGCCATTAGAGGAGTTTCGAAGGAGACTAGATTCGAAAGAATTAGTGGACCTTAATTCAAGGAAATTGATAATCTAATTAATTATTTGTGTGCAATTCGTTGGTTAATTTGTGGTGAACCGATGTCATAGGTTTAGTCATTAATCATTTCCTTAATCAATTTAACTCTAATTCTAGTTAATTTCTTGATCACATTTGTCACTCAAAGGCCCTTTACACAGTTTAAACTTTTTAGAACTAATAGGTTTAATTGCTTCCCTGTGGATTCGATCCCTACTTTCCTAGCTATATTAGTTAGAGTGGTTAGGTTTATTTTTGATAGGTGTGCGATAGCCTCATCAGGTAAGATTACCACAATTAGACCACTGAATAATAAGCAAAAACGAATTTATGCGAGCGACAGCCAGTAAAGGAGTTTTGAGGGAGTCTAAGTTCGAGAGAATTAGTGAGCCCTAGTTCAATGAATGCCAATGAATTGATTAGTGACTGTTAATTGAGTTTGTTGATTGATTATAGTGAACCGATAGCCCTAGGTTTCCATTAATAGAGTTTCATCAATAATTTCCCGTCATTTCCTTAGTTTCATTTTTAGTCTTCTTAGTTTTAGTAATCATTTACCAAAATTTCTACCAAGGCCCCTTAAACACTTTAGGCTTTTCAGAATTAGTAGAGTTTAATAACCTCCCTGAGGATTTGATCCTTACTTCCCTAACTATATTAGTTAGTGTTGTTCGGTTATTTTTGAGAGGTGCGCGATAGCTTGTTCAGCAGTACCTTAATAAAGGAAGGAATTTTAATATCTGCAATCTCAGTGCCCTGAAGCTTCCCATCCCCTAAATTCAGCATGAATTTGGCAAATTCTGGATCCTCTTTAGCGCGCATATTTTCAGTGTGGTAAAATTGTGTAAATTGTGGCCATAGATATGAACATACCAGACTTGCATCAACAGCTTCTTTCTGAGATTTACGGGGAACAACAGGTAAGAGCTGCCGGAAATCACCGCCAAATACTACAATTTTCCCCCTGAACACAGTGTCATAACCACAAAGATCTTGTAGGAGCATGTCAAGCGCGTGAATGCTTCCTTTGTTAGCCATAGGAGCTTCATCCCTAATAATAAGTGTTGTTTTCCGAATTAAATTTGCTAAACTTCCCTGTTTAGGTACTTTACACCCAAGTGAGATTTCATGATCAATAGGTAATTTGAAACGTGAATGAGTTGTACGACCACTGGGTAGGCATGAGCTGCTATTCCTGAAGAAGCGGTTGCAAGAACTATCAGATTCATCTCACGTACTTTGGCAAATAGAGCACCATAAAGATATGTCTTCCCTGTTCCTCCAGGGCCATCAATAAAGAATACTCCTGGCATGTTTTGTTTTACATGACATATGATCCTTTTATAAGCTGTTTTCTGTTGCACATTGAGCTTCTTCCATGCCTGAATATACTCATCAGGTATCGAATACTGAAGTACATCCTGAACATCTCGTATCATACGTATATCATCAGTTTGAACACCTTTTAAATGTTGTAAACCAAATTCACTTAGTTCCTTTCCCATATTTTCAAGCAGCTGCTCCACCCTGCTTGCTGTATAACTTAACACTATAGACTCCGCCCTGGGATTTTGATGTCTGAAATCTTCAGACAAGGCTTGATAATACTTAACCCACAAGCGGCTAGGATTTGGAGGTCTGCAGAATATTAGCAAGGAAGCATATAACCTCCGAAGAACATCAGGCATCTGCATCTGAACAACTTCTTCCATACATAAATCAGCTGTATTATTATCAGGAATTAAACCACGCTTAATGCAAGTATCTTGATACGTTTCACAAACATTATTATCAACTATTTCTAAATAGGTATAAGAAGTTGGAGCAACCACATTAGCTAATAGCATCCGCAAGAAGAAACAATCTGCTTCATTTGGGCCGACAAATACAAGTCTTCCTATCATAATCCCCTGCTTCCTGACCTTCCATGTTCGTTGCTGCTCATCCCATGTATAATTAATGCTCAGGGAATTTGGCATATAATAATCTTTCATATTCTGGATGCTCACTATTCATTCTGAAAAATTCAGTAAGTGGTGTTTTACTTCTTCGAACATCACTAACCACTCTGTCTAATTGCTCATTCTTGTCAAAATGATAGCAATGAACATGCAATGGCATCACTGGAGGAAACATTTCAAATAGGTCAAAACCAAAAATTCTCCAGGCTGCTTCAGGCGGAGATACCCACCTTCCTGACTGGTATTCTGATATTTCATCAACGGAACTACTACTATTAGTTGAATCTATGTCGAATGAAATTCGATCATGACCTTTGTACACATATTTGTACAAATACTTGACACCTTGACAGTCGAACATACTTCTACATTGAAATGACAATAAAATGTTGCAGGCAAGTATGGATTATAAGGAATAACCCATCTATTGTCTAACATATGCCCACGAATTCTGACTGTCTCACCAGTATTTCGCCATCTATACAAAGGATAACCATCATCTCGAGTTGTTGTTAATTCTGAAAACATCTTTGGATACCTGAACTTACACAATAGATTACCATTCTCCATCTTCATACAAGGACATGAACGATTAGCCTCTCCACATGGTCCGTGCATCATATGATTCAACACCATTGCATGTATGCGAGGAGTTTCCATTGAAGGTATTTCAGCTAAGACGAAATTCCCAAAATCTTCAGGGCTTCTAATCCTGTTAGGACCTTTAAGTATAATAAGAAAATGGGCATGTGGAAGACTTCTCTTTTGGAATTCAACAACATATATAAAAGCAGCAGCCTCACCGAATAATTTTCCTTTCACCATTTCCTTTTTGGCAGCCATAAACTTTGATCTAAAAATTCAGCTACAAGGTCAGGCCGTTTCTGAACCAATTCATTTTCCCTTAGTTCTACTTTGATTTCAAGCCAGTTAGGATTACATGTCATGGTTGCAAAAATGTCTGGTTTGCCATATCTTTGTACTAAAGTCATCGCATTCAAGTATCTTCTCTTTAAATCTTGGTCCACCAATGAAAGATGGCGGCAATATAACTCGATGGCCACAATTTTCCCCAACCAATTGACCCGAATCAACCGAATCTAATACTCCTTTATATAAATCATCTCTGATGGTGGTTTGGTTATTCCGCAAAAATATCTAAGCGTGTATTTTCAAGTTTCACATACATATCTACTATGTATTGCAGAAATAGCCTACCACCAGCCAAAATTCAACTATCTCTTCGTATCTGGAAAATATACGCATAGTATTCTTTGCATGAAATATCTCTATTAGGTTTCCTACACCTCCTTGAAGACACTGAAATTTGGTGTAAACAATACAATCATTAGTAACTGTAAGTCGATAAAGAGTTAGTTCTGTAAACTAACATACGCGGAAAGAAAATACACCATAGATAGGTGTTCCACTTCAAGCAACTGTTCTGCAGTTGAAAATTGAAGTGTTGGATCTGGATTTGTAGGTAGATTAGAACCCGAACATATCTCTTCCTTAGAAAACCTAGGGATCCCTGGATGCCATCCACTTTCCCCACAAGGAAACAACAAAGGATATTGCAAAGGATCATAGCATCCATAATAGTGATGTATACAATGAGTCTCCCCTACTTTGGTACTAACAAGAATATGAGGTCCATATGTACTGGACGATGCTGTTTGGTCTGACCAGATAGCAGCAACTTCATCCGCAGTAGGAGCATTGAAAACTCGTTGATCAAGAACAGGATTCTTATTGATCTTTATTGTGGTATCATGATCAATTCCCTTTTCTCCTACACTTCTAAATAACTTAGCATATGGATTATTTTCCAAGACCTTCATTAGTCTGCTAATAACACTTAGTAACAAATTGTCAAACATAGTAGTTCTCATACTATATTCTTGTTGAGAATCATAAAAATACAATTGTAAATATTTATGACATTCATCACCAGAAACCAAGTTTGGAAGGAAATGATAAATTTGTCCATGCAACTTAAAGTCATATATTCCCTTAATAGTTTTGCAGTCAAAAGAGCCACCTAAAGAACTGGATGCTAGGAAATTATTGTATAATCTTGCTAATTTCTGTAAGTTTTCAGAATCATGGTCTCCATGAGTGAATAAGTGGAAGAGATCATCGGGAAGCCGATTAGTTGCCACTCTAACCTCCCCACTACTACAACAAAACCCTAGACTCAAACTGGAATTTTTTTGCACCACAAATATCACAAAAAGTTGGTGCTTCCAAACTCTGAGCACAAGATGGAATTAACTTAGGATTACTTGGAACAACACCTGTAGATTATTAAGAATGCAAATTCCAAATTTCAGCTTATTCCATTTTCAATTCAAACACAAAAATTGTAATAATCTAACATACTTATATCATTCTAAAACACAGATATTGCAGTAATCTAACATAACAACAAGTCATACTTGTACGTTGTTTTGTTGACCGCCTCTTCATATTCAGATCAGGAAGAGACATATCAGTGAGTGAACAACTGCCATAGTCAGTTGTTGGAATTCTTTCACTCTCTGCTCGCTTACGCCTATTTCTTACATGCAACTGTTCTTTTGCAGCAGTAAAAGGCTGCAACTCCGGATTCTCATATGAACATCCACTATTACTTGCTACACCCATTTCATCAAGACATAATCATGTATTCAAATAACTATCATCTTCAATTGTTGGTAATCTATCATTACCTGATCTCTTACGCCTTTTCCTCACATGCAATTCCTGTCGAGGAACAGCATCATTTGTTGCATCCATAAGGCAAGGCAATTCGTCGGCAAGTAAAAAAGACACATGTTTTTGTAAAGATCTCAGAGGGTGATATTATCTAATTCCTCATATGGTTGCCTTAAATCCAGTTTTGATATTTCAAGCTCCCATTGTGTACAACATAAACACACATTAATATCAACAAACATCAAAAAAGATGGATCTCATAGACAAGATGATATACACACATTAATCCACTTCAGATTCATAACATTAATCGACACATGTAATACATAATATATACTTAATTTTTGGAATGTACAGTAGCTATTTTTAACTACAAATCTCCGGCTTAAAGTACTGTTGACAACAACACAGTGTTCAGCCCTAATTGTAATAGCAAAGTCCAACTACATACTACCTAGTACAAGCTTCATATCAACATTTAATACAAAACACTTATAAAATACTAAACCAATCACCTATTGCTTCGTTAAAATCTATATATTCCAAGGTTAAGCCTGTGAACCCATTACGAAATACCCCAAACATTCCAAAAAAAGGAGAAACAAACATATACCATGGTCTTTCATATAAAACACTTCATAATGAAGATTTAAACCTCCCTTCCTCTTTTACTTGGGATAACAATAGAAAGCGGAGCTGCAGAAGGATGCGACTGTGAGAAAGACTTGGGAGTGTTTTCAGTATCAGTTGTGGAAACAGGTACAGGAGCATTTGCAGCAACAACTTACCTCAGTTCCATCCTCTCAGCAGTTATGGATCCTCTTCAATATACACAGCGCGGACTACGATATTCTTTCACCCCGTACAAGCGGTCTTTGACATCCAAATACTGCATTTCCTCATAAGTACATGCAGCAGTAGCATCCTTAAGGAAGAAATAATTCACATCAACAATGTCAAAGCTATGCATCTGCATGAGCAATTCTAATGCCTTTTTGGCAGAAGATTCCTTTGCCGTGTACTCATAAGGACAAGGATCACCAACTACCAACAATGTATCAAAAGCACGTCCAGGAACAGACACTTTAAACCAGGACAGAAACATATCATCATACATCTTAAGGAGATGTACAGGCGACATCCTAATCCTTAACTTACCTATTACAGTTTGTAAAACATGTGCAAACCCAATATTGACTTGTTTACTACTAAAATCAACTCCTCTAATAGGATGAAGACCATAGGCTGTTAATGCAGGAAGACCTTGTTCTATATGCTGCGGTACATTCCTCTTTAGTTGAATCAATTGCATTGCTTTCTCACATTGAGTACAACGTTCCAGATTGAAATCATATATATACCACAACTTTAAACTTTGCAACAAGATAATTACACATTTTCCTAGCTGCTGACTGACAAAACTCATGCAGAGAACCCTTTTCTTCACCCTTAAACTTATATGCTAAAGGCACAGCTAATGATTGCACAGTTACACACCCTATATTTTTAAGGACATCTGGTTGATCATACACAGGTTTAGGAAATTCTAAACATTCACATACCTTCTCCAACACATTTGCAAAGTCAATCCTTACACTTCTAGGAGCCATACTACACACCTGGAAAAATTGGAAGGCCAACAAACAAATGTTGTAATTCAAATTTACTAACACTAACACAAAGACTTCAAACAACAACGCTGAGCAAAAAAAGGGAAAGCATAAACAACAACCCAACTATAACATAGTAGACTAAGCCCTCTTTTTGCAAAGCCTTACATGCAACCTCTTAGGAACAACATTTAAACATACAAAGGCTCATGCAATGCCGTCCAAACACTACACTACATATAAAGTAAGACCACAACACCAATTCCAAAGTCATCAAATACCACATGTAAAGTCGTACTGCTACATACTTTAATAAAACTAAATCAACTTTCAAACCACATACCGCATGTAAAATTCAAGCATAAAAGAATGCAGATAACTACTAAATGTCAGCAAAAGGATACATGAAACTAAAGCATGACAACAGTACAACAACACGTCAAAATCCATCAAACACAATATGCAAGATCATCCTACTTATACTTTAAGCATAATTGCATAAATTTAAATTTAAACTGCATTTCATAATACATAAATAACCTAAACAGAACATGTAAACAACTAAGTTTAGCCTTTAAACTTGAATCCAAATTGACAGGCTAATTCTATATCTAACTATTTAGAAATTAGAATTAAGAATTAACATAGGAAATTATGTAGTGAAGTTGCAATTGGTAATTGAATACAATTTGTAACTGTTGAAAGTGTATCTTCGGAATATATAAATAAGTGTGCATGAAATCAGCACACACTTTATGTGAACTCATGAAACAACAACATCAACAACAACCCATAAAACCTGTAATTCCTAATGCGGAGAATACAAAACTACCAAACATACAACATAAACATCCATTCAATCACAGCATGCAACCTAATCATACTATAAACCAACTTAGACAATACACTAAATACAAGCTCATAATCATTTGAAATAAAATGAGGTAAAGATACACATACTCAAACCTTGTAAAGAGATACTCTGTTTATTTTTTAAAGGAAAAACTTACAAGTAAATTCTATTTCTTCAGGAACAGCAAACTTGAAGAAAACCCACTCAAACATGCAAGATCCCAAGACAATGATATGAAGGGAAAAAGATGGCTACTCTCTATATATAGAGAACCTTTTTGGGGCTTTTAAACTCTAAACAGTTGGAGTATAATATAACCTAGGTAAGATTAAGGAAGCTTCTAAACATGATTCCCATTATCTGAGCACATCAACGCACAAATATAATTTAATTATACCATCATATTGAACAGTAATTCCAATTTCTTTGTAGTTTACATTTAGACTTAGGATTAGGATTTTATAATTTAAATCCAACTAATTTTAGATATACTAACAACCTTATGATGATTATATGCTCTTAATAACACTAAATTACGGTTCAATTGTTGTCCTAAACTTCCAAAATTTTAAGATTAGTGACAACCTATCCAAATTTTTAAACCCAATTACGATTGAGATTACATACCAGCCTATTACTTACAATTCCTCTGCCAAAATAACAAATTTAAGACCAAGCTCACCTCTTCAGCCTATACTAACACAAATCCTATATACTCATAGAATTCAACACTCAGACAATGACTCCTTCACTAACCAAATAACAACCATTATAATGGGCCTGTTCTTTCCTTAACAGAGTAACAACAAATACAGTTATTGTTGCCATTGTTGAAACCTCTAAACCAAACAACAAATGCGTCTGTTATTCCCATAAAAAACAAATGCAACCAAACAACAAATGCGCCCGTTATTCCCAAAAAACAAATGCAATTGTTATTGCCATTGCTTATTTAAATTTAAAGCTCCAAACTCTAACCCAGCCAACAAATGCGTCTGTTCACCATAAGAGAATAACAACAAATGCAATTGTGTAGGCCGTTGCTAAACCCTCTAAACCTTGCTTGGTCTTTAAATGACAGCGACACCTCCCATTGGTCGCAAAAACGAAAACGACTAAGAACCCTGGTGCCTCCCGTTGGTCACAAAAACGATAGAGAACCCTAGTCTTGTGTCATTGATATTGTTATGTGCAAATTTCAAAAAATCAGAGTGTAACAAACAATCAAAACCTTAGGATTAGGATTTTACAATTTAAATCCAACTAATTTTAGATATAATAACAACCTTATAATGATTATATGCTCTTAATAACACTAAATTACGGTTCAATTGTTTCGTAAACTTCCAAAATTTTAAGATTAGTGACAACCTATGAAAATTATTAAACCCAATTAGGATTGGGATTACATACCAACCTATTACATACAATTCCTCTGCCAAAATAACAAATTTAAGACCAAGCTCACCTCTTAAGCCTACACTAACACAAATCCTATACACTCATAGACTTCTACACTCAGACAATGACTCCTTCACTAACCAAATAAAAACCATTATAATGGGCCTGTTATTTCCTTAACAGAGTAACCACAAATACCGTACAATTATTGTTGCCATTGTTGAAACCTCTAAACCAAAAAACAATAGCGCCTGTTATTCCCATAAAACAAATGCAACCAAACAACAAATGCGCCTGTTATTCCCATAAAAAAAATGCAATTGTTATTGCCATTGTTTACTTAAATTTAAAGCTCCAAACTCTAAACCAGCTAACAAATGCGCCTGTTCACCATAAGAGAGTAACAACAAATGCAATTGTGTCAGCCGTTGCTAAACCCTCTAAACCTTGCTTGGTATTTAAATGACAGCGATGCCTCCCATTGGTCGAAAAAACAAAAACGACAGATAACCCTAGTGCCTCCCATTGATCGCAAAAACGATAGAGAACCCTAGTCTTTTGTCATTGATATTGTTATGTGAATGTTTCAAAAAAACAGAGTGTAACAAACAATCAAAACCTTAGGATTAGGATTTTACAATTTAAATCCAACTAATTTTAGATATACTAACAACCTTATAATGATTATATGCTCTTAATAACACTAAATTACGGTTCAATTGTTTCGTAAACTTCCAAAATTTTAAGATTAGTGACAACCTATGAAAATTATTAAACCCAATTAGGATTGGGATTACATACCAACCTATTACATACAATTCCTCTGCCAAAATAACAAATTTAAGACCAAGCTCACCTCTTAAGCCTACACTAACACAAATCCTATACACTCATAGACTTCTACACTCAGACAATGACTCCTTCACTAACCAAATAAAAACCATTATAATGGGCCTGTTATTTCCTTAACAGAGTAACCACAAATACCGTACAATTATTGTTGCCATTGTTGAAACCTCTAAACCAAAAAACAATAGCGCCTGTTATTCCCATAAAACAAATGCAACCAAACAACAAATGCGCCTGTTATTCCCATAAAAAAAATGCAATTGTTATTGCCATTGTTTACTTAAATTTAAAGCTCCAAACTCTAAACCAGCTAACAAATGCGCCTGTTCACCATAAGAGAGTAACAACAAATGCAATTGTGTCAGCCGTTGCTAAACCCTCTAAACCTTGCTTGGTATTTAAATGACAGCGATGCCTCCCATTGGTCGAAAAAACAAAAACGACAGATAACCCTAGTGCCTCCCATTGATCGCAAAAACGATAGAGAACCCTAGTCTTTTGTCATTGATATTGTTATGTGAATGTTTCAAAAAAACAGAGTGTAACAAACAATCAAAACCTTAGGATTAGGATTTTACAATTTAAATCCAACTAATTTTAGATATACGTACTAACAACCTTATAATGATTATATGCTCTTAATAACACTAAATTACGGTTCAATTGTTGTCCTAAACTTCCAAAATTTTAAGATTAGTGACAACCTATCCAAATTATTAAACCCAATTAGGATTGGGATTACATACCAACCTATTATTTACAATTCCTCTACCAAAATAACAAATTTTGAGACCAAGCTCACCTCTTAAGCCTACACTAACACAAATCCGACACACTCATAGACTTCTACACTCAGACAATGACTCCTTCACTAACCAAATAACAACCATTATAATAGGCCTGTTCTTTCCTTAACAGAGTACCAACAAATACAATTATTGTTGTCATTGTTGAAACCTCTAAACCAAACAACAAATGCGCCCGTTATTCCCATAAAACAAATGCAACCAACAACAAATATGCCTGTTATTCCCATAAAACAAATGATATTGGGGCCATTGTTTACTTAAATATAAAGCTCCAAACTCTATACCAGCCAACAAATGCGCCTGTTCACCATAAGAGAGTAACAACAAATGCAATTGTGTCTGCCGTTGCTAAACCCTCTAAACCTTGCTTGGTCTTTAAATGACAGCGACGCCTCCCATTGGTCGCAAAAACGATAGAGAACCCTAGTCTTTTGTCATTGATATTGTTATGTGCATGTTTCAAAATAACAGAGTGTAACAAACAATCAAAACCTTAGGATTAGGATTTCACAATTTAAATCTAACTAATTTTAGGTATACTAACAACTTTATAATGATTATATGCTCTTAATAACACTAAATTACGGTTCAATTGTTGTCCTGAACTTCCAAAATTTTAAGATTAGTGACAACCTATCCAAATTATTAAACCCTATTAGGATTGGGATTACATACCAACCTATTACATACAATTCCTCTGCCAAAATAACAAATTTAAGACCAAGCTCACCTCTTAAGCCTACACTAACACAAATCCTATACAATCATAGATTTCTACACTCAGATAATGACTCCTTCACTAACCAAATAACAACCATTATAATGTGCTTGTTCTTTCCTTAACAGAGTAACAACAAATACAATTATTGTTGCCATTGTTGAAACCTCCAAACAAACAACAAATGCGCCCGTTATTCCCATAAAAGAAATGCAACCAAACAACAAATGCGTCCGTTATTCCCATAAAACAAATGCAATTGTTATTGCCATTGTTTACTTAAATTTAAAGCTCCAAACTCTAAACCAGCCAACAAATGCGCCTGTTCACCATAAGAGAGTAACAACAAATGCAATTGTGTCTGCCAATGCTAAACCCTCTAAACCTTGCTTGGTCTTTAAATGACAGCGACGCCTCCCATTGGTCGCAAAAACGAATACGACAGAGAACCCTGGTGCCTCGCTTTCGTCGCAAAAACGATAGAGAACCCTGGTCTTTTTTCATTGATATTGTTATGTGCTTGTTTCAAAAGAACAGAGTGTAACAAACAATCAAAACCAGCACAGTCAAATAGTCAAACCCCCAAAAAGTTACTTAAATTTGAAGCTCCAAACCCTAAACCAGCCAACTAATGCGCCTGTTCACCATAAGAGAGTGATAACAAATGCTATTGTGTCTACCGTTGGTAAACCCTCTAAACCCTGGTCTTTAAATGATAGCGACGCCTTCCATTGGTCGCAAAAACGAAAACGACAAAGAACCCTGGTGCCTCCCATTTGTCGCAAAATCGATAGAGAACCCTAGTCTTTTGTCATTGATATTGTTATGTGCATGTTTCAAAAAAACAGAGTGTAACAGACAATCAAAATCGGCACAGTCAAATAGTCAAACTCCCAAAAAGTAGAATGGTGAACAATTGTTCTACAATGAAATGTACAGTTGTTCTACAGTAGCAAAGTGGTGCTTTTATAGTATAAAGATTTATCCTCCTCATTATTGATTCAATGGTGCCTTTCTATCTTCTTCAATCAACATATTGTTATTGATGCTCTTAATTTGCATTATAAAACTAAATAGGTCATTCATTTCATTTATTAAATTACGATGTCTATATAAAATTGTCCATTTTTATTGTTGTCATTCACATCACTCATATACTCAAGCCCATCCATTTTGCAGATTACAATGATAGATAATTGTTGATTTTGTTTATTTTTTTTAAGACAAATGATGAAAAACTAATTAGCCCTTTAAGGTTTGTCAATGAGCGATACCTTTAAGAATGATCTAGGAGTAAAAAACAAATAAAAAACAAACCACGTAATTTTTTGCATTACACTAACTCCTTAAACAAACATGTTTAACCTACATAATAAAAAAAATATGTTACGCAGTCCAAGTTGGGATACAAACTAATTTTGCAATTAAAGAGAAACAATGGTAGTAATTCTAATCTAGACGCCTGAGCGTGTTGAACAGAAAATAAAAGATCAAGCGGCCCAAACAAGCCCACGAATAAAAACAATCCAGACAAGCGAACACATCCTCCAGTCTTCCACACGCCCTTCCTCACCTTAAAACAACATTTCCACACCAACAAAACGAGGAAGAGAGAGCGAAATAAAAAACAAATATCGCCCAAAAAAAAAAAAAAAATGGGATTAAGTTCATTGACATCTAGATTAATGATTCGAAGAACTTCATCATTGATCAACAACACCAGATCATCAAACCCTAAATACAATTTGTCATTAATAAGATCAGTCGTTTCAACCCCAGAACTAAAAAACCCTGAATCCGCAGCCGCAGCCGAAGATTCTCCACCACCACCACCGCCGCCACGTGGACCAGTCAACGATGCGCGTGTTCATTTTCCTAATCCCGAAGACGCCATTGAAGTGTTTGTCGATGGTTACTCCGTCAAAATTCCTAAAGGGTTTACCGTCCTTCAAGCGTGTGAAGTTGCTGGGATTGACATCCCTAGATTTTGTTATCATAGTCGTCTTTCGATTGCTGGAAATTGTCGTATGTGTTTGGTCGAAGTTGAGAAATCTCCTAAACCTGTTGCTTCTTGTGCTATGCCTGCTCTTCCCGGTATTTTTTCTATGTCATCTCTCATGTTGATTTATCTCTTGATGTTTGGTGGAGAATGTTATGTTTTTAGTCCAATGTTGTTGACGATATAGATTATCTATAGAAATGAGTCCTTTCTTAAATATTTGAATCTCATTTTCATTTTGATCTATTTTAAGCCGTTGTTTTGTTTATGTGCTGATTGTATTGATAGTTATGAGTAGATTTGAGATGATTTGGAAAGTTTTCAGGATTAATTTGCTCAGGCGAAGGTTCTTAGTCATAATGGAGTGGTTGTTTGAATTGTATTATGTTTGCAAATTGTAGTGTTAAGCTTCGGAAAGGAAAAATTGTGAGAAAAAACCCTTTAAAAATTGTTTTTTCTTTTTCCCAAGAGAAGCCTTTTCAAAATTATGCCAAGAGAAACTTAGACTAATTTTTTTTGTCACAAGAAACCTTCCTACCTTTTTCAGGTGTTGACTACTCATTTGTGCCGTTGGCTCCCTTATTTCTCCTATTTGCACTCCTTACTTATTTTGCACTCAACCTTTTTGTTTGAAGTCCTTAAGACTTTAAATTACTCATCTTCATCATCTCCTAAACCCAAAAACACTTTTCCCTCATATAAATGAAACCCCATTTGACCCTCTTCTTCCTCTTCTCTCTTCTCCTCACTTGTTTTTCCTCATGAAAAAAAGAGGAATTTCCTAGTGGCAAACAAACCCCATTTTGCAATCGAGCTCACTCTCGAACCCCTAATTCCTACAATCCGCCATTGATTTCGCCGTTTTTGATAGTGATTTATTCGGCAAATTAACCCCCAATACCTGCCTCATTTTATCCTTCTTCTGCAATTGTTGTTTATTTTGAGTGATGGGTATGAAGTTGTGCTTAAAAAGTGACCCATTTGAGGTGTTTGTGAGGGAGAAAGGTGGAGATAAGCGTGTTATTTCTGTTAATTCTCATGATTTATTTGATTTTGAACGGTTGAAAATTAAAAATGAAGGTGATAATTAGGAAGAAGTTTTTAGGAGTCATACTTATACTTGACCATGTGGTGAAAGAAAGACCTAATTGAGGATTATAAGTGGTCGACAAGGTGGCAATGTACAAAAACCAAGGAGGGAAAAATCGGAGGTAAAAAGAAGGGTATAAGAGTGCAAATAGGAGAAATAAGGGAGTCAACAACGGAAATGGGCGGTCAACACCGGAAAAGGACAAGAAAGTATCTTCTAGCAAAAAATTTTTACTTTAAGGTTTCTCTTGGCAAAATTTTTTATTAAAAGGTTTATTCCGGCAAATTTTTTCTTCAAAAATAAAAAATGTGTGTGAATGAATTCTTATAATCGCTTGCACTCAATGGAACTTCAAGTTAGAGATTTGATGTAGACCGCATAAAAGACAAATATCTGAGGAAAAAGTGTAAGGAAGAGTTATATATCTTTGAAATAGCTTAAAAATATACATGCACACAAGAATTGGAAACTCTCTTATTAGTGCATCATGATGGCATAAATCTATTTAATGTTAGACGTTACCCTGACAGGCCGAAATAGCTAGGGAATTGTCTTTTATGGTTTACGGTTTGGTTTGAATATAGAGTGTAAAGCGTCCAAAAGTGACAAATATATAGCCTAAAATCTTTTTGAAGGTTTGAGGTATGGAATATTATATTCTTTATATATTTTTTAGGTTGAAGTTTTAGCATTTTCAATATTATGTGTTTCTCACACATTTGTATGAGTTTCTATTCATGAAACTAATTAAGTGTAATTGTTGTTATCTTAGTTTTAAAAGGCGATAGGCGCACAAAAGCGCAAAAGGGCTATGAGCTTTGCGCTTAGGCGCGCCTAGGCACGCTTCAAAAAATAAAAAATTGAAAAAAAGTGCGCCTCACAGCTGCCCCTTGTGCGCCTAGGCGGGCCTCAGTGTGCTATTCAGCCCCCCTGCGCCTATGCATTCTGAAGCCCCAATTGTGGCTCCTTGGTGCGCTTTGCGCCTAGGCGCGCACTTTTAAAACTAAGGTTGTTATACCTTGATTTCATCTACGAAATATTATATTGTAGTTTTGTCTTGTTAGGATCTTAGGGATGGGCATTGAATTTAATAGAGGGCTTGAAAATCTTGTAATCTTGTATAATTGATCAATAAGTATGAGTATTTAACTAGTTATTATATACATTTTAAGAAGATGAAGTGATAGGAGTTTGTGGGAAATTCAATTCAGAAAAATTTGTGTTAAAAAATTCAAATTTTTGTCCACAAATTTTTGTTGGCTTGCAAACTATAAGCTAAATATTCATTTAAAATTTGGAAAAATTGATATTCATAATCTAAACCATTGCACATCTTCTCAATTTAGCCTGAACTAACATTTAAAACTAGCTAATGCCAACTGTGGGGGTATTTTCTCAAATTAGTCTAAATGTTTTGTTAACATGTTAAACAAGTAAATAAGTCGTCTTACTCTCACTGGTTAATTTGTATGTCTTATGTATTTTTATATTGTTTATCAATCTGTTTTTTTGTTATTGTTGTTGTTATAAATTGACTCACCCTCTCTTCCTCTTGCCATCACCAATTCACCGCATCCATAGCCGTCCTCCCCCTCTCTCTACCGCCACCAACCATAAAAATTAACACAGTCCACTTTGTCCTTAACACTTCTCCCTTCGTGAAAACTTCTGAGTCCACTTCATCAGCGACATCAGTGAAGCTCTAGACATCATCTCACATCAACCCACCTTTATCAAGCCCTCGGTCTACAAACTCTGAAACACCACCCCTTGTTGTCATCCCATCCCACATCATTGGCGCCCCTAAACGTAGCCATCTACTTCACTTCATCCTTTGATGTTTTTGTGGTTGAACTTTACCACCTACCATATGTAGCAAAGTCTCCCACATCATCTTTGTCCAACCAGATGCTACCATGTGTATCTACTTCCTCGGCACACAGTAATTTGTGAGATTGGGATTCGTAATTTATTAAGAGATTTGTGATTCAGAAACAAGTTCAAGATCATTTAGGGTGAATCTCAAGAAAAGGAACTTTTGTTGAGTCATCAAGGTTTAGAATCTTTGGAATGACAAGGCCATTGTTGCATTTTTGAAGGTTTCTTGATTAAAAGATTGGATCTTGAAAGGTTTCTTGAAGATTTAAGAATGTTCTTGAAAATGGCGCAAAAACAGGATCGCATACGGCGCATGTTTTTAGCGGAATTTTGGAGTTTTGGGGCTTCTTGGATTTTCCATGTTTTTTAGTTAAAATTTGATGATTATCTTATTAATTGGTTTATTAGTTAGTTGGTTACTTTTGTCTGTTAGTTTGTTAGGATACACATTAGGAAAATCAACTAAATAAGGATGATTGTTTGAGCTTATCCGGATTTGGATAAGATCATGGTAGGGGATTTTCTAGTTTGTTTAGAGTTTGTTAGAGGTAGTTAGAAGTTTGCTAGGAATTAGTTGAGGGTTATGACTATAAGTAGCCTCAATTACAATGTAACAAATCAGTTCAATTCAGTTTTGAGTAAAGTTTTCAATTAAGTTTAAAGTGTGAAAACTTGTTGTTCTTTCTTAAAAAAAACATGGGTTTTAGTGGGGAATTCGTGGGTTTCATGAGTGTTGTTTAATTAATTCAAGAGGTAATCTTTTATTGGTTAGAAGCCGTTAATTGAGTGAGATTGGGAGCTAATCTCTTCCAAATTTCAATAAAATCCGAAAATACCTATTGAGCAAATCAAAAATATTCTCTTTAGCATCTATTTTTAGGAGGAGAGCTATTTTGAATTTCCTAATATAGATCAAGTGGCGCTAGAAGGAGGGTAGAAAAACCAAAGCCATGAATCAAGACAATCAAGAAAGTGAGAACCATATATGTGATGCCCAATTAATGTAGTGTTAAACAGACTAATGCTTTCCGGTCTATGCTCATCAAGTTGTTCATCAGTGTAGTAGGGGATGAAAATTCTAAGCAAATAAAGGATGATGACCGTGGATTGAAAATAGAAGTTATGAATTTGATGGCCAAGGTGATACTGAAACTTATTTTGAGTGGGAACATGCATTAAAAAGATTTTTTGAATACAAAGACAAAGAGGAGACGAAAAGATTCAAGATTGTTGTCTTGAAACTTTCGAATATGCTGCAATTTGGTATGATGGTGTCAAGAATCAAAGGAGAAGAGAAGGAAAGCCTAAGATAGAGACATGGGAGAAACTGAAGAAGTTGTTGAGGCGCAGATTTGTTCCATCCACTTTTCAACAGGATCTGTATGTTAAATTTGCCTCATTAAAACAATGAAAATTAAGTGTGGATAAATATACAAAGGAGTTTGAAAAGATTTCAATTCAATGTGGAATTGTAGAAAGGGAGGAGCAGAAAATTGCACGTTATGTTGGTGGATTGGATCAAGAACTAATTGATAAGATTGAATTACATCCAAATTTGCCTTTTGATGGGATATGCAAGATGGCTAGCAAATTGGATAGACAGAAAAGGAGGACAAAAGTGGCGCAAAAACCTTTTGTTCCTTTTCAATCTAAATCCAATCCAACCACATCTTTAGTTGCAGAACCAAAGCAAATTGTAGTTCCTAAAGATGCAGGAAAGAACAAAGAGAAGATTGTGAGTGATGTTCCAAAGATTCAGTGTTTCAAATGTCATGGATTTGGACATTACAAAAAGGATTGTCCTAATTCACGTGCTCTAACAATTCAAGAATTGAATCTTTCCTAAAACAAATCCAAGTTGAAGTAGAAAGTGAAGAGGAGTACGTGGATAGAGATGAGGAAGATGAGGAGATTTGAAGAAACAAATTTAGTGTTGAGGAGGGCTTTGCATGTGAAGAACAAAGATGAGTTGATGTAAAGAGATTATGTTCGAGAGAGGTCTGAGTCCTTGTGCAGTGCCTACTTTGTTGGTGCCTAGAAAGGATGGAACATGATGTATGTGCATTGATAGTAGAGCAGTAAACAACATTACAATCAAGTATAGATTTCCAATTCCTAGACTTGATGATTTGTTGGATGAGTTAAGTGGTTCTACAATATTTTCCAAGATAGATCTCAAGAAGTGGCTATCATCAAATTAGGATGCGTGAGGGGTATGAATGGAAGACTGTTTTCAAGACCATATATGAGTGGTAATTCATGCCTTTTGGACTCACCAATGCACCAAGCACGTGTATGCGATTGATGAATGAGTTATTGAGACCATTCATTGGAAAATTTGTTGTGGTTTAACTTGATGATATTTTGGTCTATAGTAAGGGCTGGGACGAGCATTTGGAGCATCTTAGACAACTTTTTGAAGTTCTAAGGAAGCAGCAATTGTATGGGAAGTTGGAGAAGTGCTCATTCATGCAAGAGGAGATACATTGTGTCTAAAGATGGGGTCAAGGCAGGTCAAAGCAAAGTAGAAGCCATACTTTCGTGGCCCATTCCAACTACAATGACAGAGGTTAGATCTTTCCATGGTTTAGCATCATTCTATAGGAGACTTATTAAGAATTTCAGTATAATCATGTGTCCTATAACATCATGCATCAAGCAAGGAAAGTTATGTTGGAATGCTGAAGCACAGAAAGCCTTTGAAGACATTAAAAAGTGAATGTGTGAGGCTCCTATATTAGCATTGCCAGATTTCACAAAACCTTTCGAAGTTGAGTGTGATACTAGTGGTACTGGGATTGATGTTGTGCTCATACGAGGAAGGCCAGTATGTGAGAATTTGATGGAGGGAAACTGAATTATTCAACATATGATAAGGAGTTCTATGCCATAGTGAGAGCATTGGATCATTGGAGTCATTATTTGAGACCTCAAGCATTTGTTCTACATTCGGATCATGAGTCATTGAGGTACATTAATGGTCAACATAAGCTTAATGCTAGGCATGCTATGTGGGTTGAATTTCTTCCGTCATTTAATTTCGTGGCTAAATACGAGGCTGGGAAGGCTAATGTGGTTGCAGATGCTTTGTCAAGGAAACATAGTTTATTAACCACAGTTGATGCTAAGGTTTTAGGCTTTGAATTGATGGAAGGAAAATTATAAGGGCGACGTGGACTTTAGAGATGATTTTGAGAAGGCTTCTGAAGGTGTTCATGGTATTTTTATGATTGAAGATGGATATTTGTTCAAGAAAAATAAGTTGTGTGTTCCAACGTGTGCACTTCGTGTTTTATTAACTAATGAGGGGCATGGAGGTGGATTGTCTGGACATTTTGGAATCAACAAAACCATGGAGCAGTTGTAAGAACATTTTCATTGGCCAAAGATGATAAGTACAGTTCAGAATGTGATTGAGAGATGTGGGACTTGTCAGAGATCTAAAAGTACATTTCACAAAGGACTGTATACACCGTTACCTACACCAGAGAGACCTTGGGAGGATGTAAGCATGGATTTTGTGGTGATTTTTGCCTAAGACACATAGAAATAAGGATGCTATCATGGTGGTGGTGGATCGTTTTTCTAAGATGGCACATTTTATTCCATGCACTAAGACTGAAGCTTCAGGGAGATTGTGAGATTGCATGGAGTTCCAAAAACCATTGTGTCGGGACATTGTGTCTGGCAGAAGTTCATGAGTTGCTTTTGGAAGACCTTATGGAGATTGTTGGGGGTGAGATTATTGTTCAGTACATCACATCATCCTCAAACAGATGGGCAAACGAGGTAACAAACAGAATTCTTGGTTCATTATTGCATGGTCCAGTGAGCAAGCTGGGAGAGATTAGGATGTGAAGCTGTGTCATGCTGAATTTGCTTACAATAGGACACCTACATATGCCACCAAGTATTCTCCCTTTCAAGTTGTTTATGTAGTAAATCCTTATGTTCCAATTGAATTGTTTACTTTGCCAAGAGATAAGAATTGGAGTGTGGATGCACAGAAGCAGGCTACGCAGATTAAACTACATTAACAGGTGAAAGAGAATTGAGTAGGTGAATGGAGCTTATAAGAAGAAAGCAAACAAGGGGCGCAGGGGTAAGGTGTTTCAGCCAGGAGATTTGGTTTGGGTGCACTTGAGGAAAGAATGGTTTCCAGGCAAAAAGAAGAACAAGTTTATGCCTAGAGCTGAAGGACCTTTTAGAGTTTTGGAGAGGTATGGTGATAATGCTTATAAAATTGATATACTTGGAGACTACTATCGTGTGTTTTCCACTTTCAACATTGGAGATTTGAGATTTGTCTCCATACTTGGATGATCAAAAAGTTCAAGAATTGAGGACAATTCCTTTTGAAGAAAGAGAGGATGATCCAGAAACAAGTTCAAGATAAATTGAGGGTGAATCTCAAGAAAATGAACTTTTGCTGAGTCATCAAAGTTTAAAATCATTGGAATGGCATGGTCTTACTTATCAACAAGGCCATTGTTGCATTTCTTGGATTCAAGGTTGAAGACACACAAGTTGGTTTTGTCTATGGTTTTTTCCCACTGCATTTGCTAGGTTTTTTTTTCATTTCAGGCATTTTTTTGATTGAGTCTTGATAGTGTGTCATACATCATTCTCTTTCTAAAGGACATGGGAAATGCATTCTTGAAGGTTTCTTGATTAAAATATTGGATCTTGAAATGTTTCTTAAAGATTGAAGAATGTTCTTGAAAATGGTGCAAACACAAGATCGCATATGGTGCGTGTTTTTGGCGTAATTTTGGAGTTTTTGGGCTTCTTGGATTTTCCGTGGTTTTTAGTTAAAATTTGATGATTATCTTGTTAATTGGTTTGTTAGTTAGTTGGTTAGTTTTGTCTGATAGTTTGTTAGGATACACATTAGGAAAATCAATTAGATAAGGATGATTGTTTTAGCTTATCCGGATTTGGATAAGATCAAGGTAGGGGATTTTCTAATTTGTTTAGAGGTTGTTAGAAGTTTGTTAGGATTTAGTTGAGGGTTATGACTATAAATAGCCTCAATTACATTGTTATAAATCAGTTCAATTCAGTTTTGAGTAAAGTTTTCAATTAAGTTTAAAGTGTTAAAACTTCTTGTTCTTTCTTCACAAAAACATGGGTTTTATTGAGGGAATTCGTGGGTTTCACTAGTGTCTAGTGTAATTAATTCAAGAGCTAATCTTTTATTGATTAAACTCCATTAATTGAGTGAGGTTGAGAGCTAATCTCTTCCAACTTCACTAATAAAAACCGAAAATACCTATTGAGCAAATCAAAAGTATTATCTTTAGCATTTATTTTTAGGAGAGCTATTCTGAATTTCCTAATATAGATCAATTTGGTAAATTGTTAGGTAGTGTTTGGTACCACAATTTCATTTCAAATTTCTGTTTTCGATTGTGGAAATGGATTTATTGAATTTTTAATTCAAATATGATGTTTGTAAACTAGTCAAACTACTTAATTTGAATTGTTAGGTTCCAATTATGGACATTGATGGTTGACCAAAACAACGAATCAATCAAGCATGAAACGCAACAAGCCTACAACCCATTACTTCAATTTGCTTTCACCAATATCATTGAAGTAGAAGACAAATTGCCTCAAAATTCAACTCTACATTAACAAAGCATATTCTTGAATTATTGCTAATATTCGAAACAATGAAATTGATCCAATTCTAGAAGTTCATTGCCATTGTTAATTTTGTTAACGTTAGTGTTCGTCATTGTTTGACCGTACCAAAAAGGATATATGAGTTAGGTTCAGTGGTGGTTGGTGAGTTCAATGAAATGGCGTGGTGGTGGTTAGGTTTAGTGGTTTGATTTATTGGTTGGTGGGTGGTTGAATGGTTTTTCATGTTGTTGAGTGGATTTAATAAAAATAAATTTTTTAAGTTGACGGGAATGGGACCCACGGGAAGGCCTGTTTAGCAGGTAAACATGCTACTTAGACTAATATGTGAAACTACCTTGTTGGGATCAACTAAATTTAAATGTTAGTTTGGATTAAACTGAGAAGTCAAACTATAGTTTGGATTATTTAAGTTAATTTTTTCGTAAAATTAGATATACCAAACTTCAAACCAAAATTTCTATGAATGGATCCAAACCATATATATATGCTCTAAAACGGGTCTTCGTGTCAAATAATCATGTGTTCTTTAATAATTTTAAATAACAATAAAACATTCTCTTTCTTGCTATACCACCACTAATCACTTCTTGTTGAGAGGGTTGTTGCTACGATACCATCATCGTAATCATGACCCCTCTTAAAAAGCTTGAAAGTGTCGAAGTATCTCTTTTCTTGTGCTTGCCATCATCATCACCAAATTCCTCCAAAACACCTACATAAAAGCAATGCCTTCCATCTTCATCTCCATTGCACCTTGCTGCCTTTTTGTACTAATATCATTGTATTTCCACTATCAAACAATAAATCTGCTGTCGCTCCTCCTCCTCATCTCCTTAGTTTCATAAGGCAACAGGAGCACCTAGGTGCAAGAGGAATTTGCGTCTCAATGTGATTCTTATAGGTCAAGCACAACAGTAGAAAAAACTTGAAAGTGCCAATATTTTCTCAAGGACCCCAAAGTTGTGCTTTTTTGTGCCTTACCTAGGCGCTACTTTCTACGCCATGGTGCGCCTCTTGTAGATATGTGGGCCTTAACCTCCGAAGCGATTTTCTTGGCACCTGCAACATATTCCAAGGTGATGAGCGAATATAAGTAATAAAAAACATATTCAGATTAAACTTACGAGCAATAGATTAAAAGGTTAGAAGCAACTATGGTAGTAGGCCATAACTCTCCAAAGTCGTTAAAGGGAACCTTTTATCTGCTGGGCTTACCCAGGCCTGTAATTTTTTACTTTATACTTTAAGTTTGGTTATCATGTTATTGTAACATTTGTTTAGTTTGCCATTATCCTGTATATTCAGATCGAAGTGGGAAGTTTACAATTCACTGAACATGGCCCGGTTACTGGTTAAGTGGTCGATGTATGTCTATTTATTAGTTTCTGAATTAGGTTTTTATTCAAAACGCAACACATTGTTTCAATTCATTTGCGGTATTTCTGCAAGTACTGTATACTTGTGATTGTTAGAGTAATAATTATAGTAATAATTATAGTTAGGACATAAAGGTGAAAAGAGTTTGGTACTTGAATTTTTTGTTTCAGGTTGCTCAGTTTTAGCTCTCTGATTTTTTTTTGTTTTGTTTTGTTTTTTTTTTTCTCTTTGTTTTGTATTTTCGGGCTATGACAGCCTTTTTATTTTAGATGCTCTAGTTTTATAATTGATGCCTTGTTTTTGTAACTCTGTTGTGCTCAGAATATCTAAGTGTAAAATCTATTGAATGCAGGGATGAAGATAAAAACAGATACACCATTAGCCAAGAAGGCCAGAGAAGGAGTAATGGAGTTCCTGCTTATGAATCATCCTCTAGACTGTCCAATATGTGATCAGGGCGGAGAGTGTGATCTACAAGATCAGTCTATGGCATTTGGCTCTGATCGGGGTCGCTTCACTGAAATGAAAAGATCTGTGGTTGATAAGAACTTAGGCCCGCTGGTCAAAACTGTGATGACTCGGTGTATCCAGTGCACAAGGTCTTTAATTAGCCTTTTATTTATCTTTCTGTTCTTTCATTATCAATTTGGTCCTACATATATATCTGAGGTGCTTTTGAAGACTGAAAATTTTAACCAAATCCAAGCTATTACTTTTGGCCATCTGTAAAGAGCTAAATACTTTGCTTGCTTATTGTGGCATTGCTTGAATCTAAGGTGTTGAGCTTTCGTCAAGTCTTTTTAATTTTTGGTCCCCTGTTTCAGCTTTTGAGTAGTTTGTCTAATGACCTTTCTTACAAGCCACTCGTCACCATCTTGAAATTATCTTTTTTTATCGTAAGTCACATTTGTTCAGTGTCGGAAGGAAATTCTTTTGTTTTTGTTTACTATATAGGGATATGAGTGTAGTCGTATTTCCTTTGATTCAAAGATAAGCACCATTATCATTGTGGAAATAATTTTTATGTTATATACCTATAAAATCTTTTTCTGCTAATGTAATGTTGGTTTCTCTGTTCTGAAAATAGGTTCCCATCAATCAATCAACCAAGCCTTAGTCCCATAACTGTGGTCGGCTACATGAACCAAAATTAATCATTTAGCTTCATATCTTTTCTAACACCTTCCAGCCAAGTCATTTTCTTTCTCCGTCTACCTCATTTACGATCTTCCTAATTCCACTCTTTGTGCTGGAGCTCCCGAGGTCTCTTTCTCACATGTCCAAACCAACGCAGACGATTTTCCCTTAGTCTGCTTGTAATGTTTGCTACACAAACTTTCCCGTGGATGACTTCATTTCTTATTCTATCCCTTAGAGTGTTCCTGCACTTCCATTCCAATATCCGCTTCCCCATAACCCCTACTTTTTGAATGTGCTTCTTCTCATAAGCCCAACATTTTGTACCATAGAGCACAGTGCTGTAGAATTGCCCTTCTGCATTAAATGAATGCTTCGATCACACAACACTCTTGTGGCTGCTCTCCATTTAAGCCACCATGACATACTCCTTTGAGCCACATCTTGGTCAATATCACCATTCTTTTGAATAAATGACCCAAAATATTTAAAACATTCCTTTATGTCTAGAACTTTTAAATAGATTACTTTGAACATTTTGTGCTTTGTAAGGTACTGAGAATTTGTAAAGACTGATAGCTAAATAGTAGAATGATTTCGGATTGATAATGATAGCTGAATGATTACAAGTGACTTGAGGTCACAACTCTCCAAAGTGACTTGAGGTCACAACTCTCCAAACAACTCTCAAATTCTGGATACCTTCCTTAGCTAGTTCTATTGCTACATATATTACACTCNTAGATGCTCTAGTTTTATAATTGATGCCTTGTTTTTGTAACTCTGTTGTGCTCAGAATATCTAAGTGTAAAATCTATTGAATGCAGGGATGAAGATAAAAACAGATACACCATTAGCCAAGAAGGCCAGAGAAGGAGTAATGGAGTTCCTGCTTATGAATCATCCTCTAGACTGTCCAATATGTGATCAGGGCGGAGAGTGTGATCTACAAGATCAGTCTATGGCATTTGGCTCTGATCGGGGTCGCTTCACTGAAATGAAAAGATCTGTGGTTGATAAGAACTTAGGCCCGCTGGTCAAAACTGTGATGACTCGGTGTATCCAGTGCACAAGGTCTTTAATTAGCCTTTTATTTATCTTTCTGTTCTTTCATTATCAATTTGGTCCTACATATATATCTGAGGTGCTTTTGAAGACTGAAAATTTTAACCAAATCCAAGCTATTACTTTTGGCCATCTGTAAAGAGCTAAATACTTTGCTTGCTTATTGTGGCATTGCTTGAATCTAAGGTGTTGAGCTTTCGTCAAGTCTTTTTAATTTTTGGTCCCCTGTTTCAGCTTTTGAGTAGTTTGTCTAATGACCTTTCTTACAAGCCACTCGTCACCATCTTGAAATTATCTTTTTTTATCGTAAGTCACATTTGTTCAGTGTCGGAAGGAAATTCTTTTGTTTTTGTTTACTATATAGGGATATGAGTGTAGTCGTATTTCCTTTGATTCAAAGATAAGCACCATTATCATTGTGGAAATAATTTTTATGTTATATACCTATAAAATCTTTTTCTGCTAATGTAATGTTGGTTTCTCTGTTCTGAAAATAGGTTCCCATCAATCAATCAACCAAGCCTTAGTCCCATAACTGTGGTCGGCTACATGAACCAAAATTAATCATTTAGCTTCATATCTTTTCTAACACCTTCCAGCCAAGTCATTTTCTTTCTCCGTCTACCTCATTTACGATCTTCCTAATTCCACTCTTTGTGCTGGAGCTCCCGAGGTCTCTTTCTCACATGTCCAAACCAACGCAGACGATTTTCCCTTAGTCTGCTTGTAATGTTTGCTACACAAACTTTCCCGTGGATGACTTCATTTCTTATTCTATCCCTTAGAGTGTTCCTGCACTTCCATTCCAATATCCGCTTCCCCATAACCCCTACTTTTTGAATGTGCTTCTTCTCATAAGCCCAACATTTTGTACCATAGAGCACAGTGCTGTAGAATTGCCCTTCTGCATTAAATGAATGCTTCGATCACACAACACTCTTGTGGCTGCTCTCCATTTAAGCCACCATGACATACTCCTTTGAGCCACATCTTGGTCAATATCACCATTCTTTTGAATAAATGACCCAAAATATTTAAAACATTCCTTTATGTCTAGAACTTTTAAATAGATTACTTTGAACATTTTGTGCTTTGTAAGGTACTGAGAATTTGTAAAGACTGATAGCTAAATAGTAGAATGATTTCGGATTGATAATGATAGCTGAATGATTACAAGTGACTTGAGGTCACAACTCTCCAAAGTGACTTGAGGTCACAACTCTCCAAACAACTCTCAAATTCTGGATACCTTCCTTAGCTAGTTCTATTGCTACATATATTACACTCCATTCTCAAAATAACAAAAGAAAGTAAACTAATAAGTTAAAACAAGGAAGATCCCAAAATAACAGCTAGTGGTTAGGTGAGTGTGTTGTTGATGTTGTTTGTTTGTGCCTGCTGCTCTGCCTTCTGCTGTTGTGTCCTCTGCTGTGATCTTCTCCGGTATGTGTGAAGTAGTGGTGGTGTGGGGTGGTCCATTACATGCTTATTTTTATATTTTATGTGGCATATTAATCTTAAATTGATTTTTTTAACAGGTGTGTCAGGTTTGCTAGTGAGGTAGCTGGAGTTGAGGATCTTGGCATGTTAGGTCGTGGCAGTGGTGAGGAAATTGGAACCTATGTGGAAAAGCTTATGACAAGCGAGCTGTCTGGCAATGTGATTGATATATGTCCTGTTGGCGCCCTTACTTCAAAACCTTTTGCATTTAAAGCCCGGAATTGGGAGTTGAAAGGAACTGAGAGTATTGATGTCACTGATGCAGTCGGTTCAAACATACGAATTGACAGTAGAGGACCAGAGGTCATGCGTATTATTCCACGACTGAATGAGGTACTGATTATGGATCATCTGTTTTTTGTTTACATTTCATTTAAGTACCATGTATTAGTCAAGTTTCTTTGTGATTGTGTTGAAGGTATTTGTATGTGGAAATGCTGTAACATGGCTTGCAAAACAAAAATATTTACTTGTAACTTACTTACATAAATTCTTCGTAGATTCCACATGGAAGCTCTGTCTTTTCAACTTTTGTACTTCCTTCATGTGAACTTAATCACTTTACCTTTTGAATTATGGTTTCCGAGGCAATTTTTGCAAAGAATAATGAAGATAGATGAAAGGGTAAGTAATTGAGGAAAGTGGGGACCGTTTAGGAAATGATAGGAAAAAACAAAGGATAATTGTGTAATTTTATATGTAAATATATACCAAATAAGGGGAAAAAAGGCGAGGTAACTATTTTGAGACATTGCTAAATAGAAAATAAAACTATTAAATTGATACATACGGAAGTATATGGTAACTATAAATAATCTTAAAAACCATCACATAGCCTGGGGTTTTTATTTACACTTCGTGTCATGAATGAATTTGTAGTTGGTCTTTTTTTATATAAAAATTGAAATGATTAGTCAATTATATTATTTATTTTATTTATTATTTACTCATTTATTTATTGATTTTCTTTTGACAAAACTTCACACCATCTTTTTTCAATCTCATTGTCAAAGTTTTAATCTCTGTAAAAACAACCTCCACTTCTACTTCTTTCATCTTTGTCATTCCAATTTGTACCTAATCGAAACTTTTGGCCAATTATATGCCACAAAAAGGGTATCTTATGAAGTTATAACAAGAAACGTGGGAAGCAGATGCAATTCTCAACCCAAGACATTAACGAATCAGGTGATGATAGATTTCTTCCACTTCTAGCTCAGAAAATCTTTTCAGTAAAACCCAATATCCTATTTGGGGATTTGTTCAACCTGAAATGATATACATAATTGATGCAATATTGGAAAGATATGGACATGGACCTCAAAAATTCAGGACTTCTAGTTTTTTGAATGTTGTGATAATGGAGGTGGGTTTGAATTTGAAATTGTTTTGTTTTTGCAATTTCAGAATTTTTTGTTGAAGTTATGAAATTTTTGTCAATTGAGAGTTGAATGGTTAATATTGCATGAGTGCTGAAGATAATGTTTGGCCCGTAAATCATTCCAAAAATGTTGATGAACTAGTAGGACTTGCGTAGCCATGTCTAACACAAGTACGTCTCCAAGTGTCCGACTCACATATTTTGTGAAAACTATGTTACTCGCACTCTTCATTTCACCTCAAAGTACCGGTGTCGGACATGCGATCCTTGGACATTGGTATGACACCTGGACACTTCATTTTGAACCAAAATTATGCATTTTTGTCAAAAAAAATGCCATGTCCGACACTTGGACACTTACCGGTGTCAGACACTTATAGGAGAGTCCAAGTAACATAGTGTGAAAACATTCCATGATTTTGAACTAAAATTGAAGTGCAAATTTCCAAGTCTCTGTCATGGGTTCTGAGGTGGAACGAAGTGTCCATGTAACATAGGTACTTGAGGTGAAATATAGATTCCATGTACTTTGTCTACCAAATGCTGTATATGGTTTCATTGTGTAAGAAATTCTAATTCCCACATTTTTGTGCGTCAAGCAAACAAGCATTTCAATCAAACACTTGGTTTAAATCCAAAGAGCATGTTTGATAGTCTTTTATCCTTATATGCTGTACAAATGCTGTTCATTGCTGCTTGCTTCTTTCTGTTGGGGATGTTGAATATTAGGGATACAATAATCGTAGATTTAACCTTCCCTTTGTAGAATGCTCTTCATGCTCAATGATTTGGTTGTGATGCATCTCATTTCATAGTGTAGGTCATGAAATGGATCCTTGTTATCTTATTTGGATGGTTGGGCTTGTTAAAAACGATCAGCACAATGATTTTTGATCCTTGAAAGTTGAAACGGTTACAGCTTTGCGCATATACTGATTGTTATTAGTTGTATTGATTTCAATGTTTATTGTGGTCATTTATGAAATTATACAGGATGTAAATGAAGAATGGATTTCCGACAAAACACGATTTTGCTATGATGGTCTAAAGAGGCAAAGGCTAAATGATCCCATGATTCGTGGGTCAGATGGACGTTTTAAAGCTGTTAGTTGGCGTGATGCCCTTGATGTGATTGCTGAGGTTATGCACAAGGTTAAACCAAAAGAAATTGTGGGTGTTGCTGGAAAATTGTCTGATGCAGAATCCATGATGGCGTTGAAGGATTTCTTGAACAAGATGGGATCAAATAATGTTTGGTGTGAAGGAAATGGTGGCCATCAAGCTGATCTCCGTTCAGGATATCTTTTAAACACAGGCATTGCTGACCTTGAAAAAGCAGATGTGTTCCTTCTCATTGGCACTCAGGTTATGTTTCGTTCTACTCTTAACATTGTTATTTAACATCAACACATTGTTTTTTTAAAATTGTTGTTGAACTACCATATTGTCTCGGCTGTGTTGATTTATTTATTAACTTGGAAGCAAGTCTGTTGTTAAATCAATGAGGTCAATAGGTATGTTCTATTCTGCAATAAAATCCGTCTTATATGTCCACACCATCTTAGACGGTTTTCCCTCATCTTATGCTCAATAGAAGCATCCCCTACCTTCTCCTTAATAACCACATTAACTATTTTACTCTTTCTTGTTGCACACACATCCAATGTAGCATACGCTTCTTGCCACACTTATCTTATGGAGGTGACTATATTTCAAAGCCCAACAGCACATAGAAATATGGAAGCTTCCTTCTACTTCAACCAATCTGTCCAATTTACCGTCCTGAATAATGGATCCTATATACCGAAAGAATTTGGAACGTTGAACATTCCTTCCATCCAAACTAATCGAGCTTACTGTCCTGTTCCTTGTTCCACTATATTTTGCATTTCATATATTCTGTCTTAGTTCTACTCAATTTACCATCCTTTTGAATTCATGAACAGTTAATATATAGAAAATATGCATTAGCAAATAATGACCTAATGTTGGAAAAGGCACTGAGGTGCAAGATGCTAAGGAAAATGTGTTTTTGTGGGTCTAGGCAATGCAGTTTTGATTAGGCACATGGTGACACACTAAGGTTCACCAAAAGGTGCAACAAATACCATTTTGCCATTTTGGGTGGTAACACACATTGGTTGCAACATTTTTCTCTGCCATATTTAGTCTTTTATGTGTGAAATGACCTTTCTACCCATGCTTTAATAAACCATGTCCCACTTTCTTTCCTAATGACCCTTTTTCATTTGTTGCCTAGGACATTGTGTTGCATTTTTAGTTATAACTAATGTAGGTAGTGTTTAACCTTTTGCATTGCATTGAGGAGCACCTCATGGCTGGGAAATCCTTATCATCTTGTTGCATTTTGAGCCTTTAAATACATTGCCATGATCCCAATCTCACACCTTGATTCCACAATCCAAAGTCACCCACTAACGAATTTTGTTTCTCTACTGAACTAGGAACTAGGTAACACTACTTTAGCTCACCACTTTTGTTCTCACCTTTATTATGAATAAAAAAGGACCTTATAATTTTTCAACAAGAAGTTTTTTAATATAAAGTCTGGTATTGAACATCAAATTCTGAAAAGTATGTGCCATGATAACTTGTTTAGTGCCTAAACTTTTTTGGGGTTGATGGAGTAGTAGTTTTGTTTCAAAATTCAGTAGTGCAGCAGTTATACTCAGGTTTTCCAATTATTTATTATTGCAATTATAATTATAACTATAATTATATTATTACTACTACTTGTTAATGTTATTATTGGATGTTTCTATTTGTGTTTTTATTTTTTGTTATTTAAGTTTCTGCTCATGTTCTGTTAATGATATTTATGTTACCAGCCTAGAGTAGAAGCTGCCATGGTTAATGCCAGAATTCAGAAAGCAGTTCGCAGAAATCTTGCCAAGGTTGGTTATATTGGACCTGCTGCAGAGTTTAACTATGATATTGAGCATCTTGGAACAGGTCCTCAGACCCTACAAGAAATTGCTGCAGGCAGCCACTCTTTTTTCTCAGCTATAAAAACTGCTAAAAACCCAGCTATTGTTGTTGGTGCTGGCCTTCTTGAGAGAGAGGACAAAGATGCAGTCCTCTCCTCAGTTGAAATGATTGCAAAGTCTGCAAATGTCATTAGACCAGACTGGAATGGTCTTAATGTATTGCTTTTGAATGCTGCCCAAGCTGCTGCCCTAGACCTTGGTCTTGTGCCAGAGTCTGACAAAAGTGTTGATTCTGCAAAATTTCTGTATTTGATGGGTGCAGATGATGTGAGCTTGGACAAGGTTCCTAGTGATGCATTTGTTGTATACCAGGGTCACCATGGTGATCAGAGTGTATATCGAGCCAACGTCATTTTGCCTGCATCAGCTTTCTCTGAGAAGGAAGGTACATATGCAAATACCGAAGGACGCACTCAGCAAACTTTACCAGCAGTTCCCACTGTTGGTGATGCCCGAGATGATTGGAAAATTATTAGAGCTTTATCGGAGACAGCTGGAGTGAGGCTGCCTTATGATTCCCTTCTTGCTATTCGAGAACGAATGAAAACTGTGGCACCAAATTTGCTGAACTGGGAAGAACGAGAGCCAGCGACATTCTCTGCGTTGATAAAACCCGAGCTTAAGAAGAAAATGGATCCAGCTCCTTTCAAGTCCACGATTGAAAATTTCTACATGACTGATTCAATTACTAGGGCATCAAAGATTATGGCTCAATGCTCTTCTCAACTTTTGAAGAAGTGAATTTCATTGGGATCTTTGCAATAATTTTGGAAGGGTTGGTTTTCTTAAAATGCCCTTGGATTTTCAGAATCATATATTTTGAGATTTTTAAGCTGGACTGTTGTGATGGAATTTGTCACAGGTGACAATATTTTGGGGTTTAGTTTGTAATATCTGTAATTTACCCTAGTATGCAAGCTATTGTCAGCTGCCAATAATCCATTTTAGCTTGTTGTATTATCTTAACTAATATTATTGAAGTTTTGGCTTGATGAATAAAGTTTGGCAATTTGCAACCTAATGATGAGATAATTTATAGGTATAATCATCAACAAAATTCTAGCCAAAAACAACTAAGAAACATGTGACAACAAGTAGGAGAACACGCCCACTTGTGCCACTTGCACAAGTTGCTCAACAAATACAAGATAAGATTGCCATATCATCATACAACTTGCAATTTGGTCTTATCTTTTCAAGCAAACTCTAACAAACTAATCTAATCAAGAAATTATCCTAACAGCTTGACTAAATAATTAATAAACAAGATAATCATCAGAAACTACACTAAAATCACGCAAACAACTTGTTGCCCAAGTACTTGAAAAATCGTCAAAATACACGCCAACAAAATCGTCGGTTTTTGCGCAACTTTTCCAAGATTCTTCAAGAACTTCAAGAAATGCTTCAAGATCCAATCTTTTAATCAAGAAACCTTCAAGAATCTATTCTCCATGTATTTTAGCATATTTATGATGATCAAGACTCCACAAGAATTAATAATAATAATAATAATAATAATAATAATAATAATAATAATAATAATAATAATAATAATAATAATAATAATAATAATAATAATAATAATATAATGTCCAAAATGAGAAAACCCTATCAAGTGAAATAGGAAAAAATTCATGGACCAAACCAACTTGTTCCCTGTAACCACACACTGTGATCCATTGAGTGCATTAATTAGAGTTACTATCACTTAACTTAACTAATGGCTCACTCCACCAGTGACAAAGTATTAATGATCATCATCCATGCATAGTGTTGGCTAGGAAGCCACCACCATCACTAGAATTTACAGTGTCAACCTTAATCATTGTCACCCATACATGTGATTTATACTTAAAAAAACCAATGAGATTTATTATTAGGCTAATTGGCTCATCCACTGTTGGTGTATCATACGATATCTCACTTGTACTCAAATTCACATTATTCTCCCCTGGTTGAAAAGAATTTGTCCTCAAATTCACGCCATCCCAACATGGAATAAGTGAATCACCACTTGTGCATTTTTTTATTCTCAATATAAGCCATATCCAAACATTGAACAAACTGATTCTGAA
The DNA here is from genome assembly GCA_016808085.1 of Suaeda aralocaspica. Lineage (NCBI taxonomy): Eukaryota > Viridiplantae > Streptophyta > Magnoliopsida > Caryophyllales > Amaranthaceae > Suaeda > Suaeda aralocaspica. The sequence continues at coordinate 203,686 of PYUH01000877.1, read as the reverse complement.
AATCACCTTTTTAACCCCCATTGATTCTTGATCATTAGGTTGTAAATTATTTAAGTTTTATGCATTGAAAATTCAATACTTGAATTTTTGAAAATTATGCAAATTGTGGACTTCAATTTGTTCGAAATTTTCTATCATAAATTTGTGAGTCAAGAGTGATAAACAAATTTAGAACCTAGTTAATTAATTACAAGAGTGTATTGATTAATTAGTCTTCAATTAAATTAATCCAGGAGTGGAGAGTTTAATTGTTAAAAATCGTGAGTTTTAATTGTATTTGCGAGTACCACTTAAAACCACATCAAGGTGTTTCATGCACAATAACACGTGTAATTGTCCTCGGGGGTGTTTCCGAGGAACGCCCCTCCGACGCTCAAGTCAGTTTAGAGAGAGAGTGATTGTGCAAGAAAGTATTTGTGTCTTTTAATGCTTACTTCTCTCTTGTCTTGACTTGCTATTTATACTTGGCCTAGTTCTTCTTGTGCCTTTGGAAGGAAATCCCCTTTCAAGAACCTGATGGGGTCCACCCAGCTCGACCTTGCTTGGTCTTGTTCTCTAATGGGATTATAATGTCCTACCTGGCAGCAGATCCACCAGGTACTTTATATGCCCTGTAGTCACGTGTTGTTTATGCTGAGGTCACGTGCTATGACCACCAACAACTTGCCCCCCCAGGTCTGAATGTGAAACAGTTCAAATCTAGGAGCTTGTGACCTCATTCGTGGTGAGGAGCTGATCTTTTGTGGAGTATGTCAACAGTTTTTCATTTAATGCCATTCGAAATTTTAAATTTTGAATTCCCACGAATTGCGTTGCCTTCATAACAGCTACGGTAGTGGGTGGTTAAGGATAGCAATGAGGTGGCGGTTATAGTTTGCACGAAAATTGAGGAAGTAGTGGGTGGTTACTTTTTTGGAGTATAAGGCTACAATTGCTCCTTAATGCATTCATTAATTTGCAATCTCTCTCCTTAATTCACTCTTCCTACTTTAATTCTCTCAATTTCATCTCCACAAACTTGAACTCTCTCTCGACTCGAATTCTTTTGATCTCATTTTCACCCCTTCTTTCTCCTACTTCATTTCCTACCTCTTCGCTACTGACAAGTTTCAATGGCCGACCCCAATTCGCAAATTGAATCCACTGCCGCCGAGGAGGACTATTTACAACCTCACTCTCCCCATGGGAGTGACAGCGACGACGAACTTTTAAGTGACTCCGAAAGGCTTGACTTAGTTCCCGACGATTCCTTAATGTTGGCTATCTTAGAGTGTGAGAAAGAGCGAACCCGGCAAGGGATATCCTGGTACGTCTACAAGGCAAACGCGGATCCAAGCTTCAATCCCGATCTGCAGGTTTTGTTGGACCCTAAAGACCAGGTATACTGCACCGAAAGGCCTCTCAAACATGGGGAGTTTGTCGGCCCCATGAACCTTACTCCTGGAAAATTCTTTGTGAAGGATGCGTTGTTGGGTCACTGGGACCTCCAAGCTGCTGTCCTGTACCATATAAGGCAGCCACAGGGTTATTGGGTCGAGATACCTCGACCTGATTATGTCGCCTTTTTGCCTCCTCGTTGGCGAGTTCTTGTTTATGTGGGGCAGTTGATTTGTGGGCTTAGATTCCCACTCCATCCCTTCATAGTGAAGCTTCTCGACTTCTGGCAAATATCTGTGGCGCAGCTGAACCCACAAAGTGTTCAGCGAATTACGAGTTTCATTTGGACCTGTGAACTATTAGGTCTCTAACTATCTGTTGTTGTTTTCACATCCATGTTCAGGCTCAAACGTTTTGCAGACACCAACATTCCCACAGGTTGGTATTCATTGGAAATTAAGAAGGCTGACGAGGCTGGCCACGTCATTTCTACTGCCTTCCCTATGCTAAGCCCCAATCTGATTGGTTCCTACACCAAGGAGTTTATATAGCTAAGGGTCCCTCTTTGAAAGGACCATAAACACGTCTACAAAGTGAGGACTCAATTCACCGATACTCACTGTTCTCCCTTCCTAGAGGTGAGTGCTCTGTCAGAGGCGGAGCAGAAAACCTATTGCTATTTCCTTGCCTCTACTTAAAACCCTAGGGCTGAGAGCAGATCTTCACTTGCTCCTCTGAACTGGCTACCTCACTTTGACCTGCTGCGGGACGAGCTGTACCTCGCAGCTGGTAACCTCTCCAATAACTACTCAATTGGTAAGTATACCCAGCTTGTGTTATTTTTCTTTTTTGCTCGTGTAATTTTTCTGACCTGTTAACCTGGTGTTTTTTAGAGTATGCTATAAACCATATTGACAGGTCACTCTTGAAGCTGGATCGGTCCACTTTCGAGCCTTTAGACACTATCTCTAGGACCTCCCCCAACCAGTTGTATACTCTGAAAACCTGGAATGACAAAATTGTTGATTTGGTATCTGCCAGGAAGAAATTAGCCACTGATCCTTAGACGTTCATCCCTCACAGGGATCAAATGCTCAAACTGGCTCAGTAGGAGGAAGCTGGCCTTATTCCAATTTTAAGTGAAGATGTTGTTTCCTCAGTCCCTCTTCCCACCTCAGCGCCCGGTGTGACCAGGTCCAAAGAGTCTAGAGGTAGGGGGGTATGGTTGGTGCCATAGCTTTACCTCCTCCTAGTATGGCTAAGGCCAGTCTACGATCTGCTAAGACTCCTACTTCTACAACCACAAAAGTAGTTATAGCCCTTGCAGCCTTTGCCAAGAGGCAGGCTCCTAGGCAGATTCCTTTCTCAATCAAGGAACGGACCAGGAGTGGTGGTCAGCCTTCCTCCACGACATCTGGCAAGGGGAAGGCTCCCTAGCAGGTCCTCTCTGTTTCCGACAGTGATGATGAAGGGGAGCTCCCAATGATTAAGAGAAGTAAAACTACTTGTGCTGGTTTCATTGCTGCCTCAACCACTATGCCTTCAACCACTGTTTCCTCATCTTTGGCACTGGGTCCCTTGTTTGCCCCACAACCTTCGTCGATTTCTTCAGCCCTTGCTATTTCATCATCAGTGATGGCCACTACAGCTTCCTCCTTCGCCACCTCTTCAGCTGTTGGGGCCCCCCTTGTAACCATTCCCTTTATTTTTCCTCATATGGCTTTCAGTGACCTGGGTGGTCTTCCTCATGAGCACTCTGTATCTGGGTTTTCATCTTTTGAGTGTTGGGATCGGGAAGCAGCTCTGGTGGGACTACATGGAGTCTGGAGGTGAGCAGCCCAAGTGAAGATTCTAGAAGCTGTGAGGGAGGCGTTCAGATCTCCTGCTTCTGCTCATGCTACCTTAGCCCAGGTCTCAGCTGTTACTGGCGACTCTCTCTGCAAGTCTGTTTTGTACAGGGCTTTTTCTTATGCAGACAGACCAGGTTTCACAATGGAATCTCCCTCGCAAAACTTCAGGTTCCATCTTGCCTAAGTAACCCTCTTCCATATCTTTTATTCTTTTTAGTTTTTTATTTTGTTGCTTGCTATCCTCACCCCTTCCATGATTTCCTACTCAGGTGCAGCAATTTGGATCTATCACCTCTGAGCTGAGTGACTCTCAAGGGCAGAGGGTAGAGAAGCTGAACCAGGAGCTAGAGTAAGGTTCTAAGAAGGTGGTAGAGCTTTCTGCTCAACTGTCTCAGCAGAGGAGTTCTTATGAGGAACATCTTGCTCAACAAGCCCAGGAGGTTGAGTCCCTGCGTGACCAACTGAAAAGGTTACAAGAAGAGAAAGAAATGACCACTGCAGCTGAGATGACTGCCAAGGCTAAAGCTGCATCTGCCCAAGCCACTACTGCCCAAAAAGACAAGCTTCTTAGCCCAAGGGAGGATGAGATCTCTCTAATGAAGAACCAAGAAACTTTCCTTCTCTAGCAGTTATCTCAGTTGCAATCACAGCTCTCAGGCCTCTAAAATGAATTGCAAGCTGCTCACGACCTGCTGGGAGCTATGGATAGGGAGTGGGAAACCCACTTCTATGATGCCTGGTTGATAGCTTATAGGTGTGTTTGTGCTTCCTACCAGGTTGACTGGTCTCTTGTGGAGCAGAACCTGAAAGACTAGGTGGGCCAGCAGCCTATTGAAGGTGAGGCTACACCAGCTTCCATTGTCGCCTACATGGAGTCTTGCAAGCAACTTACTGGAGATGCAGCTACATCAGAGGAGATGGTGGGTGACACTCCTAGTGGTGATGCCCAAACATAAGAGCAAACTGCAAATGAACCTCCCATAATTGAAGCTGTGTAGGAGCAAGAGACCTCTGCCATGGAGCTGGATGCTGGTCCTTCTGAACCTGTTGCTGGTGACATTCCCCCTGAATCTGACCAAGCCCCTGTCCGTGAGCAGCCTGCAGAGCCCACATCATAGGAGGCAGATCAACCTGATGAAGACCTAGTTGGTGGAGTTGTTGTGCCAGATCAGCCTATTCCTCAAACAGCTTACAGCTCAGTTGGTGGTGCTGAGGCCATGGACCAAGACCTGCAAGAAGGAGGTGCCCTTGGTGACTAGGGTGATGAGGTGGTTAACCTCATATAGGAAGTTTGGCAGGTACCAGCACCTGGCTCACCTGTGAGCTCTTCCTGCTCATGCACCTCTTGCTGTGCTTTGTTATGTATTTTGCTTCTCAATGGTCTCCTTGCTTTTGTATTTTTGATCCAGCTCTTTCAGAAACAGTTGGTTAACCATGTATTTCATTAGCTAACTCTTATTTTTGTAACATATGGCTGGTTTGCAGTAGGCCACCTTTTGTGTGTGCTGCGTAGCTGCTGCACTAGTTTGTTGCATTTGTTTTTCTTGTATGAACTTCTTCTTGCAGAAGTTTTCCCTTAATACTGATTGCCTTGTAGCACAAATTTGAAATTGTGTCCCACACTTTTCACTACTCTTGTTTGTGTTCTAGCCCCATGGCTCCTTGCCCCCCTCTCCTAGTAGATGACTGTCAAAGGTTATTGATGGCAGCTGCTTGAGAAAGGAGCAGTCATGGCTCAAGTAAAGTTTCATGCTTTGTGTAATTATGTTTTCTACTTTTATGTCCTATATGATTATGTTTATTTTTGTGGAATGTGAGTGACAAAATTCAACCTCAAGTATGCCATGCCTATAACACCCTGCTATACTTCCGTTTTGCTTTGCAAACCTAGTTCCACTTAAGCACCTGAGCTCTCGAGAAGCAAGTTTGCCCAAGCTCATTGCAATGGAACTACACCTTTTTCCCACCAAGACTTGCTAGAGGTGGGTTGCTTCCCATGGGCAACTCCACATACACAGGTTTAGCCTGTAGCTCCTTGTAGTGGTTCCAGGTCTTAGTTTCAGCCTTGAGCTATCTCAACTCAACACACATTTCAATCATATATTTCAAAACATGGAATTTATATATTGCAATATCAGTTATGAGGTGCATCGATACATAATGCTATAGTTTACAACCATTTGAATAGTAGAGTACAATCTAATTACATAGCAACAACTTACACAAAATATTTCTTTAGTTAGTCAGCGTTCCATATGTTAGGAAGAGTTGTCCCATCCAGCTCCATTAGCCTGTAGGTTCCTGGCTGGACCTATTGATAAACCTGGTATGGTCCTTCCCACGTGGATGATAACTTCCCATGAATGTTCCCCTTCTGGAAAGCTGTTGCTTTCCTTAGAACCAGGTCTCCTTCTTCCAGCTTTCTGTTCTTCACCTTCTTGTTGTAGTACCTCTTGACCCTGTCCTGGTACCCAGCTAGCCTTATAGCAGATTCCTCTCTAAGGGACTCTGTCAGATCAAGCTCTTCCAGCCTTGCCTTATCGTTAGATACAGCATCATAGAAATGGACCCTTAAAGACTCAGTTTCTACCTCCACTGGCATCAAGCACTCAGCTCCATACACCAAGCTATATGGGTTTTTTCCTGTTGCCTCTTTGATGGTGGTCTAGAGTGACCAGAGGGTGCTACTCAGCTCTTGTAGCCACTTAGTCTTCTGGTCATCCAGCCTCTTCCTTAATGATGCGAGGATCTATTTGTTCGCAGCTTTTGCCTGACCATTAGATTGTGGGTGGCACACATCTGAATACGCAAACTTGTTGTGGTACCTGGAAAGCCACGCTTTCAAGCCGTCGTTGTCGAACTGCATACAATGATCCATGACCATGCACATGGGTAGGCCATATCGAGCTATAACATTTTGCCAGATGAACTGCCTAACGAATCTTTCAGTAATCTGAACCAAGCTGTCTGCCTCTATCCATTTGCTAAAATAATCAATTGCCACTGTTGGGGAGCTATGACCTGGTCATAGCACGTGACCTTAATAACTACACCACGTGATCATAGAGCTTTTTAGCTACCTGGTGGACCTGCCACTAGGTAGCACCTTATATTCCCGTTGGAAAGTAAGACCAGGCCCCACCAGGTCCTTGTAAGGGGATTTCCCACCTAGTATAAATAGCTAGTCATGACAAGAGAGAGGTAAGAAATTCTCATACACATATACTTTCTTGTACAATCACTCTCTCTCTCTTTCTAAACTTACTTGAGCGTTGCAGGGGCGTTCCTCGGAAACACCCCCGAGGCCAGTTACGCGCGTTATTGTGCAGGGAACACCCTCATAGGCTGGTTCATTCAGGGCAGCTCTACTCAAGCTGGTGGTAATCTCTATTGGCACAGTTTCACCCCAAAACAATTGGTGCTAGAAGGAGGGTAGAGCTCCACAAAAACTCTGTTATCAGCCTGCCATCAGCCTGCCATGGCCACAAAACAATTGTTTGTTAAAAGCTGGATCAAAAATTACAAAAGCCAGGAGACCATTGGGAAGAAAAAGACATAACAAAGCTCAGCTAGAGGTGCATGAGCAGGAAGAGCTCACAGGAGAGCCAGGTGCTGGTAGCTGCCAAAAATCCTATATGAGGTTTCACACCTCATCACCCTGGTCACCAGGGGTACCTCCTTCTTGCTGGTCTTGGTCCATGGCCTCAACACCACAAACTAAGCTATGAGCTGTTTCAGGAACAAGCTGGTCCGGCACAGCAGCTCCATCAGTTAGGTCTTCACTAGGCTGATCTGCTTCCACTGGAATGGGCTCTGTAGGCTGCTCAGGGACAGGTGCTTGATCAAGTTCATGGATAGCATCACCACCCACAGGTCTAGAGGGACCAGCATCCATCTCCATGGCAGAGGTCTCTTGCTCCAGTTTAGCTTCAGTTGTAGGAGGTTCACTTGCAGCCTGCTCTTGTGCTGGGGTATTACCACCAGGAGTGTCACCCACTACCTCCTCTGATGGAGCAGCATCTCCAGTGAGTTGCTTGCAGGAATCCAGGTAGGCAACAATGGACCTGCCACCAGGTAGCACCTTATATTCCCGTAGGAAAGCAAGACTAAGCTGGGCAGGCCCCACCAGGTCCTTGCAAGGGGATTTCCCTCCTAGTATAAATAGTCATGACAAGAGACAAGTAAGCAATTCTCATACACATATACTTTCTTGCACAATCACTCTCTCTTTCTCTAAACTGACTTGAGCGTCGGAAGGGCGTTCCTCGGAAACACCCCCGAGGCAAGTTACGTGCGTTATTGTGTAGGGAACACCGTCATAGGCAGGTTCATTTAGGGCAGCTCTACTCAAGCCGGTGGTCATCTCCATTGGCACAGTTTCACCCCGAAACAGCCACAATCAACCACCATTTTCCTCCTACCGCTTTCGGGAAGGGACCTGACAGGTCCAACCCCCATTGGGCAAAGGGGATTGGATACAACACATGTCGCATGTCGTTGGCGGGTTGGATGATGCTAGGGGCGAACTTTTGGCACTTCTCACATTTCCATACCAGCTCTTTCGCGTCAGCAGCAACATTGGGCCAGTAGTAACCTGCTCTTATGAGTTTTAGTACCAGGTTTTGTGAGCCCATGTGATTACCACAGATTCCTTCATGGACCTCTCTCAATATATAGTTCCTCTCTGCTTCATCTACACATTTCAGTAGGGTCTGCTTAGTGCATGACCTCCTGTACAACTTGAAAGTGCAAGTGACACTCAAGAGGGGGGGGGGGGGAGTGAATTGAGTGTTGTAAGATTGGTGTAAATTTTTTGATTGATTATAAGAACAATTAAGAACCAGTTCTCAAGCAGTGGAAACAATATTGCAATAAAATAAACAACACCAAGATTTAACGAGGTTCGGCTTCTAATAAGTCTACGTCCTCCACTCACTCACTCCTTTTATTAATCAACTCAGAATAACAAAAAGAAATACACTCAATCAATTATGCACCTATGCACAATATGATTCCCCAACTTCCACCTATGGAAGTTCGACTCAACCTTCAACTATAAAAGGTTATAATGAAGATGATCCTAGATCAACTTCCCCAGTAAACTGAACTCTCAGAATGCTCAAATTAAAACACTTCGTTTCTCAATAATAGTTATCCTAAACGCTTACAAAAGAGAGTAGATTAAGACCTTAATGTTGTAATAGTGTTTATGCTAGGTTAAGACTTAGAGAGAACTTTTGCAATCAGTGTTCTTCAATTTTATTCGTGCAAAAGTGTCTTTGTTTGTATGCTAGAATATCTCCTTAAATAAGCCTTTGGCTAGTATGTTATATAGTATTGTAAGAGAATATTTTCCTTAGATTTATGGAAATAATTCCACGGAAAATATTCTCATTGATTTTATTTGATATCAAATAAAATCAGTACAATATCATATAACACACTTGCCATACTTAAGAATATATACCTTGCATAACAATCCAAGCATCTGCATAATTTTTGAAAAAATATTTGCGCGGAAAGAAACATTCCTAAAATACGGATGTAAGAAGTAAACTCGAGAGGAGTAGTTCAACACTGTTCCCAGATTGTTCCAGTCATCCAAGTTTACTTATAATTATGTATGACAAGTAACTTAGGTTCCTTATAATCCATAATTAGTTCATCTCTCTAATCTCAATCTTTATAGTGCATCTATAAACCTTCATACCACTTACATTGCATCTAAGACTTAAGAGTATGACTCTATGAGATTGGTCTTGGTCTTTATGCAAACTTCAACACTTGGCTTCATGAGCTCCATCTTGTCATCCATTGAACTTGTTTCTTTAGTACCTGTACATGCAAACAAAGACTTGCATACTATATAATAGTTTAATATAGTTTGTTATCATTCAAAACATAAGCTAGGAACTTAACAGATTCCCCCTTTTTGATGATGACAAACCATGAAATTCCCCTGCAAATAATATCATTTAATATTTGGAAATTTTCAACAATTTTGAATTCTTTAGAATTCAATGCACTGGTCTCGTACTGTTCCTACAGATTAAGCATCATTTACAAGTACACTAGTTCGCAACTAATGGACAACATTTGAGAAAAAGTTTCTAAATACCAAGGGAAAATACTAATTAGACTCAGAGCTCTTAGACTTAAACATGTATTCGCAATAAGAACATCAGTAAGTTCATCAGACTCGTTTCCAAGCCGTTGGGATGATAAGAGGTAAAATGCTTTGAATAAACTTACTTCCAGACCATGCAGGTCAGTCACCACTAGCAAGACTTTCAAAATCTTGCTTCTAGTTGCTGCAACACACGCAGATTAGTAACATTCATTTGACCTGCTTCCGCCTGAGATAGGTATAAGAGATCAAAACTTCACACCTGCTTCCCCCTTTGGCATCATCAAAACAGTCAATGACTAAAAGCTTGTAAGCAAACAACTAAACACAATCAGTAGTTAAACTACTAATTATATTAAGTGCAGCTATTGTAGGTAGCTCTAACAGCATTCTAGAGATGTTGATTCTACCATTGTTCCTTTCAAAGTACCAAATCTACTTGTCCTAAATAGTTATTACAGACCAGCATTAAACCAAATTACATAATAACAATGTCTTTGAAAATGGGAAAGGGGAAGCCAGAATAAGAGTTCAATAAATAGGAGGGGATAGCAGCAATAAGAGAAGATAAAAGAAATAAAGGAAATTCAATTAGCTCTAGAGTCATTTTCAGTCTCATCATCTTCCTCTTCTTCTAAAGCACTTGCATCATTTTCCTCATCATCCTCTTCTTCATTCTTTTCAGGGACCAATTCAGCATCCTAATCATCAGCATCACCAACAGCTTCTGATGTCTCTTCCTTGTCTTCAGAATCCTCAGATCCAGTTATACCAGCTTTATCAAGACGAACCTCAATTCTTATGTAGGATTCCTAAAGTGCAGCACATAATGTAGTGACACTGTTGACCATATTTTGCATAAGTTAATTCTGGTCACTTAGCTGCTTTACCAAGGCATAAGTTGCCTGAACTGATTCTGTATTGGTCCCAGCAAGACCAGCATCACTCCTCCCCTCATCCTTCATCCTTAAAACACCACCTGCATATGTATTTTATCCATAAAAAGAGTTATTAATTTTGACGATAATAGTCATTATCATTATAGTTACCGGCCTATCATACTAGTCAAAGTAAACAGAAATATCCTATGGAAGTCGTTAACTTTAATCCTTGTATTAGTTGTATACTCCTTAAAATGGAATTTTCAAGGTCTTCGTTTCTTCTAAGTTTCAAATTATCTCAAGCATTAATGTGTCTAGCACACTAGTACAATATCATTTCATACAATAGCATGATTATGTAAGATTTAGCATTATAATATCTCACTACACAGACACACTGTACGTTAGTATGCTTTTGAACTAATTTAACGAAATATGGCAAACAAAGTTGAATTTACACTGAAGCAACCATGGATTCGCTTTCATTGGAACTCAATATATCTGTTATTTATACTCTTTATGCAACAAAATACCCAAGTACTGCCATTGGATCTCATACACAAACAAAAACCGAAAAAAGAAAAAGTGCAAGAAATAATATACAAAAGCACAAAATTTTCCAACTGATTAGCTGCAAAAAAAAAAAAAGCATCTAACTGATCTAAGATTCCTCATGTACCACCTCTCTTTGCAGCTTTATACAATTCAAAATGAGCTTCAAGAAATGATATAATACATGTTTATATAGAGTTTTTCCTTTTGTTTTTGGTTGATTTTGTGCTTAATTGTTGAGTTTGTGGCTTTATTTCCGTTAAATTTTGTTCCTTGGTGTTAATTTGTGATTTGGATGAGCTTAAGCGGTTTTAGTTGATTTTTAGTGCTTTTAATGTTTATTTTATGTTCAACAGTTATTACGCGCGGTTTTTGGATTGATTCATGTGTTTTAGGTGCATAAATAAGGAGTTATAAAGCTAACATGAGCATAAAGAAGTCAATTCAGCTTTTCCTTGGGATACGTGCCAAGGAACGAGAAGATACAAATATTAATCAAAGGAATCGAGACTTGAAGTTTAAAAATTAGCAAAATGGGCTTCTAGACTTCCCATGCGGGTGCAACCTTTATGTAGGTCTCTCTTTTATGCGGCCGCAACATAAGTTAGGCCTTCCAGAAGAAGCAATTCCATTCAACCTGTGGGGGCAGTGAAGGATTGGGTTTTGATCCCTCGAGCGCAGGTGGACTCGTCATGGGTCCGTTCGCTGGGTTCCATGTTTTGTAGGCTTTATTAATCTTACCCATTTTTATTATAAATAGGACTTATGTTTATCTGACGGTTTTGCTTCTTTTTTTAGCACTTTTTAGAAATTAATTCTATATTAGAATCCTCATTACTTTCTCTTTTTAGATTAGTTTAGATTCGTTTAGTAAATACTCTCAATCAATTCAATTCAATTCAATTTAAGTTTATTTTTCTTTAATAATTTCTTTCGCTTTTTCTATTTTCTTTTTTAGTTTTACTATTTTAGTTTTGTTTTTAATTTAGTTTGTTGATTTATTTTTGTTGTTTAGTTTTAGTTTTCCAATTAATTCTTGTTTAGTAATTTGTTAGTTGTTGTTTATTTATGTTTATGATTGATAAATTATTATTTGATTTTTGTATTAGTTTTTATAATTATGTGCGAGTAATTAGCTTTCTAGGGCTAGGGATCCATGATCATGTTTATGAATTAATTTAGTATTAATTGATTAATTCGTGATTAGTAGTTATATTCCTATTATTGATTTCTATTGCTTGCAATTAAATTGTGGCCAAGTTTAGTTGTAAGTTTGGTAATTGTCGAAATCGAGGCTGAGAGGTAAGGTTACCACAATAAGAGCTGAATAATAGGCAAAATGAGTTTATGCGAGCGAGAGTTGGTAAAGGAGTTTTGAGGGAGTCTAAGTTTGAGAGAATTAGTTTGCCTTAGTTTAATGAACGTTAGTGAATTAATTGTTTTTTATTTTATGAATTTGTTGATTGTTCATGGTGACCTGATTGCACTAGGCTTTGATAATTTGAGTTTCAATTCATAATTTCCGTTGTTTCTTTTAGTTGATAGTCAATTAGTTAAGAAATTCAACCAAGGCACATTATACAATTTTTACTTTTAAAACTAATAGATTTAATAACTTACCTGTGGACTCGATCCCTACTACCCTAGCTATATTAGCTAGTGTTGTCGGTTAAGAGGTGTGTGATACCCTATTTCAAATTTTGGCATCGTTGCCGCGGAGGGGGGGGGGGCAATTTTAATTCTGTTACTCGGGTTTAAACTGTTTATTTTTATTTTTGTTTTCTTGGCCTCAAGGAACTAATCAATTCTTTGATGTAGTTTCTCATATTTGTTCAGGGGCTCTATGCTTGTGTAGGCTCTTAATTTGCATGCCTATGTGGATTGATCCTGATCCTGAATGATCACTTTACAAGCGCAATCGCAGAAGAAAGTGGAGATTAAGGAGGACCTTCCTTACCAAACGAACATTAACTGATTTATCACGATTATTGTGTGAATTGGATATTTTCGACAAAGGAGAGTTGTTGGGTTTTGAAAATAACGAAAACACGTCGTCACTGCCGCCGCCACCAGCAGCAAGATCATTGAGGGATTATCCTCAGCCCATTCCAACAACAATAGGTGGTGGTTATCGGGTTCCTGATATAGATGCTCTTAATTTTGAATTGAAGCAAGCTTTAGTGAATTTGGTAGAGGAACCAGTTTGCGGGAACATTAATAATGGATTCGAATTTGCACTTGGATAATTTTATTTAATATTGCAATATGATTAAGCAAGCCAGCGTGACTCAAGGCTATATTACACGGATGATGTTCCCATTCTCATTGAAGGACAAGGCTTGTACTTGGTTGAAAGGTCTCAACATGGACAATATCAACAGTTGGGATTAGTTGGCTCTTGCTTTTCAAAGGAAGTACTATCCTCTAGAGCTAACGGCAACCCTTTGAAGCAAAATCACAAATTTCAACCAGGAAGCCGATGTGGCACTATATGTCGCATGGGAAAGATTCAAGGATTTATTGAGGTGGTGTCCACATCATGGTCTTGAGAAGTGGTTTTTGGTCCAATCATTCTATAATTGGTTGGGGAACGAAAGTTGGACGTTGCTTGATTCTGCTGCTAGTGGTTGATTCATGAACCAATAGGTTAATGTTGCATATTAATTAATTGAAGTAATTGCAATCGACAATTCTCAAGCTGGCAATCCCAAAGGACATTTCAAGAGAGGAGGGAAGCATGTAGTTGATGATAAGTATGAGAGTTTAGCTTCAGAGATCAATGCAATAAGGTAAAAGTTGGATAGGATCAGTACTGCACCTTCTTCACCAATGATAGTAGCTGCAATTGCTGCACTTTTGGGATGCAATGATGTTTTCTACGACTCATGCGGTTCATTTGGTCATAATGTCCAAACATGTCAAAGTTCTGTAGATCAAGTGTTTGAATTTCAAGCTTAGAAGAATAATCCATTTTCGACCACGTACAATCCAGGTTGGAATGATCATCCATACTTCTCTTATAGGAACAACACCAATGTACAGAATCCGCAGCAATTCATGCCACAGCAATAGTCACTTTAGCAGGTGCAACGGTTTGCACCACTACAACCACCTGGGTTCGATAAGCCAGTTCCTCCAGCACCCCTCCCAGCACCACCACAACAAAGCAATAATGAGCTTTCAGAATTGAAGACTATGATGATGGAGATGCAGAAAACTATCGATGCAATGCAAGCTTACAACTGGCAATTGGAGACTCAAGTTGCACAAATAGCTCAATCTTCGGCTCAAAGGCAACAAGGACAAATTCCTCCTCTACCAACTCCTACAAATCCACCTAGAGATCATTGCAATTCCATTTCAACAAGGAGTGGAACATATTATGAAGGTCCAATGATGTCTACTGATGACACCAACAATGTTGAAGATTGAATGTAGAAGACCAGTTCGGCGGCAATTGAAGACCTTGGAGAAGAAGCAGTGATAGAAAAGGGGATTAAAGCACCAAAGGATAAGGATGTCACCATGAAGAAAGTTCCACCCTACCGACTTGCCCGTAGTAACGTTGCCACCATCCAAGGTGCCATCACCATTTGGAACAGGGTATCCAGGAGTACGAATGATAATCACTTTTAAATATTTAAGAAATAGTCAAGAATTTGCTTGTCTCTGTTCCTTTTACTGATTTGATAACTCAAATTCTTACTTACACTAAATTTTTGAAAGATTTTTTGAGCAGGAAACATAAGTTGAATGTGACAGAGACGGTTGCACTTACTGAGATATGCAGTGTTATAGTTCAAAATAAATCCCCACATATATTGAAGGATCCGGCAGATAACTTTTATTCACATAATTAATAAAAGATAACGAGCAAATATTATTATACATGTTGCCATTCACAGTTTAATGTGTGGTCAAGGAAAAGGTAAATAGTTAGCCACTCACAGTTAATGTGTGGTAAATGAAGTTTAGTTTAACTAAAGGACACACATAAGATTCTTTTTAGAGTCACTTTAAATCGAAGATAATTAATATGGATTGCGTGACTATATGCATGTTTTGATTTGGTATTATGTGTGAGTCATAACATTGTTAAACTGATTACTCATGTAAAGTGAAAGAGGATTCGCACAAAAACTCTTGGAACGTATATACCTTGAGTATGAACAATGGGGGGAGTTGTATGGAACAGAGATCTATGACTTCTAATTGGAGTACAAGACGTACTATTTTATATTTCTAATGCACTGGAATTCCATCACTTTATGTAACATAGGTGATAGCTTCTTGGAGTTGCTCCCAAGTTGGTACCCAATAGGGCGATTTTTAAAGGAAAGGAAAGTCGTTCAATACGAAATCCAAAGTTTAAATATAATAATTAATTTGTTTAAGTTGAGTCTACGCACAGGTGAAGTGTTGTCAACGGTAACATGGATGTATGTTTTACTTTTATTTTTATGTTGATCTTGTTGCATAGTCTTTAGTAGTTATGTACTCAACTTTGCTGACTGTTTGTTTTGTGTGCATGGCTTGGTCTTGGACTTGGCCCTACGATGACCCACTTGTTGGCGAGTAGCTGTCTAGAATAAAAAATGCTACCGGTACAAGTGGGCATAAGTCATTCATGCTTGGCTGGAGTGATAGTGCTTGCATTGTAGTCTTCGTAGTTTCTTAATTTAATTTGCTTATGGTTTTATTTAACTATTGTTGGATGTTGTTTTATTTTCGAAACTTAAGGATTTGGTTTTGAAGGGCCATTAATATGGTTCCGAAGTGTAATAAAGTTTTAAGTTGATTTTCTTTAGTTTTTGTTTGGTTGTTGATTTTCGTTTGAGATTATTTTTGGAGGTATAGTTTTGTAATTGGTTTTGGTTTTAAAGACTTCTGCTGTAGTACTTTGATAAATGCCTTAGCCTTTGTCACGGTGGCGGTAATGCTTTGGGTTATCCTATTTATTTAGGAGTTTTAATAATTATTATTCTTTAATATTTATAATATGTTTTCCAGAAAATCTAGAGAGGGAAGTTAGGAAATTCCAGCGTGTTACAAAGTGGTTACCAGAGCTTATTTTTCGGAATAAAATAAAATTTTCGTTTTAGGGGTACCCTAAGTTTTATTTTAGGAAAGAGGAATTTCCTATTTTAGGAAGTTAATGTAAGGAAAATTTTTCTAAAAATAGTAATTTCCAAAAATAGAAACTTTTTGGAAAATAAACGTTTTAAAATTATTTACATGTGCAGGTATGCAAGGAATGCAGGCACGAATTATGTGTTATTGTTTTAATATCATGTGGTGAGATTGTGTAGGAAGTTTGCGCATGTAGGATAGACTTTATTTCTGTTCTTTCATGCGTTTAAGTACATGTTTCAAGATGTTGCTTATGTGATTAGCTATGTGTAAAAGAAATTGTATGTTAGCCACCAGACCTTTTTGTTTAAAACTGTTAGCTTGTTTTTTTTTTTTTTTGTGGGAATTATGGCCATTAGTTTTAAGGGTCGTGCAGGATGGTGGATAACATGCCTAGTAAAGATACTCAGATGGGGACGTTGGAAAAGAAGGACTATGAGAGTCCACCCCAATATGTTTGGAAGATTCGATTTTATTGTTGGTACATGAGTACGGTGTTGGAGCTACCGCAGTGGGACCAACCCGATCATGTGTCCACTCTAATTGTTAGTTGTTTGACAAACCGTCCACCCTACCTAGAGATTAAGGCGAAGTTCAATGACGTACACTTTGCTGGAGGACTTCAAAATTACACAAAGTATAAAGATGCAGTTGGTCAATGGGGTTGCGATTTGAGGTATTTGGAAGGTTATATTGCAAGGAAGGAGAAGGAGTTCTAGGAGTCGAATGCAAGTGAGGAGACCCCACCCACACCGAGCGCAAATTATCAGGGAGATGATGAGATGGTTGTGAAGGAAGCTAATTCTAGTTCTCAAAGTTATGAATTGAATAATAGCTCATGCTATGAGATCGAGAATCCAAATCAAGTAATTCCGGTGTATGTAGATCTGGTATCTGATTCTGAGGATGAAGAGGAGCTAGACCCTGAGGAAGATATGGATGAAGATACAGAGGAGGATATGGAAGATGATGTGAAGGATGATCCCGAGTTTATGCCTAAGAAATATGTGATGTCGAAGGACAAAAAGGATAATGTTAATGTTTAGAAGTTTTGTTAGACATGAGTTAATTAATATTGTTTAGCATTGTTGATGTTTAGGTTATTGGACATTTTAGATTGCTTTTTTTTTTGTTTTTTTTGTTTTTGTTTTGTTTTGTTTTGTTTTTTTTTCTTTTTTTTTTGTGAATGAGTGGCAGTGAGCGATAAGGAAATATTAGGAAGAATTAACCAATGAGTATTCTAAAGAGAATGAAATAATAAATGAGATAGTTCTTTTAGGGAATGAAGCCTCAAATAAAGTACAACCAAGGAAATTATTTTTAATTATTATGTGCTTTATTATTGTTTTAATGGTTGTGTAAACAATCAAAACTAAGTAAATCATTCGCTCTAAAAGAATAAACTTCTTTTGTGAGAAGAATTGAGAAAATGTTTTATGTTATAAGTTTATGTTGTTCTAACTTAGATTTAGACATAGTTTAATATAAAGGTCTTTTCCCTCTACAGGAGAAATAGGATGGCTCAACGTAACAACAATCAGCTAAATGACGTAGTGAGTCAATTAGCTACCGTAGCTGAACAGTTACCTGCTAGAGGAAATGGAAATGGTAATGACCCTGCTGGAGAAATTTTCAAGAAGATTTCTCAAAGTAAGCCACCCACTTACCAAGGAAAGCCCAATCCAACTGTTTTAGAGGGATGGTTGAGAGAATTTAACAAGCTATTTGGGGCAGTTGAGTGTCCTGAAGAGTTTAAGGTGAACCATGCAGTTTACTATTGGAGAGGAGAAGCTGATCTTTGGTGGTCACAAAATGAAGCTGTGATTAGAGCTTTGCAAGGGTTCAATTGGGCTGTGTTTCAAGAGCATATCTGCAATAAGTTTTTTCCTGTGTTCCTCCGGAAACAGAAAGCTGATGAGTTTCTGGAGCTTAAGATGGGGAGTATGTCGGTTACTATAAGTTCATAGAGTTATCTAGGTTTGCTAAGGAGGTTGTGGCAACCAAAAAGTTGAAGGCTAGTCATTTTGA
Organism: Suaeda aralocaspica; assembly: GCA_016808085.1. Taxonomy (NCBI): domain Eukaryota; kingdom Viridiplantae; phylum Streptophyta; class Magnoliopsida; order Caryophyllales; family Amaranthaceae; genus Suaeda; species Suaeda aralocaspica. The sequence continues at coordinate 185,741 of PYUH01000877.1, read as the reverse complement.
GAGAGGGTTACCCTTAGACATCCAAAGTCTTTGAATCTTTTTATGAGCTATATGGTAGGACTGCACATCTGTATGCCCTAGACCAGAAGAAGAAGGAGTTGCTAAAAGAAGGTGAGACGAGGGAGAAAAGAAAGGATGGTGGAGGAAACTTCAACCAACAAGGGAGTCATGGTGGATTTAAGAAACCTCGTTTCAACAATAACTTCCAGGGTAACAGGGGAAACTTTTGGAAGCCTGCTAATGGAAATGTGAATAGGGCTCAGATGGATAATTAAGGAGGTCGTGTGTACTTCTGCAAGAAGTGTCCTAACAATCACCCAGGAAAGTACTGTGCTGGGAACCCAATGACTTGTCGTTTGTGTAACAAGCTTGGACACCATGAGTATGAGTGCTTGTCCAAGAACAAGGGAAAGGAAGGACAAGGTTCTCAATTCAAGGGAACTCAACTGGTGGGCAGCATAAGGGTTTCCAAGGAAACATGGGAGGAAAGGCAACGCCTCAAGCCCGGAATAAAAATGGAAGTAGAAATGGAGGAGGTTAGACTAAGACCTTGGATACTAGAAAGCTGAATGTGATGGCTCGATGTGATGCTGATGATATTAAGGATGTAATAACTGGTACTTTCTCTATTGACTCTCTTCCTTTTAAAGTTTTATTTGATTCTGGTGCAACATATTCTTTTGTATCCACTAAGACTTTGGAAAAGTTAATGCCTGTGTTGGGAAAAGTAGATACAATAGATATGTCAATAATGTTATCATCAGGACAAGAAGTACAGTGTTCAAGGAGATTTTTGGATGTTCTAATAGAAATTAAGGGAGTGCAGTTTAAGGCTAACCTAATTGAGTTTGATTTGGGTGACTTAGAAGTGATTCTGGGGATATATTGGTTGAGTGAGCATAAGGCTGAGATTTTGTGTGAGCCACAGGAGATCTCCTTAGTTATTAAGGGTATAAAAGTGAGCTACGGGAGGGCAAGAAGGCCAAAACATAACAAAATAGTGTCGGTGATGAGGTTTGCTAGGTTTGTGAAGAGAGGTTTTTTGGACATTGAGTTAGTAAGGGATTTTCTGGACATGTTACCGGTGGAGATTCCGGGGATGCCTCCGAAGTGAGAAATCGACTTTACCATAGACTGAGTGCCAGGAACAGCACCTATTTCCAAAGCACCATATAGGATGGCACCTGCGGAAATGAGTGAGTTGAAAGAGCAGTTATAGGAGTTGTTGGAGAAGGGTTACATAAGTCCTAGTGCTTCACCTTGGGGAGCACCAGTGCTGTTTATAAAGAAGAAAGACGGGAGCTTGAGGCTGTGTGTTGACTATAGGGGGTTGAATAAGGTGACGATCAAGAACAAGTATCCTTTACCGAGGATTGATGACTTGTTTGATCAGTTGAAAGGAGCTACTGTGATTTCAAAGATTGATTTGAGGTCAGGATACCATCAGTTGAGAATTGCTCATAAGGACATACCAAAAACGACTTTTTGTACGAGGTATGGGCATTATGAGTTCACTGTGATGCCTTTTGGGTTAACAAATGCGCCAACAATTTTCATGGACTTAATGAATAGGATCTTTCAATGGTTCTTGGATAAGTTTGTGGTTGTTTTCATTGATCATTTTGGTGTACTCCAAGAGTAAAGAGGAACATGTAGAACATTTGAGAACAATTTTAATGACACTAAGGGAGAATAAATTGTATGCTAAGTTCTCGAAATGTGAGTTCTTGTCGGAGAAAGTAGCATTCTTGGGACATTTCGTGTCAAAAGAGGGAGTTGAAGTAGACCTAGCCAAGATTCAGGCAGTAAAAGTGTAATACCCCATATTTTCACGTATTTTAAGGGATTATTTTTGCATTTTATACGTATGATTTTAATATTTTTATTGATAAGTTGTATTCAATGAGAATATTAAACAAAAGAATTTAAGTAGATTTTAATTAAATATAATTATTTTGTGTTTATAAATAATATATTATGTTTTATAAAATATTTTGAAAAGTTTCTAAAAATAGAATTTTTATAATTTCCTAAATTATCTTCAGGCAAGGGCATAAAACTAATTTCAAATGTTTAGGTAATTGTGGGCTTTCACCAAATCCTACTTTGGGGCCTATAAATACCCCTTAAAACCCAATTTTCAGATTTTATTTTACAAATTGGTGATTTAGGATTCCACAAATCTAGAGAGAGAAAGAGAGAAAAAAAAGGGGGAGGGAAGTTTCGAACAAAAAGAAAAAAATTGTGTTTGGTTTTTGGCGAAAGAAAGAAAAAAAACAAAATAAAAACTTTGTCGTTGCTTGCTTGCCGGAGTCCGCCGCCTGCCGCCGTCCGCCGGCCACCCTGATTCCCTTCGTTGGTACTTTCAGACTTCTATAAAAAAAAATTTTAAAAAAACTTTTCTTCTTCTTTCTTTTGATTTGATTTTGCAAATTCATGTTTATATTTTTGATTAATCATGTTTTTATAAGTTTCAATCATGTTTTATGAAGTTATGATTTATTTTAAAGCATGAATTTATTTGTTGTTCATGAAATTTTAGATTAGGGTTTATAAAGTTATGAAATTCTTGATTTTTATGATTTTTAATTATTTAAACTTCAATATTATGATCATGAATTGTTGTTGGATGAATTTATGATTATTTTATGAAGTTTAGATTGATTTTTAAAGACTTTAAACTTGAATAATATTGCTGTCAAATTTTGAAATCATGAAAATCAATATCATAAATATTATCAACATGTTTTGGCTTATGAAAAATTATTCTAAAGCATAGATTGGTTTCATAATGACGTTAATAGATTGTAAAAGAGTTTTATGACGAATTTATGATGTTCTTATGAGTTTTTAATGAGTTTTAGATGAATAAACAAAGCTGTAAAATTTTATTAACACTTGTTTATGCCTAATAAAAATAATAACATGTAATATAGTAAGATATAAATATTTTTAATGAATCTAAGTATTGTATATTGATCTTAGGACATGGCTATAGTGTTTTATGATCAAAATGTGATATTTAGAAAGGTTTTAGAGTGACTTTAAGAAGGTTTACAAAGCTGCCATTTTTGGAAAATTACCGAAAATCAAGTATTTTGCAATAGAAAAATTAAAATAAAGTATGGAATTGAATAGAGACCATATTGGGAATATTTTAGACAAGTTTGCAATATCGAAAGTTAGTTTAGAGTTGTTGTAGAACTTAGTCAACAAGGTTTTAAATTTAGTGTCGGTTTTCTCTAAGTAGGAACCTTCGAAATAGTCAACTTTTAGGAGTTGTGGCGGTTCACCAATACTTTGCAAGGTACATAAGTACTAAAGACAAACCTAGAAACTAGAATTCATGCTTGGATGATCTTTTATGTCATGTTACATTGTTGTGCTTCTTGGATCGTGAATTGACATGCATGACAAGTTTTATTAGAAGCATGATTTATATTATTTTGACATTTCATGTTTTTAGCAATAGAATACAAGATTTAATTGGGACGTTATGAGCAGTTTCATTTGGCCAATAGCTTATTAATAAAGAAAGGAAGTTATTGAAGTTGGTTAGTTACTTAATCAACAAGAAAAGTAGTTTGTGAATTTTTATTCACATGATTACTAGAAGTTAATGAGCAATTATTTTATACATGTTGCCACTCACAGTTTAATGTGTCGTCAAGGAGAAAGTAAATAGTTAGCCACTCACAGTTAACGTATGGTAAAGGAAGTTCAGTTTAATTAAAGGACACACATGAGATTATTTTTAGAATCACTTTAAAACAAAGATAATTAATATGGCTTGCTTGATTTGGATGCCTGCTTTTATGTGATGTTATATGTGAGTCATAACATTGTTAGCCAGTTAATCACGTAATGTGTAAGAGGATTCGCACCAAAATTCTTGGAACGTATATACCTTGAGTATGAACAATGGGGGCAGTCATATGGAACAGTGATATATGACTTCTAATTGGAGTACAAGACGTTGTACTCTTTTATATTTTTAATGCGCTGGAATTTCATCACTTTATGTGACATAGGTAATACCTTGTTGGAGTTTCTTCCAAGTTGGTACCCAATAGGGAGATTTTTAAAGGAAAGGAAACCTGTTCGATGTGGAATCCAATTTTTATATATAATAATTAATTTGTTGAGTCCATGCACAAGTGAAGAGTTGTCAAAGGTAATATGTATGTATATTTTAATTTATATTGTTCTTGTTGCATAGTCTTTAGTAGTTACGCACTCAGCTTTGCTGACTGTTTATTTTGTGTGCATGGCTTTGTCTTGGACTTGGCCCTACAATGACCCACTTGTTGGCGAGTAGTTTTCTAGAATAAGAAAAACTACAGCTACAAGTGGGCATAAGTTATTTCTTGATGGGGTAGAGTGAGATTGCTTGTTGTGTAGTTTTGTAGTTTCTTAATTTTATTGCTTATGGAGTGATCTAACTTTTATTTGGATGTTGTTTATTTTCAAAGTTTTTAGTTTTGGTTTTGGGTTTTTAAGGGCCATTAAAATGGTCACGAAGTGTAATAAAGTTTAAGTTGATTTTTATTTTGGATGTTGGTTTGAATTTGATATTGAGATTTTTTTTAAGTTAAGTTTTAAATTGGTTTTGGTTTTAAGTCTTCCGCTGTAGTACTTTGATAAATGCCTTAGCCGTTATCACGGTGGTGGTAATACTTTGGTTTTTCCTCGTTATTGAGGAGTTTTAATAATTATACTTCTTTAATATTTATATTATGTTTCCGGAAAAATCTAGAGTAGAAGGTTAGGAAATTCCAGGGTGTTACAAAAAGAGTGGCCTACACCTAAGAGTAGCCTACTTTTCGAGAATCGCTAAGCCAATGACGTCGTTAATGAAGAAGAATTGTAAGTTTGTGTGGATTGATAAGTGTGAAGAGGCATTTCAGACCTTAAAGGAGCGTTTGACTACGGCTCCGGCGATGACTTTGCCAGATGGAAGTGATTCTTATGATGTGTACAGTGATGCTTCTAAAAATGGTTTGGGATGTGTTTTAATGCAAAATAGAAAGGTGATTGCATATGCTTCAAGACAATTGAATCCTTACGAAGCAAACTATCCTACTCACGATCTTGAGCTAGCAACGATCATGTTTGCTTTAAAGATATGGAGGCATTACTTGTATGGAGTAAAGTGCAGGATCTACACGGACCACAGGAGCTTAAAGTACTTTTTCACTCAAACAGATTTAAACATGAGACAAAGGAGATGGCTTGATCTGATCAAGGATTACGATTTAGATATCCAATACCATGAAGGAAAGGCCAATGTAGTAGCGGATACTTTAAGCCGTAAAACGAAGCATGGAGTGAATTCTTTAGTGGTCGCTAACGAGCTGTGTAGTGACATGGGAGAATGAACTTGGAGATAGTGAAAGAGGGAGAATTGGAGGGAGTACTTTGTAATCTTAGTATCCAACCAACAGTATTTGACGAGATTAAGAAGAATTTGGAGGGAGATGTGAAATTGGATAGAATAAAGGAGAATTTGAAAGCAGGAAAGGCTATGGACTTCGAAATCCATGAGGATGGAAGCTTATGGTATAAAGGAAGGTGGTGTGTACCATAGAAATGTGAAGATTTGAAATGACGAATCATGGAGGAAGGTCATAATACACTGCATTAAGTGCATCCTGGAGGCGATAAGCTGTATAAGGATTTAAAGAAGGTGTATTGGTGGCCTAGGATGAAACAGGAAGTGGCTGAATTCGTGAGCAAGTGACTCACGTGTCAAAAAGTGAAATTTGAGCATAAGTGATGTGAATTTTCTTACGAATTGGAACACCCACAAGGATAGAACTAAAATTTCGAACTTCTAAAGGCTAAGCCACCAAAATTCTCAATTTTAGGTTTGATTAATTAGTCTTTGATTAAAGCCTAAGCACCCTCAAAGCCACTTATTAACCTTCACAAGAGTATAAAGGAAAATTTCACCAACCCTTATTTTTCGGAATTTTGTTTTCAAGAAAACAAGCAAACTTTTATTCAATTATAACTTAATTAATATAAGACCTAATGTTGAGATTATTCATAGGTATAATCATCAACAAAATCCTAACTAAAAACAACTAAAATACACGCACAAAGACTAGGAAATTCAGCCCTCACAAAACAAACACACAACAAGAAAATTATGATGATCAAGACTCACCAAGAAATAAAAGACTCAAAGCCTGAAATGAGAAAAAAATAGTGGGAAAAAACTCATAGGCAAAAACCATCTTGTTCCCCAAAATCCACCATTCTTTGCCTTGATTTGCGTGCCACTTATTGATATATGACCAGGCACACACAAATACCCACCCTAGATGCACCCATATAGCTTATATCACCATATGCTATTATTTCACCTATGGTTGCACCCTTGCCCTTGTCATCACCACCTTCGAAGTTGATTGCAGTGATATCACTAATATTAGCAATTGCACTGATATCAATAATATTATCAATGTCATTGTTGCTTGCACTTACATCATCCTCCCCTTCTTCAAAAGAGTTTGACCTCAAACTTCGAAGTTGTTTAGCAGGTACAGATGGAGATAAATCACCTATATTGAAAGTAGCATGGACTCCATATTCTCCTTGTAGCTCAAGTTGATAAGCATTATTACCAACTTTTTTCAAAATATTGAATGGTCCATCACATATATGCATCAATTTATTTTTCCTGTGATTAGGAAACCTTTCCTTCCTGAGATGTAACCAAACCAAATCGCCTTCCTTGAATTGACGTGGGCTCCTGTGTCTATTTGCTCGAGCCTTATACTGATTATTCACCTTTTCAATTCTTGCTCTGATCTGGGCATGTAACTTCTGCATATATTGAATTTTATCCAAAGCAGCTTTATGAACCAACTCACCTTTAGGAACATAAATGAAATCAATTGGCAATTTAGGATTGACTCCATAAACCACTTCAAAGGGTGAATGTTTAGTTTCATAAGTAGGTGATCTGTTGTAGGCAAACTTAGCATGCGCCAATTTCAAATCCCAATCTTTCTAAGTTTTACTTACCAACCCACACAGTAGTACCCCTAAAGTTCTGTTCGTTACCTCAGTCTGCCCATCAGTTTGTGGGTGATAGGAAGTACTAAAAAGTAACTTGGTACCAACCAGCTTCCACAGTGATTTCCAGAAGTAACTCATGCATTTCGAATCCCTGTCACTGACAATGGTTTTAGGAATACCATGCAATCGTATTACATCCCTAAAATATAGCTCTGCAACATTAACAACATCATCAGTTTTATTGCAAGGAGTGAAATGTGCCATCTTTGAAAACCTGTCCACCACCACCATAATAGAATCCTTATTTCGAGCAGTTCTAGGTAGACCAATAATGAAATCCACTGATACATCTTCCCAGGGACCATCAGGAACAGGCAATGCTATGTATAAACCTTGATGAAATGTTGCTTTAGCCTTTTGACATACAACACATTGAGAAATCACAACTTCCACATCTCTAATCATCTTAGGCCAATAAAAATGTTTTTGCAGCATACTCAATGATTTAGCAATTCCATAATGCCCTGTAAGACCCCCTCCATGCGCCTCTCTAACCAATAACTCCCTTATTGAACAGCTAGGCACGCACAACTGGTTCCCTTTGAACAAGAATCCATCATGTAACACATATGATCCTACTACTCCATTCCCCAGTTGTTGCATCACAGGCCCAAAATCCATGTCATATTCATAATATGTCTTGATATGGTTAAAACCCAACAACTTGCAGTTCAAAGCACTAATCAACACATACCTTCTAGAAAGTGCATCTGCCATCACATTAGACTTGCCATCTTTATATTTTGAAGAAAAATGAAAAGATTGAAGGAACTCCACCCATTTGGCATGTCTAGGATTTAGTTTCTACTGACCATTGATATGTTTCAATGCTTCATGATCAGAATGCAGGACGAAGTGATTAGGCCTCAAATAATGACTCCAATGATCCAGAGCTCTAACAATTGCATAAAACTCTTTATCATAAGTGGAATAATTTAACCTGGCCCCATTTAATTTTTCGCTGAAATAGGCAATTCGTCGTTTTCCGTGCACCAGAACTGCGCCAATCCCTACATTGCTTGCATCTGTTTCAACTTCAAAAGGTTTTGTGAAATCAAGCAATGCAAGAATAGGTGTGTGGCATAACAAATCCTTGATTTTTCGAAGGTCTTCTGTGCCTACTTGGTCCACTCAAACTTCTTATCCTTCTTGATGCATTCAGTCATAGGAGCAACAATTGATGAGAAGTTTTTGACAAACCTTCCGTAGAAAGAAGCCAAACCATGAAAAGAACGCACTTCAGTAATGCTTGTGGGTGTTGGCCATGATTTAATTGCTTCAACCTTGGATTGATCCACTAAAACCCCATCTTTTGACACCACATAACCCAGAATCGTCACACTACTCACCATGAAATAACACTTCTCCAATTTTCCATAGAGCTTTTATTGCCTTAAAGTTTCGAAAACCTGCCTTAGATGTTGTAGATGATCTCCATTGTTTCTACTATAAATCAGTATATCATCTAAGTACACAACAACAACAAACTTCCCCAAATACGGTTTCAAAACATCATTCATGAGCCTCATAAAAGTGCTTGGTGCGTTGGTGAGTCCAAAAGGCATGACTAACCACTCATAGAGACCCAATTTAGTTTTGAAGGTTGTTTTCCACTCATCTCCTTCCCTCATACGAATCTGACGATATCCACTCCTTAAATCAATCTTGGAAAACACCTGTGAACCATACAACTCATCTAACAAATCTTCCAGTCTGGGGATGGGAAACCTGTACTTGTTTATGATGTTGTTGACAGGTCAAGAATCAATACACATTTACTATGTATCGTCTTTTTTAGGAACAACGAGTGTTGGAAATGCACACGGACTCACACTTTCTCTAACATATCCCCTTTGCATCAATTCTTCGATCTACCTTTGTATTTCTTTAGTTTCCTCAGGATTGCACCGATATGCTGGTTTATTGGGAAACTGAGCACCTAGTATCAAGTCAATCTGATGTTCAATGCCCCTAGTGGGAGGCAATCCTGGTGGTAAATCATCTGGAAACACATCTTGAAATTCCTTCAATAGTGGTTAAAGAATATTGGGATTGCAAATGTTTCAACTCTCACTTCCTTGGCCATCAACAGGAACACTTGTTGGCAATCAGCTAATTCCTTTACCAACTCCCTAGGATTTGACAAGAACACTCCGTTTTTGTTTTCCACATTCAATTTCTTCCTGTCTTGCGCCACTTTTAATGGTTTTAGGGCAATTGGCTTGTCAGTGTCCTGTTTCTTGATGATATAGATATTAGTTCTTCCATCATACTACATAAATCGATCAAATTGGCAGGGTCTACCAAGTAATATATAACAAGCATCCATAGGGCAAACATCACACAATACAGAATCGTCAAACTAACCAATTTTGAAATTGACTAGGGCTTGCTTTGTTACTTTGACATCACTAGTATTGCTTTACCAATGTAACTTGTAAGGTTGAGGATGATTGTATGTGGGATAATTTAGTTTCTGAATCAATAGGGTAGAGACTATATTAGTACAACTGCCACTATCAATTATCACATCACACAGCTTGCCTTGTACATTACACCTGGTCACGAAAATTTTGTCCCTCTGGTTCTCTTCAATTGGCGTGGGTTTAGTCTGAATAACCCTCATGAGGACTAATGCCCGACCTTGTGATCTTCCTTCTCTTCTAGTTCACACAATATCAACATCTTTTCAAAGGCATTGACATATTCTTCAACACTCTTTTGCCCTTATTTCAAAGTATGCGTCTTTAGGAAATTATTCTGCTCATATTCATGTGGTACAAATTTGTTCCTCAATTCCCTTTTCAATTTGCGCCATGACCTAATTTTCGCTTTTCCTTCCTTTTTTCGTTTTCTTTGTAGTCCTTCATACCACAAACTAACATAGGAAGTTAGCTTCAATTCCGCCACTCTGAAAGCTTTATGATCATCATATTCTTTGTAATTGAAGACTCTTTCTATTCTCCTTAGCCAATCGAGGAAAACTTCAGGATCTAGACTGCCATTGAACTCAGGAACGTCCAACTTTAGGCTACGATCATCATCCTTCTGTTTGTCACGCTTTTGGTATCTGTTTCGGTCATCTTCATCACTAGAACTAGTGTCATAATCACGCCTAGGTTTGCATGCACTCCTGCTTGAATTTTCATCACTAGAACTTGAATCAAGGTCCTCAATTGCGTGTCTCTTTTTAATATGTTTCGATCTTCCTGACACAAAGTTCATCACTTCCTCTAGCATGGTTCGTAATTCCTTTATTTCATTGTCCCTTCTGATTTCCTTGGCTTGTTCTAAGGACAATCCCCTTTGAAAGTTAGCAGGAACTTCTTCACCTCCACCTTCCATAGAAACGTTGTTTAAAGTGTTTGTTAGATTGATGAGCACTTGAGAATAAACGACCTCTCAACAAGAGCACCAAATTTGATGTGAATTTTCTTATGAATTGGAAAACCCACAGGAATAGAACTAAAATTTCGAACTTCTAAAGGCCACGCCACCAAAATTCTCAATTTTAGGTTTGATTAATTAGTCTTTGATTAAAGCCTAAGCACCTCCAAAACCACTAATTAACCTTCACAAGAGTATACAGGAAAATTCCACCAACCCTTAAAATTTTCGGAATTTTGTTTTCAAGAAAACAAACAAACTTTTATTCAATTCTAACTTAATTAATTTACAACCTAATGTTGAGATTATTTATAGGTATAATCATCAAAAAAATCCTAGCTAAAAAAAACTAAAATACACGCACAAAGACTAGGAAATTCGGCCCTCAAAAAACAAACACACAACAAGATAAGTATGCCACCTCATCATTGCATGTTGATCTTATCTTCCCTAACAAACTCTAACAAACTAACTAATCAAGAAAATATCCTAACAAATTATCTAATTAATTAATTAACAAGATAATCATCAGATTTGAAGCTAAAAAATTAGAAAATTACTTGCTGCCCAAGAACCAAGAAAATCGTCAAAAAACACGCTTCAAGAAACTGTCCATTTTTTGCGCAATTTTCAAGAATCTTCAAGAAACTTCAAGAAATGCTTCAAGATCCAATCTTTTAATCAGGAAACCTTCAAGAATCTATTCTCGATGTATTTTAGGATAATTATGATGATCAAGACTCACCAAGAAATAAAAGAATCAAAGCCTGAAATGAGAAAAACCTAGAAGGGGAAAACTCATAGGCAAAAACCATCTTGTTCCCCAAAATCCACCATTCTTTGCCTTGATTTGCGTGCTACTTATTGCTATGTGACCATGCACACACAAATCCCTACCCTAGATGCACCTATATAGCTTATATCACCATATGCTATTATTTCACCTATGGTTGCACCCTTGCCCATGTCATCACCACCTTCGAAGTTGATTGTAGTGATATCACTAATATTATCAATTGCACTAATATCATTATCAATTGCACTGATATCAATAATATTATCAATGTCACTATTGCTTGCAGTTACATCAATAAGAGACCAAAAGGAGAAGTCCAACTACTTGAAATACCATGATGGAAATGGTATTGCATATCAATGGACTTTGTAACTTGCTTGCCAAAGTCGAGGAATCATAATGATACCATATGGTTTTTGGTGGATAGGCTCACTAAATCAGCAGTGTTTATACCAATGAAGGAGACTTGGAGGATGGAACAACTTGCAAAGGCTTATATAAATCATGTTGTGAGGCTACATGGAGTTCCAAAGGATATCGTGTCAATAGGGATTCTAGGTTTCTTTCGAAATTCTAAAAAAGTGTCTAGGAGAACTTTGGTACAACGTTGAAAATAAGTACAACTTTCCATCCAGCAACCGATGGACATACAGAGAGAACCATACAAACTTTGGAGGACATGCTAAGAGCTTGTATCATAGATTTTCAAGGGAATTGGGAGGATTGTTTAGATCTTGTCGAGTTCTCATACAACAATAGCTGCCATGCAAGTATTGGCATGGAACCTTTTGAGGCTTTGTATGGAAGGAAGTGCAGAAGTCCCTTATGTTGGAGTGACATAAGTGAGACAGTGATTCTAGGACCCTCAATTGATTGAAGAAACCACCGATACGGTAAGGGTGATACAAAGAAAGATTCAAGCTACACAAGATAGACAAAAGTCTTATGTGGACCAAAAACGTCAAGAAGCTGTGTTTGAAGTTGGTAATAAGGTGCTACTTAAAGTATCACCAATGAAAGGTGTAATGAGGTTCGGAAAGAAAAGGAAATTGAGCCCAAAATATATAGGATCCTATGAGATCTGGCAAATGATTGGAAAGGTTGCCTATAAACTAGCATTACCAATGGAGTTGAGCAAGGTTCACAATGTCTTTCATGTGTCTCAACTAAGAAAATATGTTCTGGATGAATCACATGTGTTACAACCTTAAACAATAGAGTTACATCAGATTTTAACCTATGAAGAGAGGCCAATTAAGATACTTGATAGTAAGGTCAGGGCACGTAACTCTATTCTTAAGGGGTGCAGAGAGTGATCTAATTTCGCGCGTTTTTACCCTCAATTTTGCAAGTTTTTTCGTCTTTTTAGTAAAGTTGTATGTCTGTTCACTAAAAGTTGTCAAGAAAAGGTTGAGTTAAATGTCTAAAGTCTACATCGAAAAACTTGTTTTAGCTCTTGTAACGGCATCCAGGAAGCTTAGACACTATTTCGAGTCTTATCCTATACTAGTCATGACTAACTATCCTATTAAGGTTGTGTTAAAAAGGCCGGAGTTGTCCGGCAGAATGGCAAAGTGGGCAATCACATTGAGCAGCTACGACATAAGATATCATCCAAGAACTGCGATCAAGTCTCAAGCGCTAGCAGACTTTGTGGCTGACTTTAGTCTTGACCTAGAACAAGCTGCAGAGTCAGAAATGAAAGAAGTTAACCAGGTATAAAACAACCAGGTATGGAAGATGTTCGTAGATGGCTCCTCCAACTTTAGAGGCGCAGGGATAGGGATAGTACTAAAGTCGCCATAAGGGGACAAGATAGTGCGATCCATCGCTTGCGACTTTAAAGCAACCAACAATGAAGCAGAGTACGAGGCGTTGATCCCAGGAATGACAATGGCTAAAGACTTAGGGGCAACAAGTTTAGAGGTGTACAGTGACAGCTTGCTTATAGTCAACCAAGTCATAGGAGATTTTACAGCTAAAGACTCCAAAATGACCAGCTATCTAGAGCTAGCCAAACAAACATCAGCTCACTTCACCCCCTTCAAAATCACTCAGATACCAAGAGATCACAACACCCAAGCTGACGCCTTAGCTAATCTGGGATCGGCCCTGAGAAAAAGCAACCTGACGTCTATACCCATAATTCACCTAGCTTGCCGTGCTGTAAACAAAAACATAAATCAGCTAGTACTCACTACGACTAACCAAGAAGTGCCCACCAACAACCAATCATGGACCAAACCACTCTACGACTATCTGCAGCACGACGTCTTGCCGGAAGATAAGCTAGAAGCCAGAAAGATTAGGTTTAAGGCATCCAGGTACCAGCTCGTCCAGGGAATACTGTTCAAGATGTCAGCTAGGGGAATACTCCAAAGATGCTTGGAAGAGGAAGAATGGCAGAAGCAGCTAAAGGAGTTCCACGACGGCCAATGCGGGTCACACATAGCTGGAAGGTCACTAGCAAACAGAATCCTTAGCTACGGATACTATTGGTCAACCGTCAGACAAGACGCAGACAAATACGTAGCTAGATGCGACAGTTGCCAAAGGCATGCTGGCATGTCTCACAAACCCTCCGAAGTTTTGCACCCAACATTAACGCCATGGCCTTTCATGAAATGGGGAATGGATATAGTAGGGAAACTACCACCAGCTCCGGGTCAGAAGGTATTCATGCTAGCGCTAACAGATTACATTTCCAAATGGATCGAAGTAGATTCCTACCAACAGGTAAGAAACAAGGAAGTAGTCTCCTTTATCTAGAACAACATAATATGCAGGTTTGGGGTTCCATCTGAGATCGCATGTGATAACGGGTCCCAGTTTATAAGTGACAAGACAAGAGAATTTTGTAGCGAGTGGAATACAACCTTAACTATGTCGACCCCTAGATACCCGCAAGCAAACGGGCAGGCCGAATCCAACAACAATTCAATAATCAATGGGATCAAGAGAAGATTAGAAGCTAAGAAGGGGAGATGGGTGGAAGAACTACCTAGGATCCTGTGGGCCAATAGGACCACACCTAGGGCAGCCACAGGACAAACGCCCTTCTCCTCAGTGTATGGATGCGAAGCCGTGCTACCTGCTGAGATAGCTACTCCAACGGCCAGGTATGGACTAATTACACAAGAAGCAAACAAGGTAGAACTAGCTAACAATCTGGACGCCCTAGAAGAGCTCAGGGACAACGCACTCATCAGAATGGCCGCTCAACAGAATATAGTAGCTAGAAGCTTCAACAAAAACGTAAAAGCAAGGACATTTCAGCTAGGAGATTGGGTACTAAGGAAAGTTTTTGCCAACACCAAAGAGCTGAATGCTGGAAAGCTAGCTGCGCAATGGGAAGGACCATATCAAATCACCAAATTCATAGGCAATGGTGCTTATAGGTTAGCTACAGCGCAAGGAAAAGAAGTTCCTAGAAGCTGGAACGCGTCCAACCTGAAGGTGTACCACTTCTAGATCGGACCAGAAAGCGCGACCCAGCTGGTAAGTAAGCTAACACAATTATCCTAGCCCTGAATTTGTTCGCAATGAAAATATTGAAAGATCAATTTCAAGTTGTTGATAGAAACACCAACAACATCAACTAATAACTACTTCAACTTAAGCAGGCCCTAGATAGGCCACCAAGGAGTCCAGATACTCCTTGCAGAGTAGCAACCAAGGCCCAGACGCCACTCAAAGCTATAACGCTATCAAAGGGAAAGTGGATATTAGGTGGAAGCTGCCCCAGCAACTTGAACACACAATCAAGTCGCCCGCAGATGGCCTACGAAATAATCTCACCACTTACCCAACACAAGGTATGCATACAATTTAATTCATAGCTAGCTAGCAAACACAAATATGCACGCAACAATTTCAAAGCACAATACCATATGCAAAATAGCGAAATCATAATAAGCATTCCAAATAAAGAAGTACGAAGTTAATACAAATTTAAAAAAGGCCCTAAGGCCATTGTCTAATAAAACATAATAATTAAAAAAGTTAATCTAAAACGCAAAAGCAGAAATGATCCTAAGCTTCTTCATCAGCTGCCTCCAGAACTCCTCCTGCTTGACCTTCATCGGGAGGAAGGACAGCCACAGGGGCAGGAGTCTCTCCCACAGTAGCTGCCTCCCCCTCACGTGTCAAGCTGGCAGCATCACCTACAGGGGCAGCATCAACTAGTTCAGAGGAAGCAGGAAGGAGGTTAGCCAAGCTACTAAAATGTTCCAGGTATTCGTCCACCACGGTTTGACAATCTTTAGTTGTAGCTCCCTTATGATAGACTTCATAAGCTATCATAGCTCTTCCCCTCGTAAGGGAAAAGGCAGCCACATCCTTACTTTCCTCCTTCAGGTCCTCCAGGTCCTACTCAAGCTTCTTGCTCTTGTTTAGCAGCTCCTCGTTTTTGCCCTCCAACTCTTTCTCCCTCTCCTTCAGGATGCACCTGAAATCCTCCTTCAGCTTGGACTTCAGCTCTGCTTGCTGCGTTTTGAGGAGTTCGTTCTCCGCCGTGTCAGCTTGCTTACCTTAAGTAGCGCCTGGTCGTGCTTGGCAGCAAAACCCTTCACCAAGTCCTTAGCAGCCAGGACGTCTTGGAGAACCTGTATGAGACCAAGTTAAGTAGAGCAAGTAATAGAAAGCAAACACACAAAATTTACTAGGAAACATCTAACCTGGAGAGAGTGGCCAGCTGCGTGGCCCATCACAGCCTCGGGAGACAGATTGCTGAGGCGCTGCCTAGCAGCTGGGAACAACAGCTTCTCGACCTGAGGCCCTATCCCTTCTTCCACACCTTCCTTATCCAAGAAGGTAGGGGGAAAGGATAGCTCCAGGTCATCCACCGGAACAGGATCGGATGACCTAGGGAACTTAGAAGGAGGAGGCATAATAGCCGCAGTTTCC
Organism: Suaeda aralocaspica; assembly: GCA_016808085.1. Lineage (NCBI taxonomy): Eukaryota > Viridiplantae > Streptophyta > Magnoliopsida > Caryophyllales > Amaranthaceae > Suaeda > Suaeda aralocaspica. The sequence goes on along the minus strand of PYUH01000877.1, from coordinate 169,567 downwards.
ACAGGCCTCGGGCCCGTGTTCGCTGAACTAGTAGTGCTGTTGCTAGCGGCCTTCCTCTTGGCTTCCTCGAAAGACATTTCCTTTAAAACTATAGGGAACATGACCAAGTCAGCGTTAAAATTAATACCAAGAAAAAACTGAACGACTACTAGAAACACAACTGCTAGCAAGCAAGAAGGAACTCTTACTAGACGACATAGCTGGAGCGGTGGTTGCAAGTTCTTTAGTAGCTTCAAAAGTCCTTTCTTCGATAGGGTGACATAGGAATTCCCTGATAGCTAGACTCTCCGTGATTAGAGGAGGAGGGGAGTGAACTGCAAAAGAAACCAAGTAAGAACCAGATTAATAGAAGTACTAAAAGCTAGGCAAAGAAACGGTACTAATACCTGTAGCATTCCAGCCACCAACTAGCCAATTTCCCTCTTCGCCAAGGGAGGACTTCTCCGCAAATAAATACCTACTCTTCCAACCCTTATCCGGTGCTCCCTCATCATCTACTAGCTTGTTCCCAGCTACCCTGACCTTCAACATAGCATACCAAGGACCTACCTTCCTAATAGAATACACACCTAACAAATCGTCTAAATTAAAATCTAGCTCCCACTTATCACTTTTTTCCTTGATCACCTTACAAATCCTCCAAAAGGAAGGTTGCAACTGTCCCGGACTTAGACCTAGGCGTTCTAGAACCGACCTAACTAACCCAGCCAAGGGAAAGGAGAACCCAATTGTGAAAGGGTACTCAAAGAAACATACGTGGTCAGGAGGACAGGTTTCTGGTCGTTGGCTGGAGGTAGGGACCACTAGCCTAGCTGACTCAGGGAAGAGCCCCATCATAGCAATTTGTTGCAAGCGTTCCTCTGTTATTGCACTAATTATGTCATCCTTAGCTCTACCCATGATTTGTAGACCAAAACTAAGCAAAGAAAGGAGGAAGTAAAGTAAAAAGGGAGGAAAAGATCTCAATACCCGAATAAGCTAAAGATGTCTGGAAAATCGCAAAATCACAAAGAACTAAGTTCGAGTTTTTCTTTTTGGAATTTTCTTCCTAAAGGAAATTGATGAAAGTGAAGGAGAAGGATGGAAGAATTGTATTTATAGGGAGAGGAGAAGGACATAACGGTTACTTCTCTTAACTGTCAAATCTTTTCATATCTTTCCACTAGTACAAAAAAGGCATTTTGTTGCGGTTTTTTCCCAAAAAATTGGGTTATTTGCTGCGGTTATTCAGGTAACCGCAGCAAATAACACACCAGAAATTGGAGGGAAACAGGATTATTTGCTGCGGTTCTTTGTAAAATCGCAGCAAATAGTGCAGTTTCCCACCAAAAAAACACTTATTTGCTACAGTTTTGTGAATAACCGCAGCAAATAAGCACCCAAAAAAATAATTTTTTTTTCCTTTTTTTTTTGCATTTTAAAGCAAAATTAGAAGCTGAAATGTTATACATACATAGAATCAATTATTTTCAATTGAATTACACTTCTATCACAAAAAATACACTTCTATACCATAATTCATACCATAATAACGAGAAGTGGTTATATACATACCATAATTCCTACCATAATAACGAGAAGAGCAAAGAGAGCAACAGAAAAAAAAAATCATACCATAATTCATTCATTCAACCATATCTATACATTTTATATATTTATGTTTATATACATAATTAGTGAAGTGGTTATAGACATAATCTCCATCAGGGAAGTGGTTACGATCACCCACCATTCGAGTTAGGCTACTTCAACAGATTTTTAAGCCTGGAGTAACTCAAACCTCAATGATGTTGACCATGGTCATCACTTGAGTCCCTTCATCATTTGGAAATAATTAGTGTCTTATGAAAAAGGACTCATTTTTTATCAAGCAATTGTCGGACTATAAGGGACTCGATCATCATTCAACAATTGCATCACCATAAGAGATGCAATTGTCTGACCATAAGGGAATCAAGTAAGAAGGATCAGAAGGCAAGAAACCCTTGTTTGTCACCATGTCTGCAAAAATGTAAATGAATCACAAACAAAAAACAAGGTGTAGATNCAAACAAAAAACAAGGTGCAGACACCAAATAAGCAAATAGGACCTCCAACACCCATGTAATGAAACCACAGGAAGCTAATCATCATCAATTTCAAGTACAACCCATCTATGCAAACAAGAAACTGAAATTATAAAAGCCTTGCATCACTTATTGATATACTGAATACTGACTGATTGCTTGAGTATATCTAACAAATCAAAATTAAATATGTTTCCAGGAACACAAAACTACTAGCAGTAAAGTACATAAACAAAAATAAATTCATGAATAATATGTGAAATTTCAGGTATCACTATGCTCCCAGCTCCCATACAACACAAGATCAAGCAGGATAAACTGCCTACAAAAGTTCCAAGCAAATGCATCCATGAAACAGGTCCTTACTAAGACACAAACACAAACACGAACACAAACAGAACAGGATTAGGAAAGGAAAGGCATGACTGAAGAGAAAGGCCATAATTCTTCTTCTCATTAGTACATAACCACCCTACAAACTTAAAATGACAACATTTATTTCTTCTTCTCTTTCCTAATCACCCTCATCAATTCATCCATCATTCTCTAATCCTTACTAATTACCCAGCTTAAGATTAACATAGCTATAATTAATATATGGAGAAAGTAGAGAGTTGTAAAGATGAATAAAAATAGAGCAACAACAGTCCAAACAACAACCTAACTCACTCAGTCAACAAATCAACAACAAATCAATTCTCACACACACACACTCAGTCACAGTCTCACGCTCACAGTCAGTCCCTCACTCACTAACCCACTCACACTCATTCACTTACAACCACACACAAACAACCAACACACACCCACAACAAAAGCTAGAAAATCACAACCACATCAAAAACAAACCACCAAACCCAAAACCACCACAACCACAACCAAAAACAAACAACCAGCCAAACACAAAATCAACATAAAAATCAAAACAAAAAACAACAACAAAATCAACACCAAAATATATGATAAAATTAGAAACCAAAAGAAAACAAGCAAAGCTAACCTTAACGCTGAAGCCACCTATAAATCGCCTCCAAAATCCACCAAAAATCGCCTCCAAAACCCACAAAATCAGAACACAATAATTAAAACACAAAATAAAAATTAATACTTAAAAATAAAACAAAAAGAAGGAGAGAAAAGAAGACGAGTAACAATAAATCAAACTATTAATTAAGATGATACTATATTAAAAGGTGACTAATAATCAAAGTTCAAAAGATCTCTAATTTTTTTGAAACAAAACAAAAATTTCCATCTGAACAAACAATAAAAACAAAAACCTAATTAAAATCATATGAACAAACAATAATCATCGAAGAATCACGAAAACAAAAACCTAATTAAAGAGAAAAAACAACAGATACTTACAGTAACATCTTCGAAACTCCATCTGGTGAAAAGCTTGACTTCGTTTTGCAACGGATCAACAGCAGCTTTAACTGGAATGGGAACTGGAGCTTCAACAGCAGCCATGGTTATGGAGGAGAAAGAAAGTGAGAGAGAAAACGGAGGAGAGAGAAGGAAACTGTGTGTGGAGAGGGGGATATGGAGACTACGAAGCGCAGAAAACCTTAGATTGAGATGCGAGAATGAGAGAGGGAGTTAGGGTTAGAGAGATTGAGAGGGAGAAAGATCAGAAAGAAGGGGAAAGAAAAATGAGGGAGAATGAAGGGGAATTAGGGTTAGGTGGGAAAATGGAGGGTTTGTGTATTTATAGCCCTTTCGTTTGTGCTGGGCTTCAACCATTTGTTTTGGGTTGATTTATTTGCTGCGGTTATGACCGTAGCAAATAATAAAAAGAACCGCAGCAAATAAATCAACCGCAGCAAATAATTTTTCTTGTGTATCATCAATAACTATTTGCTGCGGTTCTTTAAAAATCTCAAAGAACCGCAACAAATGTTGCGCAGCAAAATCCAATTTTTCTACTAGTGTACTTTTATTTATTTTCAGAAATTAATTATTGCTTTTGAATTATAACCGTTTGCTTCTCGGAAACTGTGACGAACCTCAACGGTAACTTGCAACCCGGCAGCTGGGCGCTCCTAGCTTACAAGTTAGGGGCAAATTGTTATGGCTAAAATTTCTACCTATAATCCAGCTTGATTGTCAGCTATGCAGGTACCTAGCTAACAGCTACAGCTTAGACACGGTCAAGGTAGTGGGTCCGAGAATCAAGGAGTTAGGAGGAGAATATTCCAAGGAGCTTCTAGAAGCGGGGAGACGCGGAAGTTGGGTCAAAGATATTGAAGAGATTGTGCCTAAAGAATAGGATCCACATTTCAAACTGGCTTGAATTTAGCCCACAAATCAAGCCGGATACATTCCCAAAGTGCAACGGCCTTGAAGAAGAGATAACGGCTAGAAATCCACGGTTATTGTATAAATAGGGGAGAAGATGGAAAATACGTACAAAAGGCAATCAGAAGAAAATCTATACATTTATTATTATTCACTATTTGTACGCAGAACTTATATATTTCATTTACATTCTTTAAGCTAGATACTTAGTAGCCATAAACTGAAACTACCTAGCTATCTAGCTAGCATTATACATTGTAATTGTAAAACAACCTTTTTAACTAGTGGACTGGTGGACTCAAAGCCACCCGCGGTTTTTTGCCCTGATTTAGGGGGGTTTTCCGCGTCACCATATTTGGTGTCTTCCCCACTCCCGCCTTTACATTATTTCCTTCTGCATCAAAACGAACAAAATCAATAATATTTAGCTATAGCCAGAACTAGCTAAGGTTTGCTAGCTAGAGCAGATTTTAGCATAATAGTTTGCAAGGTACTTATTGCACAAAAATGTCTCAACGATCTTGTGTGGTTGTCATTATGCTTTGATATAAATGACATAATGTTATGTATTCTCAATTTGCTTTTTTTTATATTATTATTTTTTTTGTAATGGTGAAGCGTCATGTTAATTACTAGGAGTATAATGAGCAAATGTCTAAATATATTTTGTGTGTGTTTGTTTATGCTTATTCACATGAAGACAACTAGCCAAATCTCAACTCTATTTTAGAGGCTTTTATATGACTTCTAATACTTTGTTAAGGTGGACTGAAGTTTGGGTTTGTCATTTAGCTAAGCATATTAAAAAGCAAAGGAAGTTATGAGGTTATGTAATGATTTATTAGAAGATGTTGATTCTCTAATTGGGCCTTCTAGATTGTTATCAATTCAATTGAATATCTTATCTACTTGGAAATCATGTACGAAATATGAGCAGAGAACTATATAAAATACATAACTTATAGGCAAGTTTGATACTATAATTTGACAGTTACTTGAATTCCTTTTGAGTTTGTTCCTTGATAAGAATGAGGGATGATATCTTTAGGGAATATTGTGTTACTTAACTAGTACTTACTAGTTGTGCTGAAGATGGTAGCAATAGTCAATCTAGTTTAAAATTTGAAAACTACGTATTCGCTCTAAGCTTATAAAGTAATGAGCTTAGTTGTTCTTATAGTGACCTTGGTTTGATTTTGTATTCTGCCTATCTTTCAAGACCCATGGCAGAAGCAATGCACATCAGTACAAGGATTTGACGATGAGAATTTTTTTAATATTGCACTAAGGTTTAGAAGACAAACCCAGTAAGTGCCTTACTAATATGCTTCGTTTACATAATGGAAACCTTAAGTATAATTCTAAAATAATTTATGGACTAAAATGCCTAATTTAGTATTTTTTAATCGTTCTTTTTCGCAACTATTATCACTTACAATGTTGTTAATTTGGGAGTGTTGCTACTAAATTTCAAGTCAAAGTCAACGACAAGCAATTAAGTAAATCAATTATATTTTATTAATAATTTGGATATGGGTACAATCTCTGTAAACAGTTTATAGAAAATAAACTAAGTCTTCTGATTATGTTCCACTGCTAGGATGACACTTGTCGACGTCAACCAAATCTAACAGTTGCTGACGTCAACCAAAGGTGACAACTGTCGACGTCAACCAAAGATGACACCTGCTACTGTAAAGCAAATTTGAGTGAGGGTTGACCAGCTTNAAGTGGCTGCAAGATTAGCAAGCGCGTCAGCCATCTTATTGGCACTTCTTGGAACATGTTCTAACTTAGTAGTTTCAAACTTGGCCAGTAGCTTTAAAGCACGCCTGTGGAGAGGGAATAAGTCTTCTTTCTTGACTTCATATTCACCAGAAAGTTTACTTATGACCAATTATGAGTCTCCAAAAATGTCCAAGTCCTTTATTCCCATTTCAATAGCCATTTGGAGGCCTATGATAAAAGCTTGGTACTCAGCCACATTATTTGAGCATAGTTGAGTCAAGACAAATGAATAAGTTAGCACATGCTTTTCAGGTGACAGTAGTATAACCCCTGCACCTGCTCCATCACGACGAGCTGCCCCATCGAAATACATTTGCCAAGGTGGTAAGACATCCACATAGAATACTCCTTCCCCTGGCAACTCATCATCCTTAACTTCCCATTCCGCGGGTACTGGATGATCTGCAAAGAATTCAGCTATCGCTTGTCCTTTAACAGCTTTTTTAGGGACAAAAATGATGTCATATTGTTTTAAAAGAATGGCCCATTTTGCAAGTCGACCCGCGAGTACTGGTCTTGACAATATGTATTTGATTGGGTCTGCTTTTGAAACAACATGAACTGTATGAGCCTGCATGTAGTGTCTCAACTTTTGGATGGCAAAACCCAAAGCAAGGCAAACTTTCTCAATGGGAGAGTAATTTATTTCTGCTCCTACCAAGGTTCTACTTAGGTAATACAGCGCAGTTTCTTTACCCTCTTCATTTTCTTGGGCACACATTGCCCCCAAGGATCGTTCTTGTGCGGCAATATAAAGGATAAGTGGCTTCCCTTTAATTGGTGCCCCCAGCACTGGAGGAGAAGACAAATAATCTTTTATACTTTAGAAAGCATTTTGACATGATTCATCCCATTCAAATGGGGAACCCTTCTTCATGAGATGACTAAAAGGATAACATATTCCGGCAAGATTAGAAATGAATCGTCGTATATAAGCAAGGCGCCCTTGGAGGCCCCTCAGCTCCTTCAGATTCTTGGGTGGTGGCATTTCTTGGATCGCTTTGATCTTGGCTTGATCGATCTCAATGCCTCTATGTCTCACAATGAATCCTAGAAACTTTCCAGACGTGACGCCGAATGCACATTTAAGAGGATTCATTTTAAGTTGACATTTTCACAATCGCTCAAACACTTTGCGAAGGTCTTCCAAATGGTCCTTCCTTCTTATAGACTTAACCACCAAATCATCAACATAGAATTCCACGATTTTGTGCATCATATCTTCAAATATCTTTTGCATGGCCCGTTGGTATGTAGCTCCAGCATTTTTTAGTCCAAAAGGCATGACTTTGTAGCAAAATATCCCTTTTGGAGTGCGAAAGGCAGTTGCCTCTTGGTCTTCGTTCGCCATTTGAATCTGATTGTATCCAGCTGTACAATCCATAAATGTCAAAGCCTCATGACCAGTAGTTGCATCGATCATGATTTCAGTGACTGGAAGAGGGAAGTCATCTTTTGGACATGCGTCATTCAAATCACGAAAGTCAACACAACTCCTCAACTGTCCATTTTTCTTCCTTACAGGAACTATATTTGCTATCCAAGTTGGATACTTGACTTCGCGAATAAAGCCAGCATCTATGAGCTTGTTAACTTCACTCTCTATTTCAGGGATTAGGCCTGAACCTTCGCTGTGGTTGTTTCTTTGGGCTGACACCTTTCTTTATTTTGCCAAGCGATGTATNTTTCTTTATTGCCAAGCGATGTACCGCAACTTTTGGGTTGAGTCCTGGCATTTCTTTGTAACTCCAAGCGAAGACATCTTTATAATCAGACAACAGATTATGGTATTCTTGCTCCTCTTCTTGAGAGAGATGAGCACTAACATACACTGGTCGAGGATCTTCAGAACTCCCTAAGTTTAGCTCTTTCAAATTATCCACCGTGGCTTGCCCACCATCTTCCAATGTTTTGGGAGCTTCATCAGTTTCAACTTCTTCCTCTAAGTTAGAGAATTCTCGCACTGTAACGTGATGCGATGTAACAATTTGTCCTAACTCCTCACATGGTTCATCTTGCTTAAAGATGATAACCATCCGACCCTTGGCCTTTAGAGGCTGTCGTTTGGTGATATCAACCTCTTGCTTTCGTATCATCCTAGATGGAACGATACTCCTGACATCATACCTTCCTTTAACACGACTTTTCCTGCAATCATCTTCCTTAGCTTCATTAGCTTTACTCTTCAAACGACTAAAGACCGACTGTCGCGACGGCTTTTGAATCTTAGGTGTTGCACCAATCCTGTTAAAGACAGATGGCTTATCCCTTATGCATAAAGCTTTTGGAGATAAGATTTGATCATCGTTCTTCGCAAAATCTTCGCGTTTGCCTAGCCTGTCAAAACAGAGGGGCGTGATTTGGGTCTTGATGGACCTACCCTATTAGATATAGAACCACGTGGTGGCATGTCATCGTCTTCNTCATCGTCTTCACCCCTACCTTCATCCAATTCTGATGCTGTAATGTATTGCATGGAAGAAGTATTTGCCTTATGCCCGACAGTGATCTTGATAGGCTCGGACGATTCAAAACCGAGACCTATCCTAGGCACATTTACTTTAACGCCATACTGCTGAAGCTTCTTTTGCGTACCATTAAGTCTGTTTGCCTTAACTTTNTTGAGTCCGTTTGCCTTAACTTCAACAACTTTTCCCATCGGCGTGGGATTTTCAAAGTCATACCCAGCTTTTGCCAATAGCTTATATGCTTTTGGGTCGAACTTGTCTTTATTGAGACCTTGGTTTTTGGAACTTTCGACCCACTTGAAAGTCATTGGCTTTTGAGTTTGACTACCTTTAGATNTTTTGACTTTGACTATCTTTAGACAATGGTAATACAACATCTTTATCCTTCAATTCCTTAACCAAAGTTGTAGCCTTTTGATTTTGGCTATGCTTAACTTGAGCATCTTGACACAGCACAAATGGTGATTCGCCTTCCTTACGGCGCGACTTGGGTACGTAACGGAGAACTGGAGTTGTCTCTGTCTTCTTTGAAAGAAAGCTTTCAACTTTTTCTTCGGCCTTCTCTTCCGGAAGAATTTGCTGTTCAATAGGAGTTGACTTAGTGATTTTCACTAGTGTTGGAGCCTCAACCTTTGTTTTGTTTTCCTTTTTGCCTGTCGAAGCAATTTGAGATGGCAATATTTCAGACGAAGTTCCCTCATCACTCTCAAAGAACTTGGCATCCGCAAAGTAAGACTCTGCTCTAGTGAAGGGCTTGACATCTCCATTAATTTTCCTTACTCCTCCACGATAGTATTTTAAACACTGATGGAGGGTAGATGCAACCACACCATTTTCGTGCAGCCATGGGCGTCCAAGCAGCATTTTGTAAGAAGTTTTAGCATCAATCACATGAAAAAGAGTAGGTGTTGTCAAGTCACCCATGGTGAGATCGACACGAATTATGCCAATTGCACGCTGACTCTCCAAATTAAATCCTTGAATCACAATTCGACTTTGGGATAGTTCTGCTACTGTGATCCCTAATTCATTCATTGTGGACTTAGGCATGATGTTTACAGCCGACCCACCATCTACTAGAATACGACCGACCTTTTGACCCCAAACGAATCCTGTCATAAATAATGGACGGTTATGGGGTTTAGATCCTATGAGCAAGTCATCATCAGTAAAGACTATGGCGCTATTACATGACGCGCATTTGTCAGAATTTTCTTTAACTTCACCAACATCTTCACCCTGCGGCCCATACAACTCTGGTGCTGAAGTGCCAAAGCCAGTGTTTACACACTTTCTTTGGCAAACGAAATATTTCCCTCCATCCCATGCGCGTGGGGAGAGCATCCAAGGATAGCCGATATCTTCGATCCGTCGACGACCCTGAACAGGCTATCGCACACCTATCAAAAGTAAACCAGACACCACTAACTAATGTGCTAGGGTAGTAAGGATCGAATCCTCAGGAAGCAGTTAAACTTATTAGTTCTAAAAAGCCTAAACTGTTAAAGAGCCTTGGTCGAGAAGTACTGACTAATTAACTAACTATTGACTAATTACTAACTAATTACTGGGAAATGACGAAGGATTAAACCAATAAACTAAGCCTAGGGTCAATCGGGTCACCAAGAACAAATAATGGATTCACTAACAAAAATCGTTCAACCTCACAATTATTGTCAAATTAGGGCTCATAATTCTCTCGAATCAGACTCCTCGAAACTCATCTAGCGGCTCTCGCTCGTGCCTAGACTATTTTCGCCTATTTATTCAGTGGTCTTATGTGGTATTTTTACCTCTGGCATCAAATTCAACAATTACCAAAATTACAACTAATCTGCGCACAATTCAATTGTAAACAAAGAAACCAATAATAGAAGATGACCACTATATGGGTTGAAACAACCTAATTTAATTAGTCCATTGATGATCAAGGTTTCCCTAACCCTAGAAATCAAACTACTCACTCATGATTACAAAATTAAAGCAAGATGGTTGTAAAAACCCTAATTGAATTCATGAAGTAATGAACAATTAAACTAATTAAATAAACAAATAACAAATTAATTAAGCTAAGAGACTAAAAGAACATAAATTAACTAAAATAAAGAACAAAAACAGAAAATTACCAAATTGAGAGAAGAACAATTGAAGATTGAATTGAATTGAGAATCATGTTATGAACAAAACCCTAATTCCCTAAATAATTTGAGAGAAGAAAAGTACTTCATTCTAAAACCTAAGAGAGTAATTCTAAATTATGAAAAGCATAAGTTCTTTTGCCTAGAAAGTCGTGCCTAATGTACCCAAATTGGGCTTACAAGCCTAAGTAACGAAGAAAAAAGAAGAATAAAAAGTCGGGAAAAACGTCTGATGCGGGCGCATAGAGGGTTTATGCGCCGCATCAACCTCCAGAACGCTCTAAGTTGCAATCTTCTTTAAATGCGCCGCATAAGTACCTAGAAGTATATTTGCTTCCTTTTCTTCTTATTTCTCATAAGTTTTAAGACTTGTTTTATACTTCTTGCACGCATTTCCATGCATCTTCACTTCTTATCCCGTCTAAGCTTTCCGGCTTCGTTCCGAGCCTCGGTTTTCGTGCCTGAAATTACAAAAACATACAAAACCGAGCATAACAATCGCGGATGATAAAAACCAAACTAAAAAGCTCTAAAATTGCCGGAAATCAATCAAACTTAGCGAGACACTCAAATTAGCTAAAGACACATAAATGAGCTAAAATAAGTAGAATAACAACCACTAGGCATAAAATTGACTCGAACAGGGGGAAAAACACATAAAAAACGCACATATCAAATTCCCCAAGCCAAGCCTTTGCTCGTCCAAGCAAAGATAACGAAATGACTTACCCCATAAAACATATGCATCACAAACTCAAGGATCCTTCCGTATTACTAAGATCAAAGCAAGTCAAATGCTACACATCCTAGACAAAAGTCAAAAAAGCCAACCAAGCAAGTTTAATGAATCGATGACTCGAATAGCTCACGGGTTGTCACTCCACACAATGAGTGTACTCTAAGAATGTAGCTCACCCTCCACACCCACCATAAGAAATGAAAATGCAAATGCAATAAGTGTTTAAATGCAAGTTTTGAGGAGCCCAAATCCGCACCTCACACCTCATGCAAGTGTAGGGTATACACTCAATCCTAAAGTCGACTCGAAATGCAATATATACTCTACGACCTTGCCAAAAGACTCTTCCACAATCAGCCAAGCAATGCACATGAAGATCAAAGAGGACTTATAAGCTTGTAACGTAAGGCTAGGGTGAAGGGTAGGATAAATTTGGGATATTAGCTGAAAATGCGGGGTATACGCATATAAACATCGGAGACTCACCAACACATCATACAATAACATCAATGTCTCCCATCATCTATTCAACCGAGGTTAACCAAACTTTTTAATTGTCATTCACTTATACACCTTTATTTCATTCAAATCACAAATATAAACCGAGTTCAATCTTTTCATTCATCTACTATTTCAACTTGTTTTTTCTCTCTTTTTTTTTTCTCTTTTTTTTTCTTTAGTATTTTCTTTTTTCATTTTAGTTTCACGACTCTATAGTTGGCCATTAGGACCAACCTTAACACACGTACCTAACCGGACTCCAAATCACATTTAGAAACCAAAACATTGTGTTTTAAAACACATGTCCAGTCATTGTACGCAGAGCCTTAATGTGAACTTAAGAACCTCTCTGCCACATCAAAATTCACAAATTTCACCTAATCCTCCAACACACATCACAACAATCAACAACCATAACAGACCACAACATGACTCCCCCAAGCCAAGCTTGGGCATACAACATGTCATCACAGCCGGCTAAGGGTTTATGCGGTTAATTTTGTGGGGTATCGGCTGCCACGGGATCGGGAAAAGAAATGTTCAGCATGAAAAATCCTAATGAATGTATCTGAAGGCTCAAAATCATTGACGCCTCTTATCATGCGCAACATGCAACAAAACTTCAATTAAAAGTTACTAAAGTTCAAAGGCAAACTCAAGATCATAAATGCACCAGGAACTAAGCACACATGAAAAGAATGCAATTTAATGTAGCCTATAAGATCAAAAGTGGCTCAAATCCTCCCGCTAACACAGTTCAAGTCCAAGACCCAAGCAAGGTTAGACAGAGTTGACAATTGCAAGGAAGGCTAGCAAATTTAAGACTAAGTCATGCCCGGCAAATCACATAAGTAAACTCATCCAAATACAAGAATCATGAAGTTTTCAAAAATTTAAGCAAATGGGTACATGAAAAGTCAAATCAACGAAAAACCGGGACGAGCAACTAGCCAATCACAATAAGAATTCTCTTTTAACAGCTGACTACATTAAACTAGGAAAGCAGTACATTTTTTTGGTTACATGTAAACTCCCGGCCTTAAGGGACAGTACAAACCATGTAACATTCCTACAAAAGCAGTAAACTACACTAGAAAGCAATAAAAAGACCTTAAGGCTAAACAGCTGATTCCAACACATACAAATACAAGCAAAAGGAGAATGGAGTTTAGGAACGTCTAACCCAATATAAATTAACCAAAATTCGTAAATTCGATATCAGAAGTCCTAGTCCTGCTCCAATTGTCATATCTGTAGGGGAAAAAGAAACAAAGCCAAGTCCAAAAAGAAAAATAAAAGAAAATAAAAAAAAAAACTGTTTACAATTTATTACATCCTAAATCCTAAATAAGAGTAACTAATTTCCCCCCCAAGCCAAACACTGTCCCGTCCCGGGATGCATAATCAATAATAAAGGGGAAGGGAATGGGAGCTGCAGGACGCCTACTGCTGCCCGGGCCCGCCATAGGGTGGAAACTGGGAGTAGTAGTGGTGGAGAGGGTAGGAGGTAGGGTCCACGTTAGGGTCATACTGGGGTGGCCTGTTAGGGTGGTTGGGGAATGGTTGCACGTGGCCCTGGTCAACATGATGCACGTGCTCTCTCCATTGGACCCGCTGGAGGTGATCCACATCAGTTCTGAGGCCGCGGACACTATCATCTAATCTATCAAACCGATGTCCGTATTGCTCGAACCGCTGATCAATCTGATCGAAGCGCTGAGTGTTGTATGCCTGCATTTCGTCCAGGCGGTTCATCAGAGGGGTCATATCAAA
>PYUH01000877.1:47088-151207 GCA_016808085.1 Suaeda aralocaspica | reverse complement strand
AGTTGAAATTGAAGTAGATGAATGAAAAGATTGAACTCGGTTTATATTTGTGATTTGAATGAAAATAAAGGTGTGAAGTGAATGAAAATTAAAAAGTTTGGTTAAACTCGGTTGGAATTAGATGATGGGAGACATTGATGTTATTGTATGATGTGTTGGTGAGTCTCCGATGTTTTATATGCGTATACCCCGCATTTTCAGCTACATTATCCCAATTTATCCTACCTCTCACCTAGCCTTACGTTACAAGCTTATAAAGTCCTCTTTGATCTTCATGTGCATGCTTTGGTGATTGTGGAAGAGTCTTTTGGCAAGGTCGTAGAGTATTAATTGCATTTCGAGTCGACTTTAGGAATTGGTATATACCCTTAAACACTTGCATGAGGTGTGAGGTGCGGATTTGGGCTCCTCAAAATTGCATATTTAAACACTTTATTGCATTTGCATTTCATTTTCTTATGGTTGGGTGGTGAGGGTGAGCTACATTATTAGATGCTCAATTGTGTGGAGTGACAACCCGTGAGCTATTCTAGTCATCGATTCATTAAACTTGCTTGGTTGGCTTTGTTTGACTTTTGTCTAGGAATGTGTAGCATTTGACTTGCTTTGATCTTAGTAAACTCGGAAGGATCCTTGAGTTGTGATGCATATGTTTTTATGGGGTGAAAGTCATTTCGTTATCTTTGCTCGGGACGAGCAAAGGCTTGGCTTGGGGGAATTTGATATGTGCGGTTTTTATAGTGTTTTTCCCCCTGTTTCGAGTCAATTTTATGCCTAGTGGTTGTTATTCTGACTTTATTTTAGCTCATTTGATGTTCTTTAGCTAATTTGAAGTGTCTCGCTAAGTTTGATCACAGTAGCAGAATCACAATTCGAATTTGGGATAATTCTGCTACTGTGATCCCTAATTCAATCATTGTGGACTTAGGCATGATGTTTACAACTGACCCACCATCTACTAGAATACGACTAATCTTTTGACCCCAAACAAATCCTGTCATAAATAATGGTCGGATGTGGGGTTTAGATCCCATGAGTAAGTCATCATCAGTAAAGACTATGGCGCTATTACATGATGTGCATTTGTCAAAAAATTTCTTTAACTTCACCAACATCTTATACCTTGTCAACATGCATACAGCTCTGGCCGCTGAAGTGCCAAAGCCAATTGTTTACACATTTCTCTTGGCAAACGAAATATTTTCCTCCATCCCATACGCATGGGGAGAGCATCAAGGATAGCCGATATCTTCGGATCCATCGACAACCCCGAATGTTGAGGGGTTAATTTGGTAACGGCGGCGGCCGAGGCATCGCCGGAGGGTTCGATGATATAACTACCATGTCTTCATGATACTCTTAAGATTCCATATTTTCATGATATAGAATGCCTGCGGAATCGATTATATATAACATCATATTGGAACACACTTCACAATTGTCGGCGGCAGTAATGTGAAGTGTATTTTTTAGTGACACCTCATGCTCATTAACTTGTTCATCCTTCTTCTTCTTCTTCTTCTTCTTCTTCTTATTCTTATTCATTTTCATGTTCCTCAACTTCAACTAAAACTGTGTTGATGGTCACGGCATTCAAGTACTCTTTGGGGAAGAATTCTTCTAATGTTATAGGAGCAACAATTTCTTGGTTAAGCACTTCATCTTGCATCATCTAATATTTTTTGACTTTTTTTGGTCCCCTCTTTGGACGTTTAGCAATTTTATTTCTTTTTTTTCCTCTATTTTTGTAAGGGGGTTGCAACTTTGAAGTCATTTGCTTCCTAGCATGCCTCCTTGTCACTAGAGTCCATCCTTCGTCATTGTCATCGGCGTTTAACACACACCTTTCAACATGTGTCTCCGCTTTACATTGAACCTTGGATGGTTGGACTTGTATCAAAACAGGCTCCAAAGACCTAAACCGTATCAATTCCAACTGAAGAGAAGGCTCATCAGTCACTACTACAGCATGATTAGTCCCAACAACTTCATCGAGATCAAGCACAATCTTCCCCTCTTGTGCAAGACGCATGATCCTCTCCTTCAATGTAACACACTTTTCAATAGGGTGAGCAACCTGTGATATCGACAGTAGTTTGGATCTGATGTTTTATTGATTTCCTCAGGGTGCTTAGGTTCAAGCAACTCAATCATCTTCTTTTCCAATAATTCATCCAACATTCCAGATAAATCTGAGTCAGGTAACGTATATTTCTTTGCTTGCAACTCTTTCAACTTTGGCTTATCGCCTCCATAAGCCCTTGGGTAAGAAGTATTCTTCTCCTCATTAGCCTTTCCTAAGATTTTGATAGGCGAAGAAGCGGTAGTGATTGCCATTGACTCTTTCGTGGAGCTTTTGGAAGGTTTATCACCCGTTCTGAACTCTTTCTTTTCTTTAGACATAGATTTTTGTTTACTTTAATTTTTGCTAGCAATGGTAAGCTCCATGTCATGGGCCCGTGTTTCTAACTTCTGGAATGTTTTTGGCATTATTTCGCGAAGAATGTATTGCAAATCCCAATTCATTCCATTGATACACATTTCTACAGCAGAAGTTTCAGTTAGCCTGGCCTTGCACTCAAGACTTAGAGCGCGCCATCGACTGATGTAGTCAATGACACTTCCACTGTGTAGTGTCAGTCAACTCAACCATGCTGACAACACGCGTGGTACTATAGAACCTATTCAAGAATTATCCCTCCATTTGTTCCCAACTATTAATTGATTAGGGGGAAAGATCAGTATATCGATCAAAGGCAATCCCCTTGAGAGAACGAATGAACTGTTTGACCAACAAGTCATTGGTAGTACCAGCATCGTTACATGTCTCAATGAAGTGTGCGACATGTTGTTTAGGGTTGCCCTCACCATCAAATTGATTGAACTTTGGTGGTTGATAACCAGCTGGCATGCATAACTTATCAATCCTCTTGGTATAGGGCTTCACGTAACGGTGATCCTCCTTTACACTGACACTTATTTGGTTCTTGATTGCTTCAGCTATCATGTCTTTAATTTGTCGAGCAGTAACTAAAGCATTCTTGGGATCACCAGTTTTGTCCTTCAATTCTCATTCTTTGAATTGTCCTCAGATTCAGAGTTGTCCTCATCACTGTCAGACGATTCAACAATTTGCTTCACAATCTTCTTCGTCAGTTTAGCAATTTGGTTTGTTTTGCTTCTTAATTTCAGCATCCTTTTCCTTTCCATATTTTATCAACTTGCTAATGAGAGCATTCATGTCAGCAAGTTGTTCCTCCATAGTTTTGTTTTCATGGCCGACAGAGGCAGTGTCCAGCTGCAATGATTCACCTTATTCCTTGAGCATAAAAGGCCTCAAAGGAGATGATAGAGGAGGACTACTATCAGTTTCAGAGTCAACCTCTATGTTTGGGTTGTAAAGCGGACTAGTGCGAACGGCTAAGTCCTCTTCCTTGTCAACATCAATTTGCATTGGCGACTTGATAAAAGACAATGACAATCATTTGTGTCCAGTAATGGAACTTGAACTTTTAGGTTCAGTGTTCAGTGGTAGAGTTTGAACCAAAGACAATAGACTCACATGCCTATAAGCCCAATATCTAGTGCCAATTTGATGTGAATTTTAAGCCTCTAACATGATTTAGAACTCACAATGTTGTTTATGTTTGTTGGGCAATGAAAGATGTTTGAATTTTTGGGGATTTTCATTCAAAAACTCACACAATTCTCCTCTTGTTAGGTAGATGTATTTTTATTTAAGTTCAAAAAAGGTAACCAAGATAGATAAATACTCTTGATCGCAACCAAGTGTGGTCGAAATTCACAATTGCAAAAGTGAAATCTCTAAGAGTTATTGGTGGTTTTGCCTATAAGTTTTTCCCACTGCATTTGCTAGGATTTTCTCATTTCAGGCACTTTTTAGTTTCATTTTAAGTCTTTACTTCTTTTTTATCATCATTTTCATCTAAAAATTCATGGAGATTCATTTCTTGAAGGTTTCTTGATTTAAAGATTAAATCTTGAAAGGGTTCTCAACAACTGTTCTCATTTCATGAAGAATTGCGCAAATTGGGAAGATATGGAATGGCGAGATTTTTGAGGATCTTCAATAGATTTGGGTGACATTATATTTTCGTTATTTTAGTTGTATTTGATGATGATTATCTTGTTTTTAAGTTTGTTAGGATTAAATCTTAGTTTGTTAAGATTCTAGGCAAGTTGTTAGGATATAGATCTGGTTGTGCAAGTGGATTGTGCAAGTGGATGGGATTTGTGATGTGGCCGGATTTTCTAAGAGCAAGTGGGATATTTTCATATAAAACTTGTTAGTTTAGGATTTATATTTTGTTTAGGAGATTATTTGACTATGAGTTGAAGAATTGTTCCAAACTTAGTCATATAAATACCCTTTAGTTTATTAATAAAAGTTAGAGTTGAATTTTGAAGAAAAATTGAAGCGTTGCTTTGCGGGTGTTTCCCTTAAAGATTTCCCTTTTGCGATTGTGAATTTCGACCACACTTGGTTGCGATCAAGAGTGTTAATCTAACTTTGTTGCATGAGTGATCGTAAACAAAATAAATCTATCTAAAGAAGAGAGAGTTGCGTGACTTTTTGTCACTAAAACACAAAATTTTCGAGCTTAATTCCTTGCCCAACGAACGCTTATAACATTGTGAGTTCTAATTCATTTCAAGGGCTTTAAATTCACATCAACAAGCAATGGTTTGGCTTGGGGGAGTTTGATAAGTGCATATTCTACATACGGTTTACCCACGATTCTTATGATTTTTGGCTCTAACTTGGCTCTTTAGAGCCGATTTTATAGAAATTTTCCTTGTTTAGTGCGTAGCTTTGTTGATATTTGTAGGAATTGCTACTTTGTAGTGGTTTTTCTGCATTTTTGGGGACTTAGCACGGTCTTTGGAGTCATGAGCGTTGTTTTGGAGCTTAGAAGGAGCTAAAACTTGGTTAGGAAGCCTTTGGACGAAGGAAAGTCGAGTTTTGGAAGGTTACAAGCGAGGAAAAAGATTGAAAAAATATTGCAGTCAATGACCCGGGGTTGTAATCAGAAACCCCGTGTTTTATTCATTAACCCCGGTCTGACCGGGGCCATTACCATATAGTGTTTTTCCAGAAATTTTTCGACTTGTTATGTATTATACTATATAAGGCATCTATTCTAAGTTTTACGGATGGAATTTTTAGGAGGATTAGATATAGTTTCAGCTTTTCTGTCTAAAACAAATTAGTGTAATCAGTTCATTCATTCATTCAATTAATTGTTTAATTCAGGTTTTTGTTCAATTCTTTACTTCGTTTATTTGTTAGTTTAGTGTTATTATAATTTTATCGTATTTAATTTAGATTTCAACTTTCCCTAGTTTTTATGTTAGTTAATTTATTTGATTCAATCATTGTTTTTAGTTTTAGTTCTTATTATTAATTTCATTCCTGTCATTTACAATATGTGTGAGTGATTTAATTTCTAGGGCTAGGATATATATGAACCATCCCATTGAATTTTCTTGATGAATGATTGATAAAATTTACATCGCTTCTGAATTCCTGCTATCAACTTATATTGCTTGCAATTAAATACTATCCAGGTTTAATCGTTAGTCTGATTTTTGTCGAAAATGATGCTAAGAGGTAAAATCACCACAATTAGATTATAGGGATAATGGACAAACCGAATCTAAGCGAGCGAGAGCTGTTAGATGAGTTTTGAAGGAGTCTAGATTCGAGAGAATTAGTGTGCCTTACTTCATAGCGTCGTTTATTTGTTAATCGGTTGTCAGTCAGTTTGTTGTCGGTTTATAGTGAACCAATGCCCTAAAATTAGCTTATTTGATTAATTCGTGTTTAATTCTTGTTTTCAGTATTAATTATTTTGTTATTTAATCATAACCTCAAAGGCCCTATATAAAAAAATAGCTCTTTAGAATTAGTAGAAAATGTGTCTCCCTGTGGATTTAATCCCTGCTTCCCTTGCTATATTAGTTAGAGTAGTCGGTTTATATTTGATAGGTACTCAATAGCCTGTTCAGGCCTTTGATTTATTGATCAACTATGACACTAATTAACACTAAAAATAGGAATTAAACAAGAATTTACTAAATTAAACTAAGTATAGTACGACGGTTCACCATGAACAGACAAAAAAATTGAACAACAATCGATTAATAAAAACTATGCTTCCTTTAAATTAGGGCACACTAATTCTCTTGAAACTAGACTCCCTCATAACTCATCTAGCAGCACTCGCTTTGCCTAGATTTGTTTTTCCTATTCCTGTTATCTATTGTGGTAATCTTAACTCTCGGCATCAATTTCAACAATATCAAACATACAATTAAACTTGCGCACAATTTAATTGCAAGCATAACAAATTGACAATAGGAATTTAGAGTACTGCATAAATTAACTAATCAATTATCAAACACCTTCATTGGGGTTATTCATGGATCCCCTATACCCTAGAAAGAAGATGAATCAAGTATGTTGTAAGTTGCATAAATCAAATCGATATTAATAACCAATACTAACGACATGGGATTAAACTACGCAAATTAATTATCATATAAGACTAGGGCAACAAAGTAATCCTAACGATATAAACTAATGCTAACAACACAAACTAATGATTAAAACTAAATTAATAAGAATAGAGAGAATTAAATAAAACATGGATTAATTAAAGGAAAAATTGCCAGGAAAAAAAACTTTAAAAAAATATTTTTTTGCGAAGAAAAACCTTTTAGATTTTTTTTCGGCGAGAGAAACCTTAAACTAAATTATTTTTGTATATTGAGTTAGATTTGTACTTGGTAAAGTTTAATCTAATCCATCCAATTTACGCCCCTTCAAATCATAATAAAATTCTAGCTTATCATTCTACTTGCAAAATTCATCATTATTACTGGCAATTGCTATAAGTAAACGTCTTTGTCAACACCTAACTTTGATGTGATATAAGATGAATGTTAATTTATTGTAAGCATTAAATATACCAATATACATATAATTTTGATATTTAGTTCTTAAAAAAAGGTCGTATCCCGTATTAAAAAGATATTAATGAGCATGCCTGTCAGTGAAAGTGACGATTATTGTAGGAGTACGTTTATCAATAAAGAGGATTAGCGAGGAATAGGATAATTATATTACTAAGTATATTCCGATGTTGACCACCATGATTAGGCTTTGACCACTCAACTTAGTCTATTACCACCCTTCTATCTTTATTTCCTCCCATTACACCTTCCATTTTATTTTTTTCCAAAATTCCCTCTAAATCTTTGCCACCAACTCTCTAAATCAGACAATTACAACAAGACAACTACTACACTACTCAATCTCACGTACTCCCATTATTTTGGCAAAAAACTAAATTACAAAATAATATTGATTGACAATTTTTTGGTTAATTCAATATTTCAATATTTTTGTCGCTAATCAATGTATATAGCTATGGAAATTTTAGCAAACCACATAAACTGGTAATATATTTTCCATAATGTTCCCACAATTCATTAGAAAGTGTAGAAATTTGTTCAGGTTTTTATGTAGTTATGGAATTCGCTTATCTCCTTATGTGTAGAAGATGAAGATTAATCTGTAATTCACTTCGGTTCTTTTACTTCAATTACATGTTGCCATTGATGAATAAGCACATGAACCTTTGTGTGAAGATATGGAAAGCCCACGAAACATATAAATAAGGAAATTAAATTGGGGAAGGGAGCGATTTTGAAGATTTTTGGCAGATTGGAATATAATTCACATTCGTGAAAGATTAAGAAGTGAAAGAAATAATTAAAGGAGTAAATAGACCCTTCAAGAAAATAGGTGTGCAAATATAAAAGAAAAGAGTGCAAGTAATCATGACGAAGCGTTCAACACTAGAAAATAGTAGTCAACGCCGGAAAACGCCCATAAGGTTTGATCTGGCTAGCAAAAAAAAAACTACTTTGAGGTTTCTTTGCGAAACAAAAATAAAATATTATAAGGTTTCTTCTCGCAAAAAAAAATTAAAAGGTTTTTTTTTTGCAATTTCCTTGATTGAATTAATAACAAGAGTTTTAATAGAGAGAAACTATTCTTAAATAATTCTAATGTGACATACAAAGACCTAGGATAGAAGTCCTATTTATAGAAATTACAAAACAAGCCGGAAAAACCCGAAAAAGCCCAACATAGCATCCACCTCGATCAGGTCGGGGCCAATGCACTATGATCGAGTTCACTGATAAATGACCGGGGTTAATGAAACAATTCCTCCAAGGACTCTTTTCTTTACTTGTATGCTTCAAAACTCAGCTCGACTTTAATACATCTAAAGGCTTCCAAACCTAGTCCTAGCTTCCTCAAAGCTCCATATATGTGGTCATGACTCCTACTAACATGTCAAGCACCCAAAACAACACAAAAACCAATGTAAAGTACTAATATGTAATACCCCACACTTTGACGTATTTTAAGGAAGTATTTTTGTATTTTATATGTGTAATTTTTATAGTTTTATTGAAAATTTATGTTTAATATATTAAATGGAAAAAAAATAACATAAACTAAGCTTTAATTAAAAATAATTATTTGTGTTAATAAATAATTTTTTATGTTTATAAAATATTTTAAAAGGCTTCTAAAAATAGAATTTTTAAGAGTTTCCTAATTTATTTAAAGGAAAGGGCCTAAAGGTAATTTTCGCTTTTTAGGATAAGTATGACCTTTACCAAATCCTACTTTGGGGCCTATAAATACCCTTTAAAAACCAAATTTTCAGATTTCATCCCTCATAATTGTTATTAGGATTCCAAAATTTAGAGAGAGAGAAAAAAAAAGAAGAGGAGAAAGATTTCCTAAAAAACAAATATACATATACATACATATATATATATATGTATATCTGTTGTTCGGTTTTTCCAAGAAGAAAGAAAAAAATAATATTTTTTTTAGGTTCTCTGGACGTCGGTGCCCGACGCCGCCACCCTCGCCACCGCAGGCCACCACACGCCGGCCACCTCCTCCCCTTTCCAATAATTTTTTCGAACTTAATAAAAAAAATATCTTCTTCTTTCTTTTTGATTCAATCTTGCAAATTCATGTTCATATTTATGTTTAATCATGATTTTATAAGTTTCAATCATGTTTTATGAAGTTATGCATGATTTGTTTTAGAGCATGAATAAATTTGTTGTTCATGAAATTTTAGATTAGGGTTTATATAGTTATGAAAGTTTTGATTTTTATGAGTTTTTGTGATTTAAACATCAATATTAGGATCATGAATTGTTGTTGTGGTAATTTATGATGATTTTATGAAGTTTAGATTGATTTTTAAAGGCTTTAAACATAAAATAAATTGTTGTCCAAATTTCGTAATCATGAAATTCAATAGAATAAATATTATGAACATGTTTTGGTTTATGAAAAATTATTCCAAAGCATAGATTAGTTTCATAATGATGTTAATGCATTGTAAAAGAGTTTTGTCGTGAGTTTAAGATGTTTTAATGAGTTTTTCATGACTTTAAAGGTAATTAATATATCTGGAAATTTTATAAAAACAAGTTAAAATACGTTTTAAGTGTTTATATCATGCTAGTATGACCACATATTAATTCTATGATGTTACATGTGATTTTTAGTATATTTCATGAAGTTTAAAAGTGATTTTAAGCATGTTTAACATCTTGTCCAGATTTTATAATTGAATAATTAGGCTTTTAAAGTATGTAATTAGCATGAATTGATCATATAAATTAAATACATTGTAAGATTGATTTGTGTTGTTTTTGAAGTTTTTCAAGGAAGTTTGATAATTTTAAATTGCTATCCACTT
This sequence comes from Suaeda aralocaspica, assembly GCA_016808085.1. Lineage (NCBI taxonomy): Eukaryota > Viridiplantae > Streptophyta > Magnoliopsida > Caryophyllales > Amaranthaceae > Suaeda > Suaeda aralocaspica. The sequence continues at coordinate 141,380 of PYUH01000877.1, read as the reverse complement.
TTCTAAAGTGATAGAATTTATATTGAGGTTTTATAAAGTATAAATTAGACCCGAAAACCAAGTAATCTCACAATAGAAAAATTAAAGTGTAGTATGGAATCGAATAGAGACCATATAAGGAATGTTTTGGACAAGTTTCTGGCATAGAAGTTAGTTTATAGTTGCTGTAGAACTTAGTCAACAAGGTTTTAATTTAGTTTCGGTTTTCTTTACGTAGGAGACTTTGGATTAGTCAACTTTTAGAAATTGTGACGAAGCACCAATATTTCACAAGGTACGTAAGTACTAAAGACAAACATAAGAGCTAGAATTCATGCTTGGATGATCCTTTTTGTCATGAAGTATTGTTATGCTTGTTTGAATCATGAATTGATGTGTATGACAATTATTATTAGATGCATGATTTTAATATTATGTTGACTTTCCATGTTAAATAGCAATATAAATTTTATAAGATTGAATTGGAATGTTATGATCAGTTAATTTGGCCAATAGTTTATTATTAAAGGAAGGAAGTTATTTTAAAGTTGGTTAGTTACTTAATCAACAAGAAACGTAATTGTGAATTTTTATTCACATGATTAAAAGGAGTTTTGAGCAAATATTTTATACATGTTCCCACTCACAGTTTAATGTGTGGTCAAGGAGAAAGTAAATAGTTAGCCACTCAAAGTTAATGTGTGGTAAACGAAGTTCAGTTTAAATAAAGGACACACATGAGATTATTTTTGAAACACTTTAAATTGAAGATAATTAATATGGCTTGCTTGAGTTGATGCATACTTTAGTGTGCTGTTATATGTGAGCCATAACATTGTTAAACCGGTTAATCACTTAAGGTGTAAGAGGATTTGCATCAAAACTCTTGGAATGTATATACCTTGAGTATGAACAATGGGGTGGAGTCGTAAGTAACAAAGATCTATGACTTTTAATTGGAGTAAAAGATGTTATACTCTTTTAAATTTATAATGCGTTGGAATTCCGTCACTTCATGTGACATAGGTAATATTTTCTTGGAGTTGCTCCCAAGTTGGTGCCCAATAGGGTGATTTTAAAGGAAAGGAAACCCGTTCGATGCGGAATCCAAAAGTTCAAATTTAATAAATAAATTGTTGAGTCTATGCACAGGTGAAGGTTGTCAAAGGTAAGTTGTGTGTATGTTTAGTTCATGTCGTTTTGTTGCATAGTCTTTAGTAGTTATGTACTCAGCTTTGTTAACTATTTGTTTTGTGTGCACGGATTTGTCTTGGACTTGGCCCTACAATGACCCACTTGTTGGTGAGTAGTTGTCTAGAATAAGAAAAAGCTATAGGTACAATTGGGCATAAGTCATTTCATGCTGGGCTAGAGTGAGAGCGCTTGCTTTGTAGTTTCGTAGTTTGTTATTTTTATTGCTTATGAAGTACTAACTTTTATTTGGATGTTGTTTTATTTTTAAAGATTTTGGTTTTGGTTTTTTAGGGCCAATAAATGGTTCCAAAGTGTAATAAAGTTTTTAGTTGGTTTTTACTCTGGATCTTGATTTGAATTACGTTTTGGAGATTTGTTTTAAAGTTTAAGTTTTTAAATTGGTTTTGGATTTTAAGACTTCCGTTGTAGTGCTTTGATAAATGCCTTAGCCGTTATCACAGTAGCGGTAATACTTTGGTTTTTCCATGAGGAGTTTTAATAATTATAATTCTTTAATATGTATAATATGTTTTCCGGAAAAATATAGAGTAGAAAGTTAGGAAATTCCAGGGTGTTACAAAGTGGTTACCAGAGCTTAGATTCTGAAATAAAATAAATTTTATTTTTGGGGGTAGCCTAAGTTTTATTTTGGGAAGGAGGAATTTCTTATTTTGGAAAGCTCTTGAAAATGGGAATTTCCTAAAAAAGTAATTTTCGAAAATGGAAAATTTTGAAAAATAAATTATGTGTGCTGGTATGCAAGGAATTCAAGTATGTATTATGTGTTATTGCTTTAATACCATGTGGTGAGCTTGGGTAGGAAGTTTGGGCATGTAGGATAGACTTTATTTCTGTTCTTTCATGCATTAAAGTTCATGTTTTAAGGTGTTGCTTATGTGAATAGTTGTGTGTAAAAGAAATTGTATGTTAGCCACAAGACCCTTTTGTAGAACTGTTAGTTTGTTTTGTTTTGGTATGGATGGAAAATTAGTCTTAAGTTTTGTGCAGGGTGTCGTATAGTATGCCTAGCAAAGACACACAAATAGGAACCTTGGAGAAGAAAGACTATGAGAGTCCACCCCGGTACGTTTGGAAAATACGGTTTCACTGTTGGTATATGAGTACTGTATTGAAGCTGCCACAATGGCCCGACCATGTATCAGCCCTAATTGTTAAGTGTTTGCCCGACCGTTCGCCCTACCTAGAAATCAAGGCAAAGTTTAGCGATTTCCACTTTGCTGGAGGACTTCCGAACTACTCCAAACATAAGGATGCAATTGGGTAATGGGGTTGTAATTGGAGATACTTGGAAGGTTACATTGCTAGGAAAGAGAAGGAGTATTAGGAGATGAATGCAAGTGAAGAGACCCCGCCCACACTAAGCCCAGATAGTCAAGGAAATGAAGACATGATGGTAAAGGAGACTGCTACTGGTTCAAGGATTGATGAGTCAAGGGACAATTCATGTTATGAAATTGAGAACCCGGATCCAATAATTCCTGTGTACGTAAACTTGGTAACCGATTTTGAGGAGGATGAAAAAGAGTTAGATCCTGAGGAAGAAATGTAAGAAGAAATGGAAGATGATACAAAAGATAATCCAGAATTTATACCAAATAAATATGTGATGTCAAGGGACAAGAAGGACAATGTTAATGTTTAGAGATTTTGTTTAGATACAATTTAGTTGATATTTTTTAGTATTTCTGATGTTTAGAATGTTGAACAATTTGGATTATTGTGTACATTAGTTTGAATAAGTGGCAGTGCCGCAGTGAGTCATAAGAAATACTAAGAGGAGTTAAGTAATAAATTTCTTTCATGAAATAAAGCCTCAAGTATAATAGAACCAAGGGAATTATTTTTATTTCTTATGTGCTTTATTCTTATTTTAAAACAAAGTGAATGATTCGCTTTAAAAGAATGAAACGTCTTTTGTGAGATTAAATGAGAAAGTGTTTTATTTTATAAGTTTATGTTGTTCTAACCTAGAGTTAGACATAATTTAATATAAAGGTCTTTTCCTCTACAGGAGAAATAGAATGGCTGAACGTAACAACAATCAGCTGCCTCGTTAAAACCCTTACTAGGAAAACCCTTACCAAGAAAAAACATGGTTAAGGGAAAAAGAGTACAGCGCACATTAACTCCCCCTCACGATGTCGTCCGTTGAGATCTTTGAGACGACGTAACCCGATTAAATGAACTAATTTCTGGAATGTAGTAGTCGGAAGTGCCTTGGTAAATAAATCTGCCAAATTTTCGCTTGAACGAATTGTTGGACAATAATCTCACTATTCTTCTGAAGGTCATGGGTAAAGAAAAACTTTAGCGAAATATGCTTCGTCCTGTCACCTTTAATGTAACCTTCCTTAAGTTGTGCAATACAGGCTGCATTGTCTTCATATAATGTAGTCGGAGCTTGTTTTCCACATAAACGACCACAATCTTCTTGTATGTGCTGAATTAGAGACCTTAGCCATACACATTCTCGACTAGCCTCATGAATTGCTAAAATTTCTGCATGATTAGAAGAAGTAGCAGCAACGGTTTGTTTCATGGAACGCCAAGAGATTGCGATACCACCATATGTAAATACATATCCAGTTTATGATCGAGCAACATGAGGATTTGATAAATACCCGGCATCTACAAAACCAACTAAATCTTCTTTGGAAATTTTAGAAAAGAACAAACCTTTATCTTTCGTACCTTATAGATAGCGAAATATATGCTTGACCCTATTCCAATGCCTTCAGGTAGGACATGAGCTAGACCTTGCAAATAAATTAATAGAGAATGATATATCGGGTCTTGTGTGACTAGCAAGATACATCAATGCTCCTATTGCACTTAGATATGGTACTTCGGGACCAAGAATCTCTTCATCATTTTCCCGAGGGCGAAAGGGATCTTTATCAACATCTAGTGATCTTACAACCATAGGGCTAGTTAACGGATGTGCTTTATCCATATAGAATCCTCTAAGCACCTTGTCTGTGTATGTAGTTTGATCCACAAGGATTCCTTCTTTTAGGTGCTCAATTTGTAGCCCTAAACAAAATTTTGTCTTACCAAGATCTTTCATTTCAAACTCCTTTTTCAAGTATTCCATTGTTATTGAAATCTCTTATAGAGTTCCAATGATATTCAAATCATCAACATAGACAGCAATAATCACAAAACCTGACCCAAATTTCTTTATGAAAATATAAGGGCTGATAGGATCATTTCTATAATTTTCTTTCAACATATATTCAATAAGGCGATTGTACCACATACGCCCTGATTGTTTCAATCCATAAAGGGATCTATTTAACTTAATACAATGTTGTTCTCGAGAACACGAACCAGTTGCTTCAGGCAACTTGAAACCTTCCAGGAGTTTCATGTATATATCACTATCAAGTGGGCCGTATAAGTAAGCTGTTACAACATCCATTAGTCGTAAATCAAGTCCATGTCTTACTGCCAGACTAATTAAGAATCTGAAAGTAGTTGCATCCACCACAGGAGAATATGTCTCCTCAAAATCAATACCAGGTCTTTGTGAGAATCCTTGTGCAACTAAACGTGCTTTGTGTCTCACAATTTCACCCTTTTCATTTCTTTTCCGCACAAAGACCCATTTATATCCCACTGGTTTTACACATTCAGGCATACGAACTATTGGCTGATGTGAATTTTCGTGTAAACAAAAGCTCATAAGAGAATAGACTAACATTTCGAACCTATAAAGACTCAGTCACCAAGATTCTCAATTTTAGGTTGATCAATTAGTCCTTTGATTAAAGCCTAAGCACCCTCAAAGATACTAATTAAATCACAAGAGTATAAAGAAATTAATCACCAACTCTCAATTTTTTTCGGATTTTGTATTCAAGTAAACAAACAAACTTTTTTTATTCAACACCAACTTAATTAATTACAAACTAATGTTGAGATTATTTATAGGCATAATCATCAACAAAATCCTACCTAAAATCTACTAAAATACACGTACAAAGCATAGGAATTTCCTCCTTCACACACTAACAAGATAAAGATAAGCATGCAACCTCATCATGCAACTTGCACTTGATCTTATCTAGTCTAACAACCTCTAACTAACTAACAAATCAAGAAAATATCCTAAAAACTTATCTAAATAACTAATTTACAAGATAATCATCAGATTTTAAGCTAAAAGTTACAAGAATACTTGCTGCCCAAGATCTTGGAAAAATCGCAAAAATAACGCCCCATATTCGTCCCTTTTTGCGCAATTTTTCAAGAACTTGAAGAAATGCTTCAAGATCCAATCTTTTAATCAAGAAACCTTCAAGAATCTGTCCTCCATACATTTTAGCATAATTATGATGACCAAGACTCTACAAGATATAAAAGACTCAATGCCAAAAATGAGAAAAACCCTGTGGGAAAAAAACTCATAGGCAAAAACAATCTTGTTCCCCAAATCCTCCATTCTTGCCTTGATTTGCGTGCCATATTATTGACATGTGACCATGCACACGCAAATCCCTACCCTTGATGCACCCATATGGTTGATATTTCCATATGCAACTATTTCACCTATGGTTGCATCCTTACCATTGACACCATTGATATCACCACCTTCGAAGTTGCCATCACTTATTTCATTAATATAATTAATATCACTGATGCTTGCACTTGTATCACTGGCCCAAATACTTCTCTCTTTCCATGTGATTTCAATTAGATCTACATCAATGGCTTTTTTCCATTTTGGCCAATCATCTCTTTTCCTACATTCTACGATGGACTTAGGCTCATGATCCTCTTTTTCATTCATAACATCAAGTGTTACATTATATGCAAAAATATCATGGACGTTGATTTCATTACGGTTCCAAGCTATTCTAGACATGTCATAATCTGTTGAGATCTCTTCATTTTCAGGTACCTAAGGTTCTTCTAGAACACTATCATTTGTCATGTCTATGGTCTCTTTTGGGGATCCTTCATTTATTGCTTCCTCAATCTGGCAATTACTTATTCATATGTGCGGTTTATATAGTGTTTTTCCCCTTTGTTTCGGGCCAATTTTATGCCTAGTGGTTGTTATTCTGACTTTATTTTAGCTCATTTGATGTTCTTTAGCTAATTTGAAGTGTCTCGCCAAGTTTGATTGATTTCCAGCAATTTTAGAGCTTTTTAGTTTGATTTTTATCATTTGCGGTTGTTATGCTCGGTTTTGGTGTGTTTTGTAATTTCAGGCACGGAAACCGAGGCTCGGAACGAAGCCGGAAAGCTTGGACGGGATAAGAATGATGATGCATGGAAATGCGTGCCAAAGAGCTATGTAAACAAGTCTTGAAGAAATCATGAAGAAATAAGAAGAAAAGAAAATAAAATAAGCTTCTGAGGTATATATGCGGGCGCACAAATAAGATATGCGGGCGCATTTAAGGAGAAAAGCAAACAAGGAGGCGTTCTGGGAGGTTGATGCGGGCGCATAAATCTCCTATGCGCCCGCATCAGCCGATTTTCCGGAATTTTTATTTCTCTTTTATTTTCTTCGTAGTTAGGCTTTGTAAGCCCAACTTTGAGTACAATAGGCACGACTTTCTAGGCAAAATAACTTATGCTTTTCATAATTTAGAATTACTCTCTTAGGTTTTATTATTAAGCACTTTTTCTCTCTCAAATTAATTTGGGAATTAGGATTTTTGTTCATAACATTAAATTTCAATTAAATTCAAGTCTTCAATTGTTTCTCCAATTTGGTAATTCTTCTACTTTTGTTCTTTATTTTAGTTAATTTATGCTTTTTAGTCTCTTTAGTCTAATTAATTTAGTTAATTGTTGATGTTAATTAGTTTAATTGTTAATTACTTCATGAATTCAACTATGAACTTTACAATTATTCTTGTTTTAGTTTTCATAATCATGAGTGAGTAGTCAATTTTCTAGGGTTAGGGAAACCTTGACTAATTAATGGACTAATTAAATTAGGTTGTTTCAATTCCGCAATTAGTAGTCAAATTCCTATTATTGGGTTTTTCGTTTACAATTGAATTGTGCGCAGATTTAGTTGTAATTTTGGTAATTGTTGAATTTGATGCCGAGAGGTAAAAATACCACAATAAGACCACTGAATAATAGTCGGAATTAGTCTAGGCATGAGCGAGAGCCGCTAGATGAGTTTCGAGGGAGTCTAAATTCGAGAGAATTAGTGAGCCCTAATTTGACGATAATTGTGAGGTTGAACGATCTTTGTTAGTAAATCCATTAGTTGTTCTTGGTGACCCGAATGACCCTAGGCTTCATTTATTGGTTTTAATCTTCGTCATTTCCCATAATTAATTAGTAGTTAATTAGTAGTCAGTTAGTTAGTCAATATTTCTCGACCAAGGCTCTTTGTACGGTTTAAGCTTTTTAGAACTAATAGAGTTCAATTGCTTCCCTGAGGATTCGATCCTTACTTCCCTAGCTACATTAGTTAGTGTCGTTTGGTTTTTTTTTTTGATAGGTGTGCGATAGCCTCATCACTTATCATTGCTCCTTTTCTTTTCCGAGGATTCTTATCTTTGGAACCTACTGGTTTACCACGCTTCAGGCGTACCTTAGACTCATGAGATTGTCCTTCAGGGACATCAATCTTGATAGGAGAATTTATAGCTGGTATATGTGACTTAGTTACTCTATTTAGGTCAGTAAATGCGTCTGGCAATTGATTTGCTAAGCTTTGTAAATTAATTATCATTTGAACTTCCAATTCACATTGTTTAGTACGAGGATCAAGGTGATTTAATGATGATTCATTCCAACTAATTTCTTTTTCTAGCTGCTTGTTCTCTCCCCCTAATGCTGGGAAAATTGACTCGTTAAAGTGACAATCTGCAAAACGAGCAGTAAATAAATCCCCTATTAATGGCTCTAGGTATCTAATTATTGATGGGGATTCAAACCCGACATATATACCCAGCCTCCTTTGAGGACCCATCTTAGAGTGTTGTGGTGGAGCACTTCGAACATACACAGCACATCCAAAAATTCTTAGATGGGAATATCTGGTTCCTGACCACAAACCAATTGTGATGGAGAGAACTTATGTTTACTGGTTGGCCTGATGCGAATTAGTGCTGCAGCATGTAAAATAGCATGTCCCCAAGCAGAAATCGGGAGATCTGACTTCATAAGTAATGGTCTAGCAATCACTTGAAGACGTTTAATTAGTGATTCTACTAGACCATTTTGTGTATGAACATGTGCTATAGGATCTTCAACATTAATTCCAATAGCCATACAATAATCATTAAAAGCCTGTGAAGTAAATTCACTAGCATTATCCAGACGTATATTCTTAATAGGAAAGTCTGGAAATTGTGCTCGCCATCTTATCAATTGAGCAAGTAACTTCGCAAACGCCGGGTTGCAGGTTGATAGTAAGGACACATGTGACCATCTAGTCGATGCATCGATTAAAACCATAAAATATCTAAATGGTCCACATGGTGGATGTATTGGTCCACATATGTCTCCTTGTATACGTTCAAGTAAAGAAATAGATTCATAATTTATTTTCGCTGGTGATGGCCTAATTATTAACTAACCTTGGGAGCAAGCAGCACAAGAATAATCATTTTGAAGAATCTTCTAGCTCTTCAAAGAATGTCCATGTGAATTTTCAATTATTTTTCGCATCATTGATGAACCGGGATGGCCTAACCGGTCATGCCAAACTATGAAGCTATCTGTAAACTCTGGTTTACAATAGCATATGTCTCAATAGCATTAATCTTTGTGCAGTACAAACCAATGGAGAGTGCAGATAATCTCTCCAAAACATGCTTAGTGCCTTGGGTAATACTNAAAACATGCTTAGTGCCTTGGGTTATACTCGTAATTTGAAGGAATTCATTATTTCCTTCACTTATTGTCTCAATATGGTATCCGTTTTAACGGATATCTTTAAAACTCAATAAACTTCTTTGAGACTTAAGGGAGTACAAAGCATCACTACAACAAAATTGATCTTTTTTAGCTGTCAATTAATAGCGGTTATGAGGATATCCGCTGTTAAAAGTGGGTTGGCTACGTTTTTTATAGCGGTTAAATAAGAACAACCATAAAAAGCTAAAGAAAAAGGCATATTATAGCGGTTAATTGGCAACAGCCGTTAAAACTAAAGCAGCAAAGCTTTTTATAGCGGTTTGTTTACAACAGCCATAAAAACAATATTTAAAAAAAAAAAAATTCTTCTTTAATTCTACACAGAGCTCTCTCTCTCACGACGAACTCTACACAAACCGCCTCTCAAAAACACGATCTCTCTCACGCTCAAACAAAAACATGATCTCTCTCACGCTCAAACAAACCGCCTCACAAGTGAAATTCTCCGGCGAAATTAGGGATTAAATCTCCGGCGGCAAGTGAAACCGACGAGTAGAGGTAAATTTTGATTTCAATCGGCAATTTTAGTGAAATCGGCAATTTTGCATGTTAATGAATTTCAATCTCTCAAACTCTCAATCTGAAATTACGAATTCAGTTACGAATTTCAATTGCGAAATTCAATTACGAATTTAAATTACGAATTTCAGCTAANAAGGTCACTAACATTACCTTGCAGATGGCAGATAGGACAGTAAAGTACCCTAAAGGTATTTTAGAGGATGTCCCGGTGAGAGTCGGGAAATTTTTTATTTCTGTTGATTTTGTTGTGTTAGATATGGATGAAGATGCTCATATTCCGATTATACTTGGTAGACCATTCTTACACACTGCAGGTGCTGTTATTGATGTCAAAAATGGTAATTTGACTCTTTCTGTAGGAGATGACAAGGTTACCTTCAACCTTGATAGTGCATTGAAAAGTACTATGATAGAACAATCATGTCATGCAATTTGTACTCTTAATGAAATTGTTCTTGATGACTTGCCTCGGTCCCCTAAAAAGGATCTTCTGGAGGCCTCTGTGTGTTTGGATTCTATTGCAGGTGATGAATATAGTGTTAATAAAAAGCTATGTCAGGATCAAAAGAAAAGGAAATCCCGTCCCATGACACGTCGGAAACCCCGAAAACAATCTTCTCATGGTTGTAATATGAATACGAAAAATGATGAGGTTTTAACAAGGAACTTGAGGCATTCGAGCAACCAATAACTCCTAATTGCTTTGATTGCCTAACTAAATGGGGTTCACGTTCACTCTTCAATCCTCCATGAGCTCTGAGGTAACATGGTCAAGCTAATGACCCTAAACAAGCGCTTCTCGGGAGGCAACCCGAGCTTCCTATCCCTTCTTAACTCTTTTTGTGTGTTTTTGGTGTGTTTTGGTTTATTTTCGTAAATTTTAGTTAGTTTTTGNATTTTTTTAACTTTGTTTCTGTAATTTTGTTTCTGTATTAAATTGTTGTTTCTGTATTAATTTTGAACTTCATTTGTTTCTGTAAAACAAGTTGTTAATTTCTATACTATGAAAAAAAACAAGTTGTTAATTATTTCAATGTGAAAAAAAAAGATAATTGATTATTTGAGGAATTGGTTTTGATTTTGATTTTGATTTTGGGCGAACTTTGTGGAAATTTAGGGTATTCCTGAATTTAGGCTTTAAATTAGGCAAACAATTTGTGGGAATTAAGTATATAGGAGTAATTGATTGACATGTTTTGGGGTTTCTGTAATTGTAATGTTTGAAGGTGAAATTTAGAGTTGGAGGGAATGAAAGTTTAGTTGCCATGAATACTTTACTCAGGAGAACTGGAATGCCTGTTAACTGGTGGTTGTTAGTTAGTTGTGAGAGTTTCTAAATTTTGGAACCATATAAATACCAGGTTGATTGATTTTTTTTTTTTTGAACGATACTGACTTAATGAGAAGTTCAAAGGGTTGATAATTGGTCAAACTCATTTAGATAATGAATTATGATTAATAATTAAGCAGTAATAATCCTGTATAAACAATTAGGGATATGATGAACTAACTAGATTTTGTAGTTGTTAGGATAATTATATACAATCACTTCTAAATAACTAAAGCAAATTAAAGAAGCATGTAGAATTGAGGAATGTAACTATAGGCGCTCCTAGATTTTCATCTTATTGCAACCTCCCTTAACACAAAATAATATCCATTATATTCACCACAAAATAACTAAAATAATTTCAATTAGTTAGTATTGAAATTATAATATCCATTATATTCACCACAAAATAACTAAAATAATTTAAAAATTTTGAAGAACTTAACACACTAATGATAACACACTAATAATCATTTTCATGTACATTTTTTTGTTACACCATAGTTGTTATGGATCGAGATTGGATGCATGATCGGCGCAATACTGATAAATATGAGCATGGAGTAGATTGATATTAAGGCATCCGGCGGATTCTCCACAATGGATCAAGATTGATAAAGATCATCCTAACTTTGGCAAGGACCCTAGAAATTTGCGGCTTGCCCTAGCTAGTGATGGACTGAACCCTCATGGCAATCAAAGTAGTACTCATAGTACATGGCCAGTAATTTTGATGATTTATAATCTTCCCCCATCTTTAATAATGAAACGCAAGTACATGATGCTTTCAATGTTAATATCAGGACCCAAACAACCTGGCCACGATATAGATGTTTATTTGGCTCCATTGATTGAAGATTTAAAAATGTTGTGGGATACAGGTGTTGAGGTACTTGATTCTTACCGTCAACAATATTTTAACTTGAGAGCTTTGCTTTTTGGTACACTAAATTCACCAAATTGATATTCCTCAGATATTGTCTCCAACTCTTTCTTGTCTCCAAATTCACCAAATTGAAATCAACATTGCGATCCCCATGGTAATGCAAGCTTTTTCTCAAACTTGTGTTTTCTTTGTGTTTTTCTCAACCTTTTTTCTGAAAATTATACTTAAAAGTTGGTTCTCTTTAGTCATTACCATCAAACAAGTCGTTATCGAATTATACTTAAAATTATACTGATATTTTTAACTGAATTTCAGTCAAGTTAACACTGACTGAATGGTCCTCTTCCTTTAACTTTATGTAGGGTATAACTCCATGCAAATTAGCATTGTCAGAACCAAGTTATCGAATGGTTGCTTTAGGGAAGGTGCATAACATGAGAATGGAAACTATGGTTCATAATACACCAATACCTTGTGGATATATGCGAGTCGGTATTGATTATGCTATGGAGGAAACTACAGCTTTACCGATCCCACTTGAAGGGGTAGCAGATTTTATCAAAGAAGCAGTAGGAACTATTGTCTTGTGGCCTGTAGAACTTATTGTTCTAGACAAGGTCGTGTCATTTTATAGTTCACACTCTTTTGTATTTGTTTCATTTGCACACTTACATCCTAATTACTCACAAGTTGTTGTGCTACTAACGTAATAGGTGACAAATCCTTGTGATGATAACCAACAACAACAACAAAATCAAGATGCACAAGTGTTAGACTTCGAAGATCAACATGAAGAGCAATTGCTTGAAGGGAATGCAAGAAAATCCAAGAATGATAAGGCAAAAAAGGTAGTTTAATGACAAATAAATATAGTCTTACTCATCATCATCATGTTCCTTCACTTCAAAATTTGTATTGTTGTTTTTCATAGGAGCTTCTCTCTTCAAAAAGTAAAGACAATCAAGGTAAATTGAGAGAAACTCCAAGAGTATGTCCAGATGAATCACAAAAGGTAAATTGTTATCCTCCTGCTATTGTGCTGGTGGGTTTAGTTCGGCAGCCAATGAGCGGTTCGAATGCTATAGATTGAAACAGGCATATCATTATTTGAATAATATGCAAAGCAATTGAACATAGTCTGTAATAGCCATGGTTAAATTGGTTTTTCATAATTATTTTGTGAGTCTAATTTAAATTTCTCTTTTTTTTGGTTAGGAGCTGAACACGTCGCATTTAATCATACACAAAGAAATGCTTGATCGAAGTCTTGAAGCATTGGTCAATGCTGGTGTTCTCCCAGAGATGGTCATGTTTTACAAGTACGTGGAGAAGTTTTCGGCAAATGAACAAATCATGGTCCCAATTGATATTGGAATACGTAATCAATCCAAGAAGGTGTATCTTGGTAAAGAGGAAGTTTTTGATTTCCTTGTTCAAGACCAAATCGGATTGTGTCATTTGTTGACCTACATGTCGTAAGTTTGCATAATTTTCAAGTATTACATAAGTCTTTCAACTTACATCACAACTTCATCTTACCACTCACAAATGTGTCTATTATTTCTTCAACTTACATGTTTATTTATTTATTATTATTATTTTTTGAATTAAAATTAGGAAAATGTATTCATTTGCTTCTATTAGTGGAGTATCTCCTTTATTTGGATTTCTATGTCCATCTGGGATTTCACCGACGATCAAGGTACAAAAGGAAAACATGAAGAAGGTCAAGGATGACAAAAAAAGTCGATCTCAGTATATAGTTGATGTTTTGAAAATCAATGCAACGAAAGGAAAAATCTTCCTTGCTCCATATAATGCCGGGTAATTCTTATCTATATCTTATTTTACCCTTTTAATCGTAGGTTTTCTATGCCGTACCATAGTTATGTGAAGAAAAGGTGGGATTTTTTAGTAGCTTATGTCTTGCATGGTTTAATGTCTGTTGAGTAGGATGCATTGGATATTGAGTGCTATCGACCCTTTCAACAACATCGTATACTACTTTGATTCCTTGCACAATCAAGATGAAATTGGAACATCGAAAGGTGTCAGAGAGGATTTACGTGAAATTGTTGACATGTGAGTAATTAATTTTCAACATGCTAAATTTAGTGCTACAGAGGATCCTTATTCCTTTTATCAATCAATATTTATACTTAGTCTCAAATAAGCAACTTATTTTCAATTTCAATCCCTTTAGAGCCCTTTTTCAATATCGAAGTGAAATGGAGATTGCTACAAAATTGAAGATGGATACGAAATGGCATTCAATAAAAGTATGGTTAATTCATAACCTAGATAGCTACCTTATTATTCAATTTTGAAACATTCATATGAATGGATATTTATATTTGTTTATTTTATTACTTATGTAGTGTCCTCGACAAACAAATGGAGTTGATTGTGGCTATTATGTCATGCGATACATGAAAGACATTATCGCACACAAACGCACAAAGATCCCTGAAACTGTAAGTCCCATTTCATCCTTTTACCCCTTTACAAAAATAGAAATTATTTGAATGTGTATTCACTTGTGCTAGCTCCCTTTTCTTTCCAATTCTGAAATGATGCTTTTGTCGGAAAGCAAGATTGAAAATGTTGGTTTTGCTAGATATTGCCAAGACCTTGAGTCTTCCAAAGTTTATTGCAGGTGGCTAAATAACCATAACTCATGGTTTATTTATGGGAAATGTCCATATACAGTTGTTATGCTGCCGAAATTTCTGCTCATTATACCCCCTACCTTTCTACTCATTGTACCCTTTACCTTTACAACATGAGTTTGATATATTACTTGCATGTTATCTCCCTTTTTTTAAAGCAAAATAATAATTAATGTTCTAACTTTTATCTAATTTAAACATGTGTTATGCAGTATTTTTCGGATTGCCAATTTTCAAGCTACGATCAAACTCAAATTGATGAAGTTAGACTTGAGTGGGTGCGTCATGTTTTTCAACACATGTAGCTATCTTGCATGTTCAAGTTGGAACAAATGAAACATTTTGTAGTCGATTTTGTTATTTTGATATGTTTTCTTTTTGATCATATGGATGTATGTTAATAACTATGTATATATTTTGAAAAAAAGTGAACTAGTTCTCAAGTATCTCCACAATGGAATACATTTTGCGTAAAGCGTCTATTTGAAACATATAACAGCTATTCTTGAAGCTTTCGACAAAAATGGTAATATTTTTGTGGATTTTTTTTTAAATAATATTGGAGGTTTTAATAGCGGTTGAAAAATAGGCGTTGTTATATGTCCAAAGCTTTTAACAGCTTCTATTAAATAACAGCTATAAAAGATGTGTTATTTGGCGCCACTTTCAATAGCTTTTAACAGCTCCTATTAAATAACAGCTATAAAAGACTTGTTATTTGGCGCCCTTTGATGCACTTTTTATGGCTGTTGTATAACAGCCATAAAAAATAAGCTGTAAAATCTATGTGTCTTGGCGCCCATAGAAGGACCTTTTATAGCGGTTATAGAACAGCTATAAAATGTGCCATCACTTTAACAGCTATAAAAAAGCTTTCTAACAGCCATAAAAAACACTTTTTGGTGTAGTGCATCAATAATTTCAAATTTTGTTCCCATAGTCATCAATATAGTTGCTCTTCCAGAGCCTTCAATAATGTTTGTACTACCGGATATAGTATTCACACTTATAATATCCATCATCAATTGAGAAAAATATCTCTTATTTTTAAGTATCGTATGAGTAGTTCCACTATCTACTAGACATATTTCTTCACCATTTATTGTTAATTGAGCTTGGAGAGCATTCATGTTCTTCAAATAAAATAATAGAAAGTAAATAACATATCCTAAAATATCCAAACATTCAAAATAACTAAAATAAGATTAAAGTAACAAAGTCTTAAAGCACAAAACAAACTATTGTACTATCAAGTTCATGCATAAGTAACAAAACCAAAGTAAATAACATAAATTATTCTAGCTAAATTATGAATGTAATCTACTAAATCTTTATTTGCTAATAGTCATAATTGTTTTTGACTTAATTATTCCCTTAAGGGGTGGTGAAGAAATCTGCAACCTCCAGGTGAGTTGTATCACCATTATCAAAATCACCTTCGCCACCTTCATATACAAGTTAGTCTCCACTTTCTTTCCTTTCTTTTTCAAAGACTACTGATAAAAGTCAACAAGATGCTTTGGTGTACAACATATACGAGACTAGTGGCCCTCTCCTCCACAACGGTAGCACATAGTCTCACTTTTACCCTTCTCATGCTTTTTACCACCATCCTCATTGTCCCACTTTTGGTGAGAATATGAGTTTTTGAAATGACCACCTCTACCTCAATAATATCCACGACCTCTTCCGCGGCCACGACTTCCACCACGACCACTGCTGCTGGCAGGGCCTCAATTGTTAATTTGTATCCCATTGTGGGATGCAGCATTCACTTCAGGGAATGGAGTAGAGCCATTGGCCGTGATTCATGAATTTTCAATAAAAGCTCATCATTTTGTTCAGCCACTAGAAGACAAGAAATCAATTCAGAATATTTTTTAAAACCCTTTTCATGATATTGTTTACTCAATAAGAGATTATCCTTGTGAAAAGTGGTATATGTCTTTTCCAGCATATCCTCATCAGTTATTTTTTTCTCCACATAATTTTAGTTTAGAAGTGATTCTGAACATGGATGAGTTATAATCACTTACTGATTTAAAATCTTGCAATCTTAAATTTAGCCATTCATAACGAGCTTGAGGGAGGATAACATTTTTCTGGTGATCATACATTTCCTTTAAATTATTCCAAAGCACCATTGAGTCTTTCACAGTTAAATATTCAATCTTAAGAGCCTCATGAAGGTCATGGCGAAGGAATATCAAAGCTTTAGCTTTGTCTTGACTGTTTTCTTGATTTCCTACTTTGATAGTTTTTCCAAGACCTTTTGCATCTAAATGAGTTTCAGCATCCAATACCCAAGACAAATAATTCTTTCCAGTAATATCAAGGGCCGCAAATTCAAGTTTTGCTAAGTTTGACATGATTCACTTAGAATCTGGGAAACAACTATCAAAAGTAATTTCAATGAGGAACCTGAAAGTGCGTTTCACCACAATATTGAATTGCTGATGTATACTAAAAGAACGGATATATTTATATAAGATTTGGTAAATTTAACCTAATAGCTCCGATTAGGTTCTCGTGCTGATAACGTGTTATAAAATAGGGTTTTCAGTAGAGAGTATTTGTGAGAGAGTAGAATAGATCTGTACTCTTATTCAATAATAGGAGATATATATACAAGCAAAAAGAGTTTCATATAAACTAACCCTACTTTCTGGAATATTCTAGATACATAATGGGCATCCACAATATATCAATATTTTATAACAAAATAAGAATATTAAATGGAAAAAAAAATTATAAAATAAGTTTTAATTAAAAATAATTATTTGTGTTTATAAAATATTTTTAAAAGCTTCTAAAAATAAAATTTTTAAGAGTTTCCTAATCTATTTTAAGGCAAGGGTCTAAAGGTAATTTCCACTTTTTTAAATAAGTATGGGTTTTACCAAATCCTACTTTGGGGCCTATAAACGCCCTTTTAAACCCAAATTTTCAGATTTCATCCCTCATAATTGTCATTAGGATTCCANTATATATATATATATATATATATATATGTTGTTCGGTTTTTCCGAGAAGAAAGAAAAAAAAAATTTCGGTTCGCCGGACACCGGAGCCCGATGCCATCGCCGGCCACCTCCTCCCCTTTCCGGTATTTTTTTTCGAACTTAATGAAAAAAATTTCTTCTTACTTTCTGATTTAATCTTGCAAATTTATGAACATATTTATGTTTAATCATGATTTTATAAGTTCCAATCATGTTTTATGAAGTTAAGATTTGTTTTAAAGCATGAATTAATTTGTTGTTCAACAAATTTTAGATTAGGGTTTATAAAGTTATGAAAGTTTTGATTTTTATGAGTTTTTATGATTTAAACTTCAATATTATGATCATGAATTGTTGTTGTGTGAATTTATGATGATTGTATGAAGTTTAGATTGATTTTTAAAGGCTTTAAACATAAAATAAATTGTTGTCCAAATTTTGTAATCATGAAATTCAATAGGATAAGTATTAGGAAAAATTGCCAGATGAAACCTTTTAAAAACTTTTTTTTGCCAGATGAAACCTTTTAAAATTTTTTTTGCCAAAAGAAACCTTAAACTAAATTTTTTTTGCCAGAAGAAACCTTGTAGCCTAAATCCGGTGTTGACTAAGGAATTCCGGTGTTGACCCACTCTTTATTCTTATTTGCACTCTTTTGCCTTTTCTGATTTTCCCTCCAAATTGTCCCTCCTTACTTTTCCCTAATTTCCCTCCAATTTATCCCTCATTAAACCCTCAATTTAACCCTCTATTTTTCCTTCCTTTGTTTTTGTCATTTTTTTGCCATTTTCTTCCATTGGCATTGTTGTGTTTGCTGCATTTTTTTTTGTTTCTTTGTCTTCTATTGTTGCAAGATTATGGAAGCTTCAACCTTTATTAGTTTGTTAATTTGTTGAATTTATAATTTTCATACAAATTAACTCCTCAACTAATACACCATTCCATTATTTTACATTTTGTTTGCAGAAAAATGGTTACTCATTGTGGATGTGGGCTTCCAGTGGCAAGAAGAACGTCTTAGACGAGTGAAAACCCGAGAAGGAAGTGAGAACCCAGTGGCAAGAAGAAAAATGCACAAATTAACTTTAACATTTTGAAGCAAAGTAAGAGAGAGAGAGAATTTCAGAAGTTGGATATATTTTTTTTTTTTTGAAAATTTCAGAAGTTGGATAAATGTGAGGGTGCATATATCCATTTGAGAGTGCAACAAGAAAGGAAAAAGTGGGTCAACGCCGGAATTCCTTAGTCAACACCGGATTCCGGCTACAAGGTTTCTTCTGGCAAAAAAAATTTAGTTTAAGGTTTCTTTTGGCAAAAAAAAATTTTAAAAGGTTTCTTCTGGCAAAAAAAAGTTTTTAAAAGGTTTCATTTGGCAATTTTTCCTAAATATTATGAACATGTTTTGGTTTATGAAAAATTATTCTAAAGCATAGATTGGTTTCATAATGATGTTAGTAGATTGTAAATGAGTTTTGTCATGAATTTATGATGTTTTTATGAGTTTTTCATGACACTAAAGGTAATTAATAAATCTGAATATTTAATGAAGTTAAAATAAGTTTTAAGTGTTCATATTATGCTAGTACGATGACATATTAATTCTATGATGTTACATATGATTTTTAGTATGTTTCATGAAGTTAAAAGTAATTTTAAGCATGTTTAACATGCTATCCAAATTTTATAAAGTGAATAATTAGGCTTTTAAAGTATGTAATTAGCATGAATTGGTCATATAAATTGAATAATACATTGTATGATTGATTTGTGTTGTTTTTGAAGTTTTTCAAGGAGTTTTGATAATTTTAAATTGATGTCCACTTTTCTAAAGTTACATAGAATTTATGTTGAGGTTTTATAAAGTATAAATAAGTCCCGAAAACCAAGGAATCTTACAATAGAAAAATTAAAGTGTAGTATGGAATTGAATAGAAACCATATAAGGAATGGTTTGGACAAGTTTCCAACATAGAAGTTAGTTTAGAGTTGTTATTGAACTTAGTCAACAAGGTTTTAATTTAGTTTCGGTTTTCTTTATGTAGGAGACTTTGAATTAGTCAACTTTAAGAAGTTGTGACGGAGCACCACTAGTTCACAAGGTACGTAAGTACTAAAGACAAACATAAGAGCTAGAACTTATGTTTGGATGATCCTTTTTGTTATGAAGTATTGTTATGCTTGTTTGAATCATGAATTGATGTGCATGACAAGTATTATTAGATGCATGATTTTTACATTATGTTGACATTCCATGTTAAATAGCAATATAAATTTTATAAGATTGAATTGGAATGTTTTGATCGGTTATTTTGGCCAATAGTTTATTATTAAAAGAAGGAAGTTACTTTAAAGTTGGTTAGTTACTTAATCAACAAGAAAGGTAGTTGTAAATTTTTATTCACATGATTAAAAGGAGTTATGAGCAAATATTTTATACATGTTGCCACTTATATTTTAATGTGTGGTCAAGGAGAAAGTAAATAGTTAGCCACTCACAGTTAATGTGTGGTAAAGGAAGTTCAATGTAATTAAAGGACACTTATGAGAATATTTTTGAAACACTATAAATTGAAGATAATTAATATGGCTTGCTTGAGTTGATGCATACTTTTGTGTAATGTTATATGTGAGTCATAACATTGTTAAACCGGTAATCATGTAAAGTGTAAGATAATTTGCATCAAAACTCTTGAAACATATATACCTTGAGTATGAACAATGGGGGTCGTAAGTAACAAAGATCTATGACTTCTAATTGGAGTGCAAGACGTTGTACTCTTTTATATATATAATGCGCTAGAATTTCGTCACTTCATGTAACATAGGTAATACCTTCTTGGAGTTGCTCCCAAGTTGGTGCCCAATAGGGCGATTTTAAAGGAAAGGAAACCTGTTCGATGCAGAATCCAAAAGTTCAAATATAATAAATAAAATGTTCAGTCTATGCACAGGTGAAAGGTTGTCAAAGGTAAGTTGTGTATATGTTTAGTTCATGTTGTTTGTTGCATAGTCTTTAGTAGTTATGTACTCAGCTTTGCTGACTGTTTGTTTTGTGTGCATGGCTTTGTCTTGGACTTGGCCTTACAATGACCCACTTGTTGGTGAGTAGTTGTCTAGAATAAGAAAAAGCTATAGGTACAAGTGGGCATAAGACATTTCATGCTGGGCTAGAGTGAGAGCGCTTGCTTTGTAATTTCGTAGTTTGTTATTTTTATTGCTTATGAAGTACTAACTTTTATTTGGATGTTGTTTTATTTTTAAAGATTTTGGTTTTGGTTTTTAAGGGCCATTAAAGTGGTTCTGAAGTGCAATAAAGTTTTAATTTGGTTTTTACTTTAGATGTTGATTTGAATTACGTTTTGGAGATTTGTTTTGAAGTTTAAGTTTTTAAATTGGTTTTTGATTTTAAGACTTCCGCTGTAGTGCTTTGATAAATGCCTTAGCCGTTATCATGGTGGCGGTAATACTTTGGTTTTCCCGTTGCTAGGCGTTTTAATAATTATAGTTCTTTATTATTTATAATATGTTTTCCGAAAAAATATAAAGTAGAAAGTTAGAAAATTCTAGGGTGTTACATAATACCTGCAGCAACTATCAAAACAACACGCAAAGCACTAGAAAATGCAAATGTTATTAGAATCAGCTCAAAAGAGCCAAAAACCAACAAGGGATGGGGTAAAATATAAGTATAAAACACACTTATTGATTAGTGAACTAAACCAACCTTGAGGATTGTGGACGTTAATTAAACATGTTTAGTATGTTAACTAAGATTAACTTTTTTTAAACAAGGGTAATATGGTAAATTTAAGTGTAAAACACATATCTTAAAGGAAAAGACATGAATTGTTGCAACTAAAAGAAAATTTCCAAATT
The DNA here is from genome assembly GCA_016808085.1 of Suaeda aralocaspica. Lineage (NCBI taxonomy): Eukaryota > Viridiplantae > Streptophyta > Magnoliopsida > Caryophyllales > Amaranthaceae > Suaeda > Suaeda aralocaspica. The sequence continues at coordinate 120,005 of PYUH01000877.1, read as the reverse complement.
GGAAAATGTTGTGAATAAAAGAGAGGAAATATTTGTTTTGTTTAGTTAGAGGGAAATATATTTGTTGTTTTATTTGTTGACCCTCAATACTTATTTACTTGATAGAAACTGATTTTTTGCATTGTTCATCTTGCAACTTTGATTTAATTTAGTGTTTAATATGTAAGAAAAAACATAACCATATGGGATTTTGTTTGATTCATCTCATTGTGTATTTTCTAAATATATAATTTTTATAATTTTTTATTATATCAAATTCAAGATATTAGTATTGTAAGTTGTATCTTGAAAGATATGAAAAAAAAAATTGAACAACTAAAAAAAGACCGAAACAGCATAAATATTTTGCAACAAGCTCATATCTAATTAGACTTTTGAATTTAATAATTGTGTTTACAATTGTTTTTTACGTTTTTTTAAACAAATATTGAGCAATTTCGTGAGTGAAATTTCAAACCTTTGGGAGTTAGTACTTAAGCTTTAGGCTCATGTGAGGACAGTTATACGAATTAAAATAGTTTTATCCTAGTTGTGACTAAAGGTTTTTTATACCTACACTGATGTGGATTTTAAGTGGTACTCGCAAATAACACTCAAAACTCACGAAAATATTCAATCTTAGTTATCAAATCCAAATAACTTTGATTGAATGCTAATTAATTAAACCAATCTAGAGAATAATTAACTAGGATTCTAACAATGTAATTCAATCCAAAATCACAAAGTTAGGGACAAATAGCCATGCACAAAAAATTGACGCAAACTAGTGTATTATTTTTTTTGTGAATCAAAACTTAATTAATTACATCCTATTGTTGAGATTATTTATAGGTATAATCAACAACAAAATCCTAACTAAAATCTACTTAAGAATCACGCACAAGGTAGGTAAATAAATCCTACTTGTCTACAACTTGCATAACAAACTAAAGATAAGATTTGACACATCATCATGCAACTTGCACTTTGATCTTATCTTTCCTAACAAACTCTAACTAACTAACTAATCAAGAAATTATCCTAACAACTTGACTAAATAATTAATAAACAAGATAATTATCGGAATTAAGACTAAAAATCACGAATTAGCTTGGTGCCCAAGAACATTGAAAATTGCCAAAATTCCCATCAATATTTGCTTCGTCAATTTTGCGCATATTTCAATATTTTCAAGAAACTTCAAGAAATGCTTCAAGATTTGATCTTTTAATCAAGAAACTTTCAAGAAACTATTCTTCATGTTGGATTCCATCAATCATGACTCATAAACTTACCAAGATAATCACAAAACACCATATGGAAAAACCTTACCAAGTGAAGTGGGAAAAAACCATAGGCTCAACAAACACACTTAACCCTACCTTTCTTTCTTTGCATCCAAAGGCTATTATTCCTCTATGGGCACGTCTCATGAGAGTCTTGTAACTCATGTTTGCCTTCTATCCACGTTCAAGCCCATAGGATTAAGCATTAAGTTTATAGATTCGTCCACCTTGCTTGAATCCTCATTCAAATTCACATCAGACACTCACGTCAATTGAGTATACAAGAAACCATTACGTAAACATGCATATACATGAACTTTTTTATTTTCAAAATAAATAAATTAATTAATTAAAAAAAAAGTACTAATCACACACAAACACCAAAGAAAAGTAAGATGAGACTATAATAAGCAAACCCATAGATTATTTCTACCTCAAATGTTTCCATCTCTTCCTCAAACACTGAAGTACTGTTTCAGGATTTAGGTACATAAAAATGGATCCCAAGACCAGAGCATTCAAAACAAGAAACAAAATCCGCATAAATGCCACATAATGTGTGGTTAACTGGTTATCCATTCCAATGGATACACTAATCATCAATACACATGGTAACAAATGCACACGACAAACTAAACAGTTTAGGATATGGCGCCATCATTAGCAATCACACTTTAGACAGCAAAAAATGCATCCACATTCACCTATAAGCTTCTGGGCGTTTAGGCTTGCTTTGAACAACAGCCTCAATTTTTTCCATGATCGGAGGAGTAAGCATAGGAATGACATTGATAGCTTTCATGTTTTCTTCAACCTGCATTAACATTGAAAATTAGCTACACTCAGCACAAAAATTTGTGTTGAAGGTATAATATTCATATTGACAAGTGACAAATGTAGATGATAGGAGTACCGCACCAAAGTATGCTTAGTCATCTAGAAAACTTGCAACTGAATTATATTGACTAACAAGTTACATTTAGCAACTTTGTAGTTTTACACTGACACCATGGCAAAGAAAGGAAGGTCTAAGAGCAGTCTAACATGGGTAATCAAGTAATGGGCTGATGACGAAAAAAAAGAAACCCACATCCTAGTCACCACCAAAAGCAAAGTCTATGAAGGATGCACGGGGTATTGTTGCATCATACTTTCAAGAAGATAAAGGAGGATCTTGTTGAAGTGGAACTGAGAAGAAATTCAATGATTCAATTCAACATCTAATGTAAAGACACAAATACAAGTTATCCTCATGGTTGACAGTGATAAATAACGATTCAGGTGAGACATCAACTTTCATGATCCACTGAAATTAAAGATATGCCTGAGCCCAATATTGGCAATGTGAAGTTTGTACCTATTAATTCTGATTCTGATACTGTGGATGATTCCATAGATAATGTATTAGGATCAACCTCTAAAGGCAAAGGAAAAAAAAATTAAACAAGATGGTACTCCCTTCAATGTCAATAATCTGCAACATTCCTATTCTTAATGCATTGTTTGGATACAAGGAAATGGAGAGAAAGGGAGGGAAGGGAAAGGAAAGGGGACAAGCCTCCTTGTTTGGATAGCTATCTGGGGGAAGGAAGTAGATGGAGAGATCCATTTTCCCTCTTACTTTAATAAGCACTATCCCTCCAACATTGGAGAGATTTGGAAGGAAAATGGAACTTCCTTCCTCCCTCCCTTTCTTTCCCCTCCCCTTCCTCCTATTTCTCTCCCCTCCCTTTCCCTCCAAACTTGTTATCCAAACAATAAACTTTACAAACTTCTACCATAGGAAAAATTGATGAAAACAATCCGACTTTGGACGGTCATTTAATAAAAGACCCAATTTTCATTTATTCATTTTTAGACCCAAGTTTATGCATCATTATCCAATTTTGGACTAAGTTATCTATGACCTGTTAAATTGGTTACCTTTTTTCAATTTTTATTTTCCTATTTTTTATTATATCTTTATGCTTGATACTTGTTTATTCTTATTTATTCACTTCAATTGATTTTTACTCTTTCTTCTGCTTTTTCTTCTCTTCCCCTACAACTTTTCACCACTCACAACACAAAACTCCTGTAAAACTAAATTTTCCAGCATTAATGAGGAAATAATCATACCTATGACCTGTTAAACTGGTTACCATTTTTCAATTTTTATTTTCCTTATTTTAATTATATCTTTATGCTTGATACTTGTTTATTCTTATTTATTCACTTCAATTGATTTCTACTCTTTCTTCTGCCTTTTCTTCTCTTCTCCTACAACTTTTCACCATTAACAACACAAAACTCCTGTAAAACTAAAATGTAAAACAAAAATTTCCAGCATTAATGAGGAAATAATCATGGTTAATAAATAATTAAGGTTAGTCAAAAGTCCTCCTTCACCATGTAAATCACCAATCAAAATCCTATATGGAATACAATAAAATTTCATTAAAAAGAAATTTGATATTACTCCACAAGCAAATTTCTGTAAGAGCTCGCGATGGCAACAGTTAGAGCTCTGAATCAAGCTTTGTTGGTGGAGACTTTGCCTTCCGAGTTTCTGGTCATTAGTTGTTCCGGTAACTCCGAGATGGACTGTCTATGTCTCTCTGCCTTCAAGGAAATCCTTCTTCAACATATGGTTGTTGTAGGATTTTCTGGAATTGGGTTAATTTTGTTTTTGAATTTATGGGTTTTGATGACTTAGCCTTTTCATAGAGGAAGATGTATTGGAAGAATTGTATGTAAAATGAGGGAGCACCGTCATACATTTAGATGAGGATACATTGCTATAAGGCACTGAAATCAGAAGAACGAAATACTCCGATAAGAGAAAGAGAAAAACAGGAGGGGAGAAGTGATGTTAAAAAAAATGAGGGAATTTATTGAAAGTCAACCTCAAAAAAAATAAAAAATAAATAAATAAAACCGTAAATAAATGTTGTATGTTTTACCGGATATTAAATGGAGTTCACCTAATCGTGTAGGTAAATAATCGATAGGGTCCCAAATTAGAAAATGAGACCCAAATTTAGGTCCACAAATGAATAAATGAAAATTGGGTCTTTTATTATATGATCGTCCAAATTTCAAATTATTTTTATCAATGTTTCCTTTACCATAAAATTTTATCAAACAAAAGAAATTATGTTAGATTCCTAGCGTTACATATGAACTTTTAAAATTTATCATATTACAAAACACTAAATAACAACAACAATAAAGCCTTAGCCCCAAATTGGTCAGCTAGACATGAATCAATATAAGGAGTCGCAAAAGTCACCAGCACAAATCCTCTTCCTCCAATCTTCCCTATTTGTCTGTAAATGTTCTTCAAGCCCCAAACACCCTTATATTTCGAATTTTGACTATCTACCTTCATCCAAGTTTGCTTTGGTTTTTCTCTACCTCTCCTCCTTCCCTCTTTGTTGCCACCCTTCCAACCTCCTTATCGGAGCATTGATCAATGTCCGTCTTATATGACCATACCATCTTAACCATTTTTCCCTCATTTTATCTTCAACAGAAGCAACTCCCAACTTCCTCATAATTACAAAACACTATTATCAAAAGAAAGTTTTGTTATAAATATTTTTTAGGACACCATGAAAGATAAAGGTTGCCAAGAATTAGGGATGAAGGGAGTATTAAAGTTCATTCTAGGAACCCTCCATTGTTTGTTAAACCCACCACTGAATGTTATGGAGGGATTTGGTCAAAAAAGTACAACAAAAAATGGGCGGCAGAAAAAAGTTATATTAACTAGAAAATGGAAAGGGTGTTTTGATGTGAGATTGGACTAGGTTGGAAATCATCAATGACTCGCAAATGAATTTCAGTACTTAATAATAAAAAAAAGAAGGAATTGGTCAATGGTAGCCCTAGAATTTTTTCATTTTCTTATTGACAATTCTGAAGATCTATAATTCTCATGGGTAACCCTAAGTAATTGTCCTACTTCCAAACATAACCTTACAAAATAAAAGGTTAGTTTTGTTAGATTTATTCCTCAATACACAAATTCAACCAACTATGATACCTATTCCCAAAGAAGAAAATTATCCCAAATTATTTGTCCTACATATTTCATTGGTACACAAACATAGAAATGTAAGTTGAGAGTTCTCTATGATAAGCTATTTAGCAAAGGAGATGAATATTACATCACTCAGACATGTTGGAAAGATCAACTTTCCTATTTAAGTTGGAGACTTCAAAACTTTTCAAATCTATTGCATGTTGCCTAGTTCTTTAAATATATTAACCACCACCACAACCATCCCTTCCACCCGAAACCTCCAAATGTTAAGAAATAACCGGATAATTAAAAAGATTTACTTGATTTTACAGGTTAAAATTTAGGAGGGTCCAAAATTGAAAAATAAGCATGAAAGTTGGGTTTATTTTTGGATTAATCAAAGTTCGGTTTTTATTAGGTGAATGCCCATAGTTGAGATTATATTTATAAATTTTTCCTATTAGTTATTGTTATTTTAATAATAATAAATAACATAACTATAAATACTAATGGATAATTTAATTCTTTATTTAATTATTATAATTATTAATTTTTATTAATTAACAATTAAAATAATTACACTAATAATTAAATTAATAAACTTCGCCGGTGGGTACTAGTCCCAAACCTGGATAAAGGAGGAGGGTTGTGATAGGTTAGTGACAGCTAACCTAAAACTTAGTCACATCTTATGACATTAACCAAAATGATGATTTCGTGGGGGCGTTCCCTACTAAGTGACGCGCTGCACTTCCCAGACCCGGGTGTAGTAATAAATATGCAAGGGTTGCTAGGTTGTCGTCCCGAAGCGAAGCGACACATTGCCGAATGTGGTGTCAAATGAGCAAGGGCTTGCAATTGGGGCATTCCCTACTCAGTGACGCAAGGCCTGTGTGTAGTGATAAATATCCTTGCTAGGTCGTCACCCCGAAGCGACGCGCCACACTGTCAAGGGTGGTGTCAAATGAACACAGGATTGTAAGTGGTGCAAGAGAGCGGAGGAATGGGGTCTAGTGTTGGTTTACGGATTGGCTTTTCGAATGTGGGGACTCTAACGGGGAAATCAGCAGAAGTGGTAGAGGTAATGAAGAGAAGACGAGTAAACATCTTGTGCCTTCAAGAGACAAGGTGGACAAGAGAAGGGGCTCGACGCTTGATCTTGGGGTATAAGGTGGTGTATGCTGGACAAGACAAGAATCATGGAGATGGAGTTAGGAATAAAGTAGGTGTACTCCTTGATGAACGGCTTTCATAAGAGGTAATCGAGACTTATTGGAAGAGCGACAAGTTAATAAGGGTAAAGTTGTTGTGTGGTAATGAGATTGTTAATGTTATTAGTGCTTATGCGCCCCAAAGTTGGACTAAGTGCAGAGGAGAATCATGGAGACAAGGTGGTGCAAGAACCATGGAGATGGAGTTAGGAATGGAGTAGGTGTACACCTTGATGAACGGCTTTCGCAAGAGGTAATCGAGACTTATTGGAAGAGCGATAAGTTGATAAGGGTAAAGTTATTGTGTGGTAATGAGATTGTTAATGTTATCACTGCTTATGCGGACTAAGTGCGGAGGAGAAACGAAAATTTTGGGAGGATCTTAATGAGGCGGTTCAAGGTGTCCCTCACACGGAGAAGTTATATATTGGAGGTGACTTGAATGGGCATGTTGGTGGCCGTCGTGATGGTTTTGAGAGTGTTCATGGGGGTTTTGGGTGTGGGTAGAGAGACGCTCACAGAGAGACTGTGTTGGATTTTGCCCACTCGTATGATTTACTTCTGGCTAATAATAGTATTAAGAAGCGAGATTCCCACTTGATAACTTTTCGTAGCGGAGCATATGAACTTCCTGCTTACATGGAGGAAGGATATACAAAGTTTCATAGGTTGCAAAGTCATCCCAAGAGAGTATGGTTACCCAACACTAACTATTGGTGATGACTATCCATTTGAAAGAGAGTGGGAAAAAGAAATGTAGTAAAGGGGAGCCAAGGATAGAATGGTGGACCTTGAGGGATGCAAATGCTAGCATTTTTCACAGAGAAAGTGACCAAGGAGGCGGATTGGAATAAAAAGGCGGATCCAGATGTAGCTTGGTCACACATGAAGAGTTGTTTCCTTAAAGTGGCCAAGGAGCTCTTAGGGGAATCAAGGGGAAGGAGTATGATGCATAAGGCCACTTCTTTGTGAAATGAAGAGGTGAAAGCAACAATAAAACACAAGAAATTGTTATTTGGCATTGAGAAAATGTAGGACCAAGGAAACCTTTGCAGAGTATAAGGATGCTAAGTGTAAGGCAAAGGTAGCCGTCCGGCAAGTGAAAGAAAAGGTTTTTCAGTAGGTTTATGAAAGGTCAGACTCTAAAGAGGGAGAAAAAGAAATCTACAGAATGGCAAAGCGAAGACAGGAGGCAATGAATGTTATTGGCTTGGTAAAGAGTGTCAAAGATAAGAACCACAAGGTTTTGGTTCAAGACGAGGACATAAAAGACAGGTGACAGGGGTACTTCGAAGAATTGTTTAGTGGAAATCAAGGAGTCAAGGAGGGGTCACAGAGGGTACGTTGGTGGATGCAGAGGAAATTAATACGAAACATGTGCGGAGGATTAGAAGGGTAGAGGATGAAACCAAAGAAAGTAGTTGGGCCTGATGGTATACAAGTGGAGGTGTCTAGGTAAGGTTGGTATTGATTGGCTAACAGATTTGTTTAAAAAGGTCTAGAAGACTTTGAGGATTCCACAAGATTAACGAAGGAGCATTTGGGTTCCAGTTTATAAGAACAAAGGAGATGTCCAAGATTCTTCTAATTATCGAGGGATCAAGCTTATGAGCCACACTATGAAGTTGTGAGAGAGGATGAGAGAACATAGGTTGAGGACATGCACGTGCACACCAATTTGGTTTTATGCCTCGGAGATCCACTATGGAAGCACTTCATTTGTTAAGACAAATGATGGAATGGATATGTATCGGGAAGTGTCCACAAATGTTAGGATTTGTGGTGGGTTGACTAAAGACTTTCGATAACAATTGGGTTGCACAAAGAGTCAGCGTTAAGTCCTTTTCTTTTTACAGTGGTTATGGATGAAGTAACAAGGTTAATCCAAAATGAAGCACCATGGTGCATGTTGCTTGCGGATTATATTGTATTGGTGGATGAAACTAAAGAGGGGGTTAATGCCAAATTAGAGCAATGGAGACAAAGGTTGGAGACAAATTATATGGAATGTCGTTTTGGGACTCAGAGGAGGGAAAGTGATGTAGTGGTGAGGTTGGACGAAAAAGTCCTAGATATGGGGGAATGTTTTATATCTCTGGTCATTTTTCTAAAGGAATTGTGATATTGACCAAGATGTGACACATAGGATTAAATCTGGGTGGCTTAAAGGGATAGCAACCATGGAGTGTTATGTGACAAAACCACCCCGTTAAAGGAGAAATTCTACAGGACTGCCCGAACTGCAATAAGACTAGTGTTACTCTACGGTACAGAATGTTGGGCTTACAAGAAGGAGCACATTCAAAAAGTAGGAGTTAAGGAGATGCGGATGTTAAGATGAATGTGCCGGAACACTCTAAAGGATAGAATCAGAAATAAAGGCATACGCCGAAAAGTTGGTGTCGCAGACATTGCAAACAAATTAAGAATAAATCGCTTACGTTGGTTTGGACATGTGAGACGGAGACGAAGACCTGAGGGAGCCCCGGTGCAACGAGTGGAAGGGTGGGATCATGGAGATCTCGAAAATGACTTGGTGGGAAGGGGATAGAAAGGATATGAAGCTTTTAGATTTACAAGAGAATGAGATTTTTAATCGCAGGGGATGAAGGAGAAAAATTTATGTTGATGACCACATGGAATAATTATTTTTTTGTTCATGTAGCCGACTCCAATTTTTGGGATTTTTGGGAGCTCTGATTGATTGAATAATTAAAATTAATAATAAATTATTATTTTATATACTAATTACTAAAATCATAATGAATAATTTAATTATTAATTACATAGTCAAATACAAATAATTTTACAAAATTTAAAAATAATATATAGTAAAGAACCGCCCTCCATGGCCCTAGCATCCCTTCACATCAAATCTAGGGTTTTGGCTGAGGTGGGTTGGAGGTGTTTCGAGGGTGGTGGAGGTGGTTTTGGCTTTTGGGGAGTTGATTTTGGCGGCNTTTTGGTTGAATGATTTGAGTTTGGGGGGGGGGGGGTTTTGTGGGGGGGGGGGGTGAGGGGGGGGGGGGGGGGGGGGGGGGGGGGGGGGGTTTCGATGATTTTAGGGGTGGTTATCGGGGAGGGGGTGCCGATGAGGGGAATCGGGGTGCCGGAGCTGGGAGGGGGTAAAGGTGGGTGGTTGGTTTGGTGGTTAGGGCTAGTGTTGGGTGGTGGTTGGGTGGAAGATGAGGAAAGGGAATAGAAAAGATAAGGGGTAGAGAGTGGTAAATTGTTAGAATGGGGGAATGGAGAAGGGAATAGGAATGTAAAAAGTGACATAACAATCACCGTCAATGGGAATGGGGGGCATCGGTGCAATTGATTCCCATTCCCTTTGATAAATACCCCTAGCCAAACGACCTCTAATTAACCATTGATTCATTATCAATCATTACTTAATTAGTTATTTGATTATTTATTATATAATTAATTAATCATAAATAAATGAAAACTATTAACAAAATAATAATCGGTTAATAATTATCAATAATTATTGAATAATATTATTGATAATTATTAATAATGAACTATAATTTACAGAGTAATTATTTAATGGGTAATGTTATATGTAGCCCTAAGGGCTACAAATAAGCATTGAATACATGTCCTAAGATGAAAGTAAATTAGGAATTCATGAGAAAATCACGCGTTGATTGATATAATAAATGTTTAATTTCACAAAATATTTTCATTTATAGCTCCTCACATGTAGCCCTAAGGGTTATGTATAACATTTTCCTTATTTAATTATTAAAATAATACTACCTTTGTCTCTCTAATCACTTGCTACATTTCCTTTTTGGGAGTAGTCAAAGGTTAAAAAACTTTGACCAATTGTTACGACAACTAGATAACTTATTAAATAGTCCTACGAGATATTGTTAGATTCGTCACAATGTGAAGTTGAATAATATTTAATTTTTATAATTTAGTTAAGTAGACATTTAGAGTTATTGACGGTCAAAGCAAACCGTTTGGAGACCGTGCAAAAGGAAATGTAGGGCAGATTTATCTCACGACAAGGAAAGTAAATAGAGACGGAAGGAGTAAATAATTATTTTTAATTACTAATAAGTAATAAATAATTATTAATAACTATAATAGCTTCTGAATCCTTTTTTTTATAGCAACACCCAAAAGCTAAATTTATCAAACATGTTTTAACAGCCAAACAACCACATATCCCGCCAATAAAAAAATAAAATAAAGCCAATCAAGCCAACAACCACAATCCATCCAAATAGGGCCTAGGTGAAAATAAAGTGGCCCAAACAAAAGGTGTGGGATCAAGAACCCTATCATTTAATGCAACTTGTAAATAAAAATTATAATACTAATGAATTCGCACATCTATTTGGCTCAATTTTTGTGCTCCCTAGGATTTTCATTAGACAAGTAAATGGAATCAGGAGAGCTTTATGTTGGCAAGGCAATAATCAAGAAAATAGACCTGGTTAGTTGGTTAAGACAAGGTATGTGGGAAAAAAGGAAAGGCTAAATTGGGGGTTAAAAAACAATGATATGGAACGAAGTGCTAATTTAAAGTATGATAATTTAAGCAAAAATTAACCTTCGGGTAAGATGGTAGCATAGCATACATACAGTAGATCAAAATTGATGGGCCTATCAAGCAGCAAAATATGCTTTTTGTAATATAAAGGTACCTCAATTAGCATAGTGCAATCAGTAGATTTGGCAAACGGCTCTATTCAAAGGATTCAAAAGTTAAATGAGATAATTTGATCCCAAAACATCAACCAATTACTTGGTAGTAAAGAATTGACTACAAACCAAGGTAAATAATTGACAATAACACGCCTGCTATGTGGAAATGCTGAGAAAATAAGCAGCATATATTTCAATTATTTTCACTAAACAATGTTTCGATTGGAATTAAAACAGAAGATGCATTCAAGATATCTACTTAGAATAGAACATCAATGCAATGGATGTGGTTAAAAAAAGCAGGGCCTCAACGGCTAAAAGGGAAGTCTATATTGCAGCTTCACAAGTGGTTATATATCATATTTGGACCCTTAGAAATCGAAGTTTTGTAGAGCATAGCATATATCTCATACTCCATACTCCCTCAGAAAAGCTTACAGAATATAAAGCATCTTGTAAATCACAGAATAGATTGTATTCTTAAACAAAAATATAAACCATCTTGTAAATCACAGAATAGATTGTATTCTTAACCAAAAAGTTGGTCTGATATTGTTTGCTTTTACTAACCATAGCTAAAAGGAAATGTACACATTGCAGGTGTTTTATTATGTTATTTTTGGACATGAGAACTTTAATTTTCTTTCTTTTTTTCATACTTTGAAGCAATTAAACATTAATACATAAAATAAAGATTTGTATATCAAATATATGAAGAGTTAAGCATCACTTCACCACAAGTGCACAACAAAGAAGGGGCTTGTAATCTCTTAAAGCTCACCTGAGCTTCCTTTGTTGCACCAGTAATAACCGACGACACATTAGGATTGGCAGCACACCAAGCAATGGCAAGTTGAGGTAAAGTCACACCTAACTCATCAGCAATTGGTTTAAGTCCGTTGACTTTCTTGAGAACATCATCAACCAACGACCTATTTGCTAGGTTCTGCAAGCAGAAAGACAAATTAAAGTAAACAAGAATCATAACACTTGCAGTAATCAGGAATAGAACAACTGCATAGTAGAAATATCCTCAGTTCCTATATTAACAAAGAAACTCTAAAAAAGCAAAGTATCATCTCTGTACCCTCACACTGTTAAGTAAAGTCAATCAACCTTTTGCAAGTTTTGACGGATAATTTAAGCCCATTTGGCTGATTTAAGATACAACATAACGGTTATTTAAATGGAAAATTGCTACTATCAATCAAAAAAGTTGTGAAGCATGTTGCATAAGTTGCATAAAAGTATAAATAAAAATGATTACTTATACTATGGTTTATCATACTCCCTTAGTAGCAAATTACTTGCTACATTAGGGTTTTTCACACTATTCATAGTGTAACGTTGATTCATTTTGGTGTTTTATAGCTGACGAAACTATAGTCAAATGGGATCTTATTTGGTTCGTCTCGATATATACTTTCCAAATATATAATTTTCTTATATATAACTCGAGATATTAATTTCTAAAGTTGTTTATTGAGAGATGTGAAAATGTGAATGTAGCAAGTAAAAGAAGATGGAGGAAGTACTTTGCATTGCTTATGACAATAAAATGGATAAACTATTTATTGGTATAACAATCTAATTGCAACATCCTCCACCCCTAAAAACTTGATTCATAAAGATAGAATTTGCTGTCTACTAATAATGGAGCATCAAGCAAAGGTATATTGATCTGAAATGGGACCACAAAATACTGAAGTCAAAGAGGATAGGAGACAAGTCAGCAAAGATGATAAGAAGAAGCCGCCGCAGATGCATGCACAAAGTATGCTGCTAATCACCCATTTATTGTGACTTTGCCAGTAACTGAAACTCAGTTTATCATCATCCCTTCTTCTGTCGCATTAAATCTTAGCTCTGGGAAAAACACGCACATACAACCTTAACATAATGTTGGGTTCTTCTTCTTTTTTTTTTTTTTTTTTGACAAGAGGGGGTGTTTGTTATGATTACTTTATTGGATGAAAATATATTCAAATCAGTGTATAAAAAGGCGCAAGGCGCACTAAGGCAATCGAAGATGATATGAAGAAGACGCTGTAGATGCATGCACAAAGTATGCTGCTAATCACCCATTAATTGTGACTTTGCCAGGTAACTGAAGCTCAGTGTATCATCATCCCTTCTTCTGTCGCATTAAATCTTAGCTCTGGGAGAAACACGTACGCACATACANTTTGGTTTTTTTTTTTTTTTTTTTTTTTTTTTGACAAGAGGGGGTGTTTGTTATGATTACTTTATTGGATGAAAATATATTCAAATCAGTGTATAAAAAGGCGCAAGGCGCACTAAGGCAATCGAAGATGATATGAAGAAGACGCTGTAGATGCATGCACAAAGTATGCTGCTAATCACCCATTAATTGTGACTTTGCCAGGTAACTGAAGCTCAGTGTATCATCATCCCTTCTTCTGTCGCATTAAATCTTAGCTCTGGGAGAAACACGTACGCACATACAACCTCAACATAATCTTAGGGGGTGTTTGTTATGATTACTTTATTGGATGAAAATATATATATTCAGATCATTGTATAAAAAGGCGCAAGGCGCACTAAGGCGATAGGGGTCTTGGAGCCTAGGCGCAAGGCGCAGGCGTTAGGCGCACGCCTTATCGAAGTGATGCGCACTTTTACATGGATAAGCCTTAGCATACATAACCCAATAAAATAAACCAAGAAAGCACATAATAAGATAACAAAATTTTTATATATTTTTATTTTATTAATATTCCAAAAAATACAACATGTAGATGATACACACATCAATTTTATTTTCTTCTTCTACGTTCTTCCTTCTTCAACTTTTCTTTTCTTTCTTTCTTGCTACTTCTCTTTTCTTTCTTCTCCATGCTTCTAGATTGTCCAGCTTCAAATTGGGCTTTGGCCCACTCTCTATTTGTTAAGGTAGTATAATAATAATATGATAATACTATAATAGTACTGCATGCATATAGTAATTCAACTGTAAATTCAATAAGGCGTGCCTCAACGCCTCACGCGCCTAGGCGTGCCTTACTTGCGCCTTGCTAAAATCGCCTCGCCCAGACCATGTTAGGCGCCTACCCCCTTGAGCCTTGTGCCTTAGCCACGCCTTTTCAAACACTGATTCAGATTTAACTAAATATATATATGTTACTAGTTGTTGGGTAACTGGTTAGAGTCTAAGGTAGCACTTGCTAATTTACCATTACCGACGATAACAAATTACATTACTTATTTACCGGTCCTAACTCTAAAGCTTGTGGAAAAATTGCTTCCTGTTGCAAACTAGGCAACATGGCTTCTGTGGCTGAAGTATCTATGCCTCCCCAGTGTTTGAAAAGGTGCACCTCTAGGCGCTAAGGCCCAGGTTGTAGTGGGTAGGCGCCCAATAAGGTCTAGGCGAGGCGATTTTAGCAAGGCACGCTTAGGCGAGTGAGGCGTTGAGGCGCGTCTATATAGCGCATGGTTCAAAAACAGCATTTTTACCCATGTTATGTCCGATACGTACCTGATTTGTCCGAAATTTCCCAATTAAAGCCAAAAAAATTAGTCAATGCAAACGATTTGATATGAATTTGCATTATAATTGCTGCCATTATAGTATGGAGTATGGCAGAGTAGAAGAAAGAACAAAGAGTAAGAAGTAGAAGAAAGAGTGTGGAACAAATTTGTGGGTCAATGTTTTATTTCATATTATTACTGCAGTAGGAAACAGCTAGATGGGTAGAATTAATATCTAAAGTAACTTAGCAATTGTGATGTGAATTTTCATATGAACAAAAACTCAAAATGTATGAAAAACTAAATCCACGAATTCTTAAAAGCCTAGCCACCAAAACTCACGAATTTAGGTTGATTAATTATTCTTTGATTAAAGCCCTAGGCACCCTCAAAGCCACTAATTAATCTACACACAAGAGTATAAAGGATTTAACCACCAACTCTCACAATTTTCGGATTTTTTTTGTTTTCAAGTAAACAAATTAAACTTTTATTCAATTCTCAAAACTTAATTTTTACAACCTAATGTTGAGACTATTTATAGATATAATCATCAACTAAAAATCCTAACAAAGAAGCTAAAATTCACGTGAAAAACAAGATAAAAACGCCACTTGTGCCACTTGTACAAGTTGCACAACAAACTCAAGATAAGATTGCCACATTATCATGCAACTTGCTCTTATCTTTACAACTACTACTAACTCTAGCTAACTAGATTTTATCCTAACAAACTTCCTAACAAGCTAATAAACAAAATAATCAGCAAATTACAACCTAGAACACACGAAAAATCGAAGAGCCCAAAGCTCCAAGAAATCGCCAAAAATCTCACCACATTTTTTCACTCATTTTTGTGCAATTTTCAAGAAGTGCTTCAAATCTTCAAGAAACCTTTCAAGATCCAATATTTTAATCAAGAAACCTTTAAGAAGTCATTTCCCATGTCTTTAAGGTTGAAAATGATGATCAAGACTCCAAAAGAAACAAAAGACTCAATGCCTGAAATGAGAAAAACCCTAGCTAATGCAGCGGGAAAAAAACCCATAGGCAAAAACCAATTTATTCCCCTAGCTCCACCATTCTTTCCTTAATTTGCGTGCCACCCTAAGTGTGTGTGATCATGCACACAAATCCCAACCTTTGATGCACCTATATGACTTGTATCCCCATAAGCAATTAGTTCACCCATGGTTGCATCCTTGCCATTGACATATAAACTTTCGAAGTTGTGATCACTATTTGTATTGCTATTCACACTTTATCAAATTGACAAGTGGAAAGAAATCTTATCATGTAACCTTTTCCACGCTTTTTTTATTTTGTTCTTGCATTGAACAAAGAACATTCATACATATTGTACATAGTATGACACATTAACACAACTTGTCATGAAGCCTATTCTACTGTATCACCGCAAAAGGAAACCCCATTTTACAAGTCAGAAGGTCAATCCTTCTACTTCCATGCTCCACGATGACCAAGGAATAAATCATCAAGAAGAAGCCAAAAGTCTTAATGAAGAAGCAAACAAGTCCTTGGAGAAACCATCAAGCAATCCTTAATCATGAAAGGAGACCAAGTTATTTTTATTTTCTTTTTTATGGAATTAAGGAAGTTAATGTTAGAGCCTTAGTATTTAGCATGAGTATTAACTTGAAAGATATATTCAGGGTAGTTATCCAGAAATTGAGAGTGAGGAGAATAGTAGCCTAAAGCTACCCATGAGACTTAAGGCTTGAAAGTTATATCTATCTCGTAATCCTTCTTTTGATCAATACATCTTCATCTTCAAGCTAATCCTTTATTTTACTGCATTTTTTATAGTATTAATATTAAACTACATTAGTTATTATAGTCCATTACACAACTATACTAACTTACGTACTCCGTGGTAAAATCTATTTCAATAAATAAATAATAATAATAAATAAATAAATAATATAATAATAATTATTATAATAACAATATCTTATAACATAAATTATCTAAAATTAAAATTAATATAAAATAAAAATATTTAGACATATTGTTAAATTATAATGTGCTTTCTTGGTTTATTGAAGTGAGTTATGTATGCATATGAGTGAAAAAAAGTCCTATCTACGTAAAAGTGCGCCTCACTTCGATAAGGCACCTGCGCCTAGGCTCCAAGACCCCTATCGCCTTAGTGGGCCTTGCACCTTTTTATACACAGTGCCTCCCATGACTAGTCTTATTGTATCTCCTTTTTCAACCTCACTTAGAAATATCAATCCATCACCAAACCTAACATTTCTAGCTTTAAAATAAGTTCTTCCTTATCATTTTATGTAACTGTCAACATTCAATTTGTTATTTCCGATTGAAAATCAATATTAAATATGAAATTAAGTTATCAAATGTTTTCAACCCATTTGTCTATGAATCCCAAACAACTAATAATGGCAACGCTCATTATTACCATCTCCCTTTAATTTGTTTCCAATCCATTTACTTTCCTAATAATAGTTCAAAACGTGGTTATTGTCACGATCACTAGGAAGTTCATGACATAATGATAACGGAATTGATGCAGTGATCATGGACCAAATGCTACAAGAGAACATAGTCATGTAGACAATATTTATACTTCATATCATAAATTTACAAAGAGATATAATGGGTGTAATATGATCCTAACATAGAGCAAATATCACAGTTCAACCAATGTTTTTACATTATTACACATTCAACACAAATAATTAATACCATGCATGTCATAGAATCCCATAAAACAATTTAACACTCCAAACCCGAAATGGTTTGGATTGGATACATGGTAATGGGACTTCATAGTTTCGCAGCAAAATTTTGACAATTACACACCTTTACCCTCTCTCTTAAGAAAGAAAAACAAAATTAGATTACATCATATTGCACCTCACACGCATATGAAGCACCTTTGCACACCTTAACCCTCTCTCTCTCTCTCCCAAAAGAAATTTGGCATTTTCAGATATTGAAAAGAAAATAAACACCCAAATACACAATTGCGTATACTGAACCTTTAATCATATACAAATGACTAAAAATCACACCAAACCCCTAGTGAAACTAATAAGCAAGATGCAAGGAAAACTGCATATCAGACAAGACATATTAATTGCACCACTCACTCAATTACAAGCAAATAGGCATATACCATGATAATAGTGACTTAAAAAAGTTACATGAACATTATTCAGAAAAGAAGCATAAGTAATCAAAATCAAGCATTCACTCAAATAGATGCCAAAATCCAGAAGTAACTAATCGCTTATAATGATAAAATGCCAAAATTCAAACATTCATTCAAAGAGATTGCTAAGTAGAGAAGACATACCTTGTAGTTATCAAGAGCGAAACGACTATTAGGAGGAATGGTACCCTTGCTATACTTTCCAGTAAGCACCCCAGATGCAAGAGGGCTCCATGTAGTAAGGCCAATACCATAGTTGTTGTAAAGCGGAATATATTCAGACTCAACCTGAATAGAATCCAAGAGTTATTAGTAAACAAAACTATTGTAACATTAGTTACTCTAACGAACCATGCTACTGGAAGTCTTGTACCTAGTGACAAAAACGAGTACATGTCCAAATGTTCTATTCAATATTCCAATTGTCAGTTTTCTCGGCATGATTAAATTTGTTAGGTTGTTACTAGTCAAGACAAATATGCAAAATCATGTAGAATTATGAATCAAATATTATTGTAATACATGAATTGTAAAGTCCCGTAAGATTCTATTATATGAAACACAGTTAGAATAACTATAGTTTACTCCTAACAAAAAAATAATTACAAATAATTTTTGTTTTTGCTCAAATTAGTTATGATACTCATGAAGAAAATAATGAAGAACCCATACTCCGACTTATTGATTTTTAAAGATACAACTTTGGAGGCATGATTAAATTTGTGAGGTTATCTCTAGTCAAGATATATACGCGAAATCATGTAGAATCATGAATTGAATAGTATAGATATACATGAGCCGTAAAATCGTAATATTCTAAGGTTTGGGTTTCGTTTATCTTGATGGAAATCTTAGATTTAAAAGCGCGCCCTAGGTGCACCAAGGCACCTGAATTGGGGATTCAGAATGCATGAAAGGTGCACCAAGGCGCGCCCTAGGGTTTTCTTTGGTTTTTCTTCAATTTTTTTATATTTTTTAGCCGCACAGCCCTTTTGTGTCTTGGTACGCCTCTCACCTTTTAAAACTAAGATGGAAAACACTTTATATGGAAAATAATTTTCTATCGAAAACACAATCGTAAAATAGTTTTCATATGTTTGTTTTGGTGGAAAATGGGAAGATGACCAAAAATCGTTTTTTGGGAGAGTTTTCCTCCATAACAAATGGAGCCTTGGAATCCCGATTTTAATAATTATAATCTACTGTTACCATAAAAAATACAAATTTAATTTCTTTTTTGGCTCAAATTAGTCAGGAAGGAAATAGAGTTCATACTCCAAAGTAACACATTATAACAATAGTACTTTTACGAACCAAGCTACCAAAGTCTTGTACCTAGCGACAAACACAAGTACATGTCCGACTCAATATGGGCAAGATTAAATTTGTGAGGTTGAGACTCAGGAGGAATATGCATCATGTGGAATCATGAATCGAATAGAATTGTCATACATGAAATGTAAAATTTTATGATTTTAATAGCTATTCAAGAGTCTATACGCTTAAGTAACACATTATGTAAACATAATTCTATGATTTGAATCCCAATTTGACCAACTATAAACTTTTCCAGACAAATAAAATATACAACCTCCATAATTTCTCTAGTTGCAACCATAACAAATTTATCCTAAATATTTTATTTCAGGCTCAAATTAATCATCAGGAAACGATGAAAAGTCCATTTTCTGAAGTAACACATTATGCAAACAACAAAAACACCAACAATTGAAGAATCAAAACAAACTAACCATTATACAACAATATAAATAAAATAAAAACCTTATGCCGAGACAATAAATTATACTCAGGTTGTTCAACAACGGGCCCGACGAGACCGAGTCGTTGGGCAACAGACCAAGCTTCAGTAATCTGCTGAGCAGACCACTCACTAGTACCCCAATAAAAAGCCCAACCTTTATCAATCACATAATTCATAGCCCTAACAGTTTCTTCAATCGGTGTAGAAGAATCAGGTCTATGACAATAAATCAAATCAACGTATTCCATATCCAACCTCTTCAAACAAGCTTTAGTACCTTCAATGATATGTTTTCTTGAAAGCCCTTTATCATTTGGGCCTCCGCCACCCCAGAATATCTTGGTTGAGATGACTAAATCAGACCGTTTCCAGCCCAATTCTCTTATGGCTTGGCCCATGATCTCCTCGGCACGACCGTTGGCGTAAACTTCCGCATTATCAAAGAAGTTTACGCCGTGGTCGCGGCAGCATTGGAGGATGGATTTTGCATCTTTAACGTCTAGTTGGTTACCGAAACTTACCCATGCTCCGTATGAGAGTTGGCTCACTTTGAGCCCTGAACGACCTAGGTTCTTGTACTGCATTTTGGGTTAGTTTTTTTTGGGTATGTGAATTTTTGATTATGAGAATGAAATTTGAACTCTAATTATAGATCTGATCTGTGGACAGAAAAATGAGGATGAGTGACACTGTGACACCCAATAAGGAGTACAAGAGTTGATGACTTGCGTTTTTGCTTCGTCATTAAATTCGTAATTACGTGTTCACATTCCCATGCTATTTTTCCTCTTTGGAAAAAGTCTTCACTAGTGTATTACAATTTTTTTTATTTGGGTTTTTCTAGTGTGTACTCATAAGTTTTTGCGTTTTTTTAGTTGTATCCAATGTTTTTTCAAATTTTTAATTGTACCATTAAACTCACCTAACTTTTGTTAAACTCACCAAACTTTTGTTTGCTATTACAGACTAAATCGCTATTTAGAATAGCGATTTTAGTTGCAAAACCGCCATTCAGAATGGCGGTTTTATAATGTTTCAAAATCCCTCCACAATACGACTCTCAAAACTCAAATAGCTGAATAGCAAACAAATTTAATTTGCAAATGCTACGGTACAAACCGCCATCCTAAATGGCGATTTATTAAGCACAAAACTGTCATTCCAAATGGCAGTTTTAATGGTGATATATAAAATTGATTTTGCTAATAATTTAAACCGCCAACTTAAACAGCGTTTTATATGTATAATTCGACATTCTAAATGGCGATTTACAAAAACCGGCAAGAAAAAAAAAAGGCAAAATCTAAGCCTTAGATGATGTGGACGACTGGACGGTATTTTGGAAATAAAGAAAAGTATATCAACAATTGTGGAATTGAAGGAGAAAGAAGCATTATTGTGGGCAAGAGCTCATTAAATTTCCATTGCAAATTTTTGTTGATTTTATTTTAATTAATTCTTTTATTGTAACAAATATTCAAAATATTTAGATTTATCTCTTCAAAAGAGTATGATTGAAGGAAACTAATCAAATTTGCAACATGAAATTTTCTAAAACGGGCACAACTTAATGATATTGGTTAGCTCAAAGGTATTACTAAGAATTTTGAAAAACATTGGGTACAACTTAGAAAATCAAAAAACTCATGGGTACACCTTAGAAAAACCCTTTTTATCCTCTAATTGAAGCAATTAGGTTGAATTAATCAACCCCGACATAATAGGTACACCTATGAAGCCTTTTCTTTATTTAAAGTGAAACAATTTTGTACTAGAATCAACCGCATACGGGTTCCAAATTTGAGGAATGTTATGGTAAAACTTCGTTTGAAACGATGTGGTAGAAAGCAACGTGCGATTGAAGGACATGATCCAATGAATATGTAGTATTCACATGTGTGGACCTAAAATTGCGTAAATTTGAGAAGGTCAAAATCCTAAAACAATAATGCAAGTATATGATGTTGAATAGTTGATTTAGATACTCCATCATTTACAAACATTTATGTGAGCATATACTCAATGTCACAAATAAAAGCTAATTGCTGTAGAGTATCCAAATGATTTTTGAATAGTTGAGACATATTTTTCTTCTTTTTAGGTGGGGATATTATAAATATTAATTGGTGAGAATTTGTGACCCATATTTCATGGCTAATTAGATTTGCTCATTCACATAAGTAAATGAGATATTACATGATGAAAAGGATAACAAGCATGTTTATATGATGTTTTTTTAATACTAATTCATGTAAAAACTCTAGATAAGAACTTCAAAGATGTATACAAACTATCCATTCTAGCAAGATATAATTTTGAAATTGAGCATGAAATTTTGACAAATGCGGTTGAGATATATTCATTATGCCCATATTTTTAAGAAATTCTCAATATAAAGATTAATATAGTTGGGCAAACTGTCCTTTTAATAGTTTTATAAGAATAATAATTCAATTTGCTTGATACATGCATTGCCAAAAGAATTTATGTCTTAAGAGGTATATGAGATTAAATATCATTGGATTTATTCCATGCCTCATATGCAAGGATTAGGGGGAGATAGATAGTCTTTGATACATACAATGATTTATTTAATAAAGGTGACCACATGATAATTAAATGTACAGAATGATATCATCCTGAAAATGGATATGAATAAATGTCATTGATAATATTCAATTATAAGTACTATAAATGAAATTAATGTCTCAGAAGGACAGCGTGACTTTGTAATAAACAAAGAGCACGCTTAAAGCATAGTAGACTCATGAGCTCTGAAGATTATTATCGTTGCATAGGAAAGAATATGATATATTATGATAATTTCTCAGAAGAATATATTTATGTTTATTAAAATTGATGTATATCAAGATTATATAAACTCCAGAAGCGTATAATGTGTCCAACGATATTAGTGTGTATCAAGATTATTCATATGCCCCAGCAGTGTATGAGTTATTATTGGATCAAATATTAGTTGATTGTCTTGCCAAGTATAGAAAGAAACACATGTTAGTGTTCTTATATCACATCATATTAATATTCATGGATATGCATGGAATACGTATAATAAAGTAATCACTAGTGTTTAAAAATTAGCCAGAGTTTAAAAAGTGATTGTATGTGATAATAATATTAGGCCATCCGTTTAACAATTTACCCATTATAGAAACTTGAAGTTTCAGTTGATATGAAATAATATGCTAACGCTCTCTCATGTTCAGTATATAAAATAAATCGAACGGCAAGACATAAAATTGAGATTGAGCATTGTCAATTTTGATAATTTGCATGTTTTGAAGACTATTTCAAAAATAAGTTAGCTTTGAACAGCTTGGACGACGAATATATGTAATGGGTGACCACAAGTTAACCAAAATAACTTATATGTTGTTCAACAATATGTGACTAAAAGTCCACCAAATCACCTTGTAGGTTAACATTTTGGGCAAGTAAAAACTCAATATCAAAGTGATTGGCGATCTAGACGATCACCATTGAGTGAAGTTACATGGATATAAGTCATCTATGTTTATATAATATTTCGTTAGATTGACGCTATTGAATATAAGCACACTCAAATTGAAATAAGAAAAGAAGAGAGACAACTGCACAATACATGTGCCCCATCGATAATGATCTCCATAAGAGAATAATTATGAAAAAATTTTCAATTCATACATGTGGGATGTGCATCATAAGTTAGAGAAGAAATGGTCTTCATTGAAACCCTTCTCCTTAAGACGAATAGTTTGTTGAATATTACTCTTCTAAAGAATGTAATTTGTTGAAAAATCTTCTATTTGATGAGATATTTTTGCACTTGTGAAATTATATACTAAGTTGGTTAAAAATTTGATGCCCCTATATTTGACAGATTCTACCACCTTAGAGGGAGAAGAATTGGAATAAATTGGAAAAATTACTAAACTTCGTATTATAAAATGATGATCTCTTTATTGGTTATTTAAGAGTTTATGTGCCAACTTTTGCACGTATATTATCAAAATATGTTGCACATTTATGATTTAATTTGTATTCAGTTATGACTCATGATCCAAACCGTTGAGGATACAATTTAGTTATACTTTGTGTATACATTGAGATATATATTACCAATTATAATTGAATAACTACACTAGATGTGTAGTTTATGCTGCACACTCGGTTCCAAAATAAAGATTTGATATGTGGCAAGATAGTGCAATTGACATGTTTAAAAGTGTAACTGTATATTAATACCATAGCGTATACCCCAGAAGTGATATAAATATATAATAATTTTTAATAGATGGCCTACAACATAAAAAATTAAAAACTATGATAGTGTCAAACAAGAAATGTATTCAGATATCATTGTAAAAAAACATACAAATATGGTGATGCCGGTATATGATGGAACCAACAAATTATATGCATATGCAAAAGGAGTGGACTTGAGAATAAGGGATGCTAAATGAATGTTCACTTTGATATCGATATATTGATAATGATCAAAAGTTTATCAGGACCTGAAGTTCAATAAATGTGAAAATGATCGATCATTAAGGACCAGAAGTCCAACAATGGATTTTGAAAATCCACACTGTACAGTGTCTTGCATTTTTGAGTCTTACATTGATGTGAATGTGTGAGTTGTAGGCATCATCGCATGTCTAGATATACTAGTTATATGCATTGCCCATTATATATATGTTTTATGCTCAAAATCTTATTGGAATAAATTTACATCTCGTTGTATTACATGCATTAATCTTATACAATAGTTGTGATATATGTTAATTTTTTTTTTTAGAAAAAGTCAAAATATTATTAATCTCAAAATAGGAACCATACACAGATGCTAACTACAGCACCTACAGGACTCATCCTGTAACCACACACCTATCCCAACTATCTTATTAACCACTTTTTTCCTGTCCTACTTGTTTTACAAGGCATAACACTAAGAATTCTATTCAACATCTCTTTTCTAATAGACTGCACCACCTGATCAACATGCTGCAGTTTATCATTCCAAACAGCCTGATTCCTACAACACCAAATGTGATACACCCCAGCTACACAAACAACTTGCATAACTCTTCTCTTAAACTAACCAGAAACAGGCCTCTGAATCCACTTTTCAAACTGTCTTCTGCCTCTGAACCCTTGAATCTACAACATATTACAAATCTTTGTCCATAACTCCTGAGCAAAACTGCAATCAAAGAACAAATGATCTGCATTTTCCAGAGAATTATTACACAAAGAACACAAATCATCAACAGCCATCTGTAACACCTTGGAATTTCTTAACCTTCTACTCTATATTTTTCGGATAACATATTATAATAATAAAGATTTATAATTATTAAAACTCCTAAATAACGACTGAACAAGGCTATCGCGCACCTCTAAAAAATAGTCGAACGAAACTAATATAGCTAGGGAAGTAGGGGTCAAATCCTCATGGAAGCTATTAAATCCTATTAGTTCTAAAAAGTCTAAAATGTATAAGGGGCATTTGTGGAAAGTTCGGTAAAAGACTACTAACACTAAAACTAAGGAAAAATGATGGGAAATTACGAATTAAACTCTTAATAAGGAAACCTAGGGCAATCGGTTCACTATGATCAATCAACAAACTCATTAAACACTCACTAATCAATTCATTTTCATTGAACTAGGGCTCACTAATTCTCTCGAACTTAGACTCCCTCAAAACTCCTTTACCGGCTCTCGCTCGCATAAATTCGTTTTTGCCTATTATTCAGTGGTCTAAATGTGGTAACCTTACCTTTTGGCCTCGATTTCGACAATAACCTAACTTACATTTAAATCTGGCCACAATCTAATTGCAATCAATAGAAACCAATAATAGGAATTCAACTAAAAGCCAAGAATTAATAAATGAACGTAAAATAAACTTATAACATCATTATAGATCCCCTAACCCTAGAGAAAAAGACTACTCACACATGATTAAAAGAACTAAAACAAGAACAAATTTGAATAACATAATCACAATCATAAACTAATAAAAACTAGAATTAAAACTAAATTAATTACTAATAAAACAAAGTTAAGAACTAAAATAACAAAATCAATTAAACTAAACTAAAAACTAAGAAATTAAAGAGTTTCATGAATTAAAGACAATTAAAGAGCATAAGGAAAGAAATTACCAAAAGATTGATCAAATTGCATTAATTGAAATTGAATCTTCAAGAACAAACTAAGTGCTTCTAAATTCTAGGGAGAGAAGAGTTTTAGGATTCCTAAGTCTAAAACTATGCCAAAAACTAGTTAGGGTCGTGCCCCCTTTACATAGAGTATTTATAGGATTAGGGCTTTAATCAAAATAAATCCACGAACTAATTTCGCGCGGAAAAATCGAACAGGCCAGAAAAACCACCACCTGCTCCCGCATCGCTCAAACCCAAATTCCTCCCTACGCCGGCAGGTTTTCAGGATTGTGACTTGTGAAAAGTCTAGTCTATGTTGCGGGCGCATAAGTCAATCATCACTTAAGGGCTGCGACCGCATCAACTAAATGGAGCAACATTTTGACGATCTTGCTTATTTCTTCGCTCGATTCTTCGAATCTCATTCGTGACTTCTTGTGACTTGGCACGCATCCCGAGGCAAGTACATTTTGACTCGTTTTAGCTTCTAATGACTTCATAACTCTCTATAACGCTCTCGTAACATATAAAACAAAACCGAAAACCGCGCGTAATAACCGAGAAAGTATAAAATAACCGTAAAATGCTCTTGATGTGGATTTTAAGTGGTACTCGCAAATACAACCTAAAACTCACGTGTTTTTTATCAATTAAACTCTCCACTCCTGAATTATTTAATTGAAGGCTAATTAAATAATACACTCCTGTAATTAATTAACTAGGATCTAAATTTGTTTATCACTCCTGACTCACAAATTTATGAAGAAAAAATTCGAACAAAGTTTACTCACAAACTTGCGCAAATTTCGGAATTCAATGTATTGAATTTTCAATATGTAAAACTTCATTAATTACATCCTATTGTTGAGATTATTTATAGGTATAATCAACAACAAAATCCTAACTAGAATCTACAAAAGAATCACGCATAAACTAGGTAAATAAATCCTAATCTTGCTCAACAAACTATAGATAAGATTGCAGCATCATCATGCAACTTGCACTTTGATCTTATTTTTCCTAACAAACTCTAACTAACTAACTAATCAAGAAATATCCTAACAACCTAACTAGATATTTAATAAACAAGATAATCATCATAAATTATCCTAAAAATCACGAAAATTGCTTGATGCCCAAGATAGTTGATGCAGGTTGTCGCACACCTCTCAAAAATAAACCAAACAACACTAACTAATATAGCTAGGGAAGTAGGGATCGAATCCTCAGGGAAGCTATTAAATTCTACTAGCTCTAAAAAGCCTAAAGCGTGTAATGGGCCTTGGTGGAAATTTCGTTAAATGGTTTCTAGAACTAAGAAGACTAAGAATTGAAACTAAGGAAATGACGGGAAATTACGATTAAACTCTATTAATGGAAACCTAGGGCTATCGGTTCACTATGATCAATCAACAAACTCAATTAATGCTCACTAATCAATTCATTGGTATTCATTGAACTAGGGCTCACTAATTCTCTCGAACTTAGACTCCCTCAAAACTCCTTTACCGGCTCTCGCTCGCATAAATTCGTTTTTGCCTATTATTCAGTGGTCTAATTGTGGTAATCTTACCTCTCAGCCTCGATTTCAACAATGACCTAACTTACAACTAAATCTGGCCACAATTTAATTGCAATCGCTAGAAATCAATAATAGGAGTTCAATTTGAAGCCAAGAACTAATTAGAAAACATACTTTAAGTTCAAATCATGATCATAGATCTCCTAACCCTAGAGAAAACGACTACTCACTCATAATTAAGGGAACAAGAGAAAAATTGAAATCAAACAACATGATCATGAACAAAGAATTAATTAAAACTAAATCAATTACTAATAAAACTAAATTAAGAATCAAAATAGCAAAACTAATTAATCTAATTTAAAAACTAAGAAATTAAAGAGAATCATCAAACTAAAAGAATCAAAGAGCATAAGGAAAGAGATTACAAAAATAAAGATTGAATTGCATTGATTGAAAGCTTGAATTCAAGAACAAAGTAATTAATCCTAAAATTCTAGAGTGAATAATTAATTTTGGATTCCTAGGTCTAAAAATATGATAAAAACTGGTTAGGTTCGTGCCCCCTTTACAATAAGTATATATAGTAATTAGGTTTTTAATAAATTAAAACCCACGAGCAAAAACCGCACGGAAAGAAAAATCGGAGCCAAAACGCTTGCACCTGCGCCCGCATAGAACAAAATACATTTGTTCCCTGCGCCCGCAGGTGATGTATTTTGGGACTTCTGAACCTGCTGATCTATGATGCGAGCGCATAGGTCAAGGGAGCTTTTAAGGCTGCGCCCGCATGGAATTTGCACGCCCATATTTTAACGATCTTTCTTAT
Source organism: Suaeda aralocaspica (assembly GCA_016808085.1). Taxonomy (NCBI): domain Eukaryota; kingdom Viridiplantae; phylum Streptophyta; class Magnoliopsida; order Caryophyllales; family Amaranthaceae; genus Suaeda; species Suaeda aralocaspica. Next base: position 91,887 of record PYUH01000877.1, on the reverse strand, counting down.
TTTTCGCTCGATTCTTCGAATCTCGTTCGTAACTTCTCATAACTTGGCACGCATCCCGAGGCAAGCACATTTTGACTCGTTTTATCCTCCAATGACTTCATAACTCTCTATTACGCTCCTGTAACATATAAACAAAACCGAAAACCACGCGTAATAACCGAAAAAGTATAAAAAAACCGTAAAAGGCTCTAAAAGTCAACTAAAGAAGCTAAAACCGTTCCATAACATAGCTTAACATCGAAATACAATATTTAATCAAAACAAAGCCACAAACTTAACTATTTAGCACAAGAATCAACCGAAAATGGGGGAAAAACACAACATAAAACACGTATATCAATAGTTGAAATCGTCAAAAAATCCTGTCACCATGCTTCGTCAATTTTGGCGCAACTTTCAAGAACTTCAAGAAACTTCAAGAATTGCTTCAAGATTCAATCTTTTAATCAAGAAACCTTCAAGAAACCATTCTTCATGTCTTTTAGCATATTTATGATGATCAAGACTCCACAAGAATTAATAATAATGTCCAAAATGAGAAAACCCTATCAAGTGAAATGGGAAAAACTCATGGACCAAACCAACTTGTTCCCTGTAGCCACCATGTGTTTCCATCCTGTGATTTCAGTAATTATAGTTATTATCACTTAACTTAACTAATGGCTCACTCCACCAGTGACAACAATATTAATGATCATCATCCAAATGTGTTGGCTAGGAAGCCATCACCGTTGTCAGTGCTTACCACATTATTTACCATCGTCACCCAAACCTGTGATTTATCTGTAATAAAACCAATGGGATTTATCATTAGGCTAATTGGCTCATCCAATGTTGGTGTTTCATCACAGATATTCAAATTCACATCAGCTCTAAAAGTCAACTAAAGATGCTAAAACCATCTCAAAAATAACTTAACGTCGAAAAACGATATTTAATCAAAATAAAGCCACAAGCTTAATTATTTAGCAAAAAAATCAACCGGAAATGAGGGAAACCACAACATAAAACACATATATCAAATTTCCCCAAACCGAACATTTGCTCGTCCTGAGCAAAACACAACGAAATTGACTACACCCCATTAAACAAAATAAGCATTATAACTCAAGAGAACATCCGAAGACACATGGATCAAAGCCAGCCAATTAAGCATCCAATTACCGTCCTTCCTAAATACGGGTCAAACAAAATCAACCAAGCAAGTATAATGAATGGGTGACTAGAGTAGCTGACGGGTTGTCACTCCACACAATTAACGATGAGCTTATAACAATGAAGCTCTAACCCTCACCTTCTAACCAAATATGGAATGCAATGCAAAATGTGTTTAAAATGCAATTTTAAGAACCCGAAACCCACTTCTCACACCTCATGCAAGTGTTTAAGGGTATCCACTCATCCTAAATGTCGACTCAAAATGCAATTAATACTCTATGACCTTGACAAAGGATTCACTTCACAATAACCATAACATGTGCACGAAGATAAAAAAGGACTTTAATAAGTTTGTAACGTGGCTAGGATGATGGGTAGGATAAAATTTGGAATAATGTGGTGGAATGCAGGGCATACGCATATAAAACCAAGGAAAATCATCAGTAACTTCAAATATCATCAACATTATCCAACATCCAATTCAACCAAATCGAACCAAACTTTCTTTATTTTTCACATCAACACCATACTTCACAAACTTAAAACTTCTTTCTTTTTATTTCATCTTTTTTTTCAACTTTATTATGCTTTTATAAATTTTTCTTTACCTTTCATGCATAATATATCTTAGTTTCACGACTCTTAATGATTCGTTTTTGCTTATAATTCAATAAACAATAAACATAATCATCACACATACATAACTAGGTCATGGATAAAATGACTTTTTAATTAACTTGCAACGACCTAGACATTGGTATGCAGAGCTTTAAATGTGAAACTTTATAATTAAACTTTTATGATAAAATTTCGAACTATTTCACCATCAATCCTTCAAAACACTCTTCAAAATTTACTTAAACCACATCACAACCACTTCAACTTCCCCAAACTAAGTTTGGGCATATAATACATTATGTAGCAAGGCTAATAGGCTTGTAATGTGGCTAAAAATACAAATGAAAGGGATAAAAGCTCAAAACATAGGATCAAGGGGAAAATATAAATGTAGGAAATTAAACTCTGAGGCTCAAAAGAAGAAATGAAAGTCTTTTATCATGCGCAACATACACAGAATCCACAACTAAAGTTACTAGAATCCAATGTCAAACCCAAGATCATAATTGCACCAGGAACTAGGCACACATGAAAGTGAAAAATGAGTAATATTATATTTAAAAGTGGCTCAAATCCTCCCGTTAACACAGTTCAAGTCCAAGACCCAAGCAAAGTTGAAAGAGTTGACCAATATAAGGAAATCAAGAAATCAAATTCAAGTCATAGCCAACAAATCACACATGTGGATCCATCCGCAGTCGAGATTCATAAAGTTTTCAAAATAAGCACAAGGGGTACAGAAGTAGTCAATTCCAACAATAAAACTCAACTGGGACACGAGTAACCCATTAAACCAATTCTCTCTGAAATCAAACCTAAGAAAACAGTACAATCTTTTTGGTCACATGTAAACTCCTATTCCTAACGAATGGTACAAACCATGCAACAGTCCTAAGAAAGCACTAAAACTAAATTAGGAAAGCAATCAAAGCTAACTAAACACACAAAACAAAACAAAAGAGAAGGAGAAGTTGGAATGATCTAACCAAATCATTATCAATTCCTAACGGGAGTCCAACTAAGTACTGAAACAATAAAACATCCCGCTTGAAATAAATCCTGAAAAAGGAAAGAAACAAACCAATCTCCAAAGAAAAAGGTAAAAACAAGAAGAAAAATAAAACAAAATAAAAAAATTAAGCAAAAATAATAAAAAAAAAACTAAGCAAAAATATACAAATATACATAAATCCTCCCCCCAAACCAAATTTTGTCCCGTCTCGGGAAAAATAACCATGCAAAACATAGGAAGGAGGTAAAGCCGAGCTCTACTGACCGGGTCCCCAGTACCTAGGATAGTACTGGCCATAGAACGACTGATAAGGATAGGAGGTAGGCTCGGTGCTAGGGTCCTATGTGGGTGGCCAGTTAGGGTGGTTCGAGAATCCTTGAACTGTCCCAACCTCAACATTGCTCATATGCTCTCTCCACTGGACTTTCTGCAGCAAGTCAACATCGGAACGGAGTCCTCTAAGTGAATGATCTACCCTGTCAAACCTCTGTTGGTTATAGAGATGCATATCATCGAGCCGGTTCATCAGGGGAGTCATATCAAATGTGGAGGAGGAACGACCAGCATAGCTCTGTCTCGGTGGCTCAAGTTGTGGTGGAGCTGGAGGGCGTTGGGGTTGGCCGCCTGCCTGCTGAATCAGGTTGACCATCTGAACCGCTCTTTTTTCGGAGTCCGCCCTCTCCTGTAGTGGGATGTTGTCAGGTGGAATCCTCCAAGGGTTTTGTCCGTATGGGTGCGCTTGATAGGTAAGACTAACATAGACATTAGGCAGATAACACCATGAAATTTCCCGAACGCAGCAAACAAATCTCTCTCTGTGCCCTCTCTGATAATGTCTCAGGAAGTTTGTAGCTCTCAGGGTAGTAATGTCGAGGTAGGGGTTCTCCTCGATCGGGTTCAGCTGGTGGATCTCCTCAGTATGGCCTAGGGTGTGGGCTAGCTATGTAATCATGCCATCTATATAAATAGTGCCGGTGTTAGTAATCCCCTCTGCAATCTCAGCAAACCGGCGAGCTAAAAAAGAAACCGAAGTTGTAATAGACAGGTTGTCTGGCATATCCTTCTGTCACCATCCACAACAGTCTAATTTCATCAGGGTAGACTTGACTTAACTCTCCTCTCGAAAATAGGCAGTAAACCACATATCTCAGGAAGTACCAAAGGGCAGGATGCTGGACCTCCAATGCTTTAGTAGTGGTAGAAGTGAAAGTGGAACTGCCATCTGTAATTCGCTCCCACCAAGTTCCCTCAAAATACGGTCCCCACTCATGATCTGCTGGAGACCATACCGCATTCTCGGAATTCCATAGGAACCTCTCATTTAATTCATCTACATCCATCTCATAGTGTTGTCCGAAGATGGTGAAGCTGATGTGTGTCTTTCTTGAAGCTGAGGGAGATTCCTGGGTAACATGGAAATGGTAGCTGGATAGGAACTCCAGGGTGATCTCTCTATATGTGTGTGGGACCTGCTGGGTTCTACCATCAGGACCGGGCATAGAGGCATTGATCAAGTTTTCCCATCCGATACGGTAAACCATTCTCATCGCTTGATCTATAATACTGAGCTTGTCACATGTATGCTTGTGGAAGAACTGTGTGGATCTAATTGTTCTCTTGGAAAGCTTCTCATAGCGTTTCTTCCTTTCCTGTCGGTTTTAAGGTGGTGTTCTGAAGGATGATGGTTGCTTCCCCTTGGAAGCTGAAGAAGATGCCCCGATTTTCTGAGATTTCTTGGGGCCTCCACCGAGTAGTTTGCCAATAGATTTCTTCATTATCCTACAAAACATATGCATGAAAAACAAGGATTAGAATTCTATTGAAGCAAGTTTCAAAACCAAAGTCATGACAATATGAAAGCATAAAGAATCATGGGATGTAATAGCATGACCAATGAAACAACCACGACATTGTAGTCATCATACAATCAAAGTTACAAACAGGGTTTAGCGGAAATTTCGGCATGACCTGTTTGTAAATGCAACTAAACCAATGAGAACTACAAAATTCTCAACAACTAAAACCATGAGTGCAACCAACAACATCCATTCAAAGCATTACTTATATTCTATGCATCTAAAACCAACATTCTCAATCTCATATTCAAAGGGAACATCAAATTTAACACCAAAAACCAACTTCCACCATAATATGAATTCAACCGTTTAGCAACTATAATCACCCAACCAACTCCAATGGAACTTTTGAGAGCAAATAGAAATGAACTAATTAAGATTAGTAGCAACTATTAACCAATTTATAAGCATGAAGTGCAATATTAGAGTTGCTAATGAAAATTCGTGAGTAAAGCTAGAATCCAAAGTAAGCATGAAAACAATTCAAAGCATGGTTTTAAGCATTCTAAAAACTTTAAGCATGAATTTAACTAGTTAACACTCCTAATTCTCAACAATTTCATGAACAATCATAAAAAATTCCATGAAAACTCTTAATCAACAATTTGGCACAAAACTTCCAAGTACTCAAAATTAACAACTCTAAACATGATAATGAAGCATAAAAATAGCCAATAAGCACTCATGAACAACAACAATCAAGTTTATAATTAAAAATTAAATTCGTAATAAAATTACCCAAAAATTTGAAATTCATGAAAACTTCATAAAACTTCATAAAATATGGATAAAAAGGAAGTTATACCTTTGCAGATGATGATAGAGCAAGAAATTGCAAGAAAATTGAAGTAGCAAACCCAAAATCAAGCCAAAAATAGTTTGAAAAATTCGAACTCTAGGTATTGCAATTTGTTGATTTTTTCAAATTTGAACTCCAATATATTGTTTAGGGTAGTGAGAGGAGTGTTATGTTAAAATTTGAAGTGATTTGGAGTAGTATGGAGTGAGTTATGGGGTTTTGAAGTTAAAGGTTTTTGGGGTTTTAATGGTGTGAAGGAGGAAGAAGAAGATAGATTAGGAGAGAGATTAGGTGAGGTTTAGGAGATTAAAAGATAAAATAATAAAAATAAAAGACATAAGAATAATAATATAATAATAACATAATAAGGGGGGGGGGGGGCGAGCAAAAAAATAACGGGTATAAACTATGAGGCCCCACGCGAGAAAAAAATTCGAAAAAGGAAGAGGGTGACTGCAGGGACTAGCTGCGCCCGCAGCGAAGAAAGGAGGAATGAGGGTTGCGCCTGCAGGTCCCGTCTGCAGAAATATGCAAAGCTTCTGATCTATAATGCAGGCGCATATAAGAGGGTAGTATTTGAGCGCTGCGCCCGCATCTCTCCTTTGCAGTGATGTTTTGCTGATTTTTTTCTTTTTCTCCCTAATTAATGAATCATATTAAAATTATTATTATTAATTAAACTTAAGCACGTTTTAACTCTTAATCTCTCCTTAATTACCCCAATTAAGCATGAAACACTTAGACCCTTAGCTAAGCTTCACAAAACTAAAACAAAAACTAAACTAAGATAAACTAAACTACGAAAACAATCGAAAACACACAAAACACACAAAAACACGTAAAAAGAGAGAGAAAGGGATAGAAAGCTCGGGTTGCTGATAAGTTGATATTTTATATGTATTTTACCCCCGATCCCGATTGATTTTTAGCTCTAAGACGTCTCTTTTGAGCCATTTCTACTAACTTTTGCTATTTCGAGTGTTTGTTGTGCTTTTTATTATATTTTACAGGAATCGATGATTTATCATTGTTTTCCGAGTCTTTTGAAGCACTTGAAGAAGTTAGTGAAGAGTTGAAGTCATTTGGAAAGCTTAATCGAAGACTAGAAGTGTTAAAACAAAGAATTAAAGAAGCAATTAAGAAAGAACGAGCAAAAACCGAGAAACAAAGGCAAACAAGCTGCCCACCGGGACCGAAGCTGTGCGCCCGGGTGAAGGCTGCACGCCCGGACCCTCCGGGCGGGTGGCTCTGAAGACTAATTTCCGCGTGTTTTTGAGCGTAATTAGCCCAAGTACTTAAGGCTTTGTATTCCGAATTAGTCATTTACGCCTCTTTTTTACTTTAGAACCCTAGTTTTATTCTAAAATTCTCTCAGTGTAGAATTCCTTTCAATCAATAATATTCAGGTTTTATTTCAATCTCAATTCTTGTTTTTATTAATGTTCATTGTTATTTTCAATTTATGTTCTTAGTTTTGATCGTTTTATGTTTAGATTTAATCTCTTGATTGTTGTTGGTTTTGTTTAGTTTAATCATGTTTAGGATTTTAATTGTTTTTATTGATTTAGTTTTTGTTCTTTTAATTATGAGTGAGTAGTTCCTTTTCTAGGACTAGGGGATCCATGGATTAATTGGTGATGTTTTGCTCATAAATTTTAGTTTAACTATTAATGTGCTTGAATTCCTATTGTCAATTGTTATTGCTTTCAATTAAATACTGGCCAGGTTTAGTTGTTAGTTTGATGTTGTTGAAATCGATGCTGAGAGGTAAGTTTACCACAATTAGATCATAAGGAAAATAGGCAAAACGAGTCTAAGTGAGCGAGAGTCATTAGAGGAGTTTTGAAGGGGACTAGATTCGAGAGAATTAGTGGATCTTAATTCAAGGAAATTGATATTCTAATTTTTTATTTGTGTGCAATTCGTTGGTTAATCTGTGGTGAACCGATGTCCTAGGTTTAGTCATTAATTAAACTCCTTAATCAATTTAGCTCTAATTCTAGTTAATTTCTTGGTCACAATTGTCACTCAAAGGCCCTTTGCACAGTTTAGACTTTTTAGAACTAATAGGTTTAATTGCTTCCCTGTGGATTCGATCCCTACTTCCCTAGCTATATTAGTTAGAGTGGTCAGGTTTATTTTTGATAGGTGTGCGATAGCCTTATCAAATTTTGGCGCCGTTGCCGGGGAGGCAATTTTTAATTCTGTTAGTCGGGTTTATACTGTTTTCTTTTTATTTTCCTTAGTCTCAAAGAACTTTTTGGTTCTTTGAGGCAGTTTCTCATCTTTGCTCGGAGTTGCATATTGTGTAGGTTTATGCAAACCGACCACGAGCCTGACACTTTCATTTTCCCTAAGCCCAAGCGAATATTTTTGAAGCGGTTGAGACGCAGTAGACGATGAATTTTTCTTCCCCGATCTGTGAAAGAGACTGTTTCTGATTTGTCTCAGTTTTTCGAGTTCACCTTCAACCCGTTGTTTGAAGGGTATTTAGAGGTCGAAATGGCTGCCGAAGGAGAAGGACAGGGTAGAGGACCACCACCTCCACCACCGCCACCTGCGGCCCGTTCATTGAGAGACTATTCCTTGCCTAGTACAGAGTCTATGGCTGGAGGTTATTCAGTACCTGATACCGATGCTGCTAATTTTGAACTAAAACCGGCCCTTGTGAATATGGTTGAACGAAATCAGTTTTCAGGGACATTGAAGGAGGATCCGAATTTAAATTTGCAGAATTTCCTTCAATATTGTGATACTATTAGGCAAATGAACGTTTCTAAGGATTACATTAGGAGAAGAATGTTCCCATTTTCGTTGAAGGACAAGGCTAGAACCTGGTTAAATGATCTTAATATGGCTACAATTACTTGTTGGGAAGACTTGGCTCTTGCTTTTCAGAGGAAGTATTATCCACCACAGAGAACTGCTTTATTGAGAGTCAAATTACTAATTTCAACCAGAAACGATGAGTCACTTTATGATGCTTGGGAACGGTTCAAGGAGTTGTTGAGAATGTGTCCTCATCATGGGCTTGAGAAGTGGTTTTTGGTTCAGTCATTCTACAATGGTTTGGGTAATGAGAGTAGAGCTTTGTTAGATTCTGCTGCTAATGGTCGATTCATGAACCAGGAGGTCAATGCTGCATATGAACTGATTGATGAAATTGCCACTCATAATTCACAGTTTGGTAACCTTAGAGGGCATTCCAAGAAGGGTGGAAAACATGTAGTTGATGATAAGTATGAGAGTTTAGCTGCACAGATCAATGCCATAGGTCAGAAGCTTGATAAGATTGGTACTACAGCTCCTTCACCATCACCTGTAGCTGCACTTTCGGGATACACCAACCCTTTCTGTGATTCATGTGGTTCATTCGGTCATAGTTCCCAGTCATGTACCAGTTCAGTGGAGCAAGTGTGTGCCTTTCAAGCCTACCAGAACAACCCATTTTCCAATACATATAATCCAGGCTGGAAGGATCACCCATACTTTTCCTACAAGAACAATAGCAATGTACAGAATCCTCATCAAGCTATATCATCTCAGTAGGCACCACAGCAGATGCAGAGATATGTACCACCGCACCCACCAGGTTTCAGCATGCCACCACTATCAGCACCACCATTGCCAGTTCAACCTAGTGGTGAAATTTCAGAGCTGAAAAATATGATGTTGCAGATGCAGAAAAATACGGAGGCAATGCAGGCTCACAACAAGCACCTGGAGACTCAGATAGCTCAGATTGCACAATCAACTGCTCAAAGGCAACTAGGCCACCTTCCATCACAACCTACACCTCCAGTATTATAGGCATCATAGAATCCCCGAAGGGACCATGTCAATGCCATTACTTTGAGGAGTGGAACTGCTTATGAAGGCCCGAAAATGCCTACTGATGATGTTAATTTTGATGTTGCAGGTGGAGCTAAGTAGACTAGTGATGTGGTGATTGAAGATTTGGAAACAGTTCCAGCTAAGGAAACTGAAGCACCTAAGGAGAGGTAGATGACACATCGATTGATACGATCCCGAGGTCACAGGTTAGGTTACCCTTTCCGAACAGGGTAACCAGGAGTAAGAATGATAATCATTTTAGTAAATTTTTAGATATTGTGAAGAATTTGCAGGTTACTGTTCCATTTACTGATTTGATAACTCAAATTCCTACTTATACCAAATTTTTGAAAGATATTTTAAGCAGGAAACATGAGTTGAATGTGGTGGAGACCGTAGCACTTACGGAGGAATGCAGTGCCATATTGCAAACCAAGTCACCACCGAAGCTAAAGGACCCGGGAAGTTTTTCTATCCCTTGTAATATTGGCCCACTGTTTATTGATAAAGCTTTATGTGATTTAAGGGCTAGTGTTAGTGTCATGCCTTTATCTATTTGCAAAAAACTTGATACGGGTGCTTTAAAGGTTACTAACATCACTTTGCAGATGGCAGATAGGACAGTGAAATACCCTAAGGGTATTTTAGAGGATGTCCCGGTGAGAGTCGGGAAATTCTTTATTCCTGTTGATTTTGTTGTATTAGATATGAATGAGGATGCTCATATCCCAATTATACTTGGTAGACCATTCTTACACACTGCAGATGCTGTTATTGATGTCAAAAATGGTAGTTTGACTCTTTCTGTAGGGGATGATAAAGTTACCGTTAATCTTAATGCTGCTCTTAAGAGTCTTATGATGGAACAATCATGTTATGTTATTGATGTCATTGATGAGATTGTTATTGATGATATGCCTCGATCTACTACAAAGGATCTTCTGGAGGCCGTTATTTGTCTTGATGTTGGTGCATGTGAAGGTACAATTGATGCCGATGAATTGGTCCAGGATCTCACTGGTGAGGAATTGAATCCGATGGAGAGCCGGAAATTTATTGAGTTACCACAAGAGGTTTGTTCTGTTAAAGAGGTAACCCAACCCGAGATGAAACCCCTCCCCTCTAATTTGAAATATGCCTTTCTAGATGATAAGGAGTTGTACCCAGTCATTGTTAGTGCTTCTCTTACTGATAGTCAATTAAATAAACTCTTGTCTGTGCTTAAATCTCATAATAAGGCTATTGGTTTATACTATTGATGATTTCACTAGTATTAGTCCTGCCTTTTGCATGCATAGAATTCATTTAGAGGAAGGTCATAAACCTTTTATACAGGGTCAACGTCGTTTGAATCCTAACATGCAGGAGGTAGTGAAGAAAGAAGTTCTTAAACTTCTAGATGCAGGTATAATTTACTTGGTGCCTGACTCCCAGTGGGTAAGTCCCGTACAGGTAGTCCCGAAGAAAGGGGGAACAACTGTTGTTCGTAATGATTAAAATGAATTAATTCTTACTAGAGTTGTTACAGGATGGAGAATGTGTATTGACTACAGAAAATTGAATGTTGCAACTAAAAAGGATCATTTCCCCCTTCCTTCTATTGATCAAATGTTGGAAAGATTAGCTAAGAATAAGTATTTCTGCTATCTTGATGGATATTCGAGTTTCTTTCAGATCCCCATCCATCCTGATGATCGGGAGAAAACTACTTTTACATGTCCTTATGGTACCTTTGCATATCGTAGAATGCCTTTTGGTTTATGTAATGCACCAGCTACTTTTAAACGTTTCATGATGAGCATTTTTTTCTGAGTTCATAGAGTCTATTATGGAAGTCTTCATGGATGATTTTAGTGTTTATGGTTCTGATTTTGATTCATGTTTGACTAATTTGACTAAAGTTCTCGAAAGATGTGAACAGGTAAATCTGGTTTTAAATTGGGAAAATGTCATTTCATGGTCAATGAAGGAGTAGTTTTGGGACATTTGGTGTCTGAGCGTGGTATTGAGGTGGATAAGGCGAAAATACAGGTAATTGAGCAACTGCCACCTTTGGTGAATGTAAAAGGGGTAAGAAGTTTTTTTGGGTCATGCTGGTTTTTATCGCAGGTTTATTAAGGATTTTTCTAAAATTGCGAAACCACTAACTTAATTGCTGTTGAAAGATGCTGAATTTAAATTCACTGATGAGTGTCTCGAGTCCTTTAATATGATCAAAAATGCACTAATTTCAGCACCTATTATACAATCTCCCGATTGGAATTTACCTTTAGAAATAATGTGTGATGCTAGTGATTTTGTAGTTGGTGCAGTTTTAGGTCAAAGGAGGGATAAGGTCCTACATGCTATTTATTATGCTACTAAGACCTTGGATGAAGCTCAAGTCAATTATGCCACCACGGAAAAAGAGTTTCTTGCTATTGTTTATGCATTAGATAAATTTCGTGCTTACCTTGTAGGATCGAAAGTTATTGTTTACACTGACCATGCAGCTCTTAAGTACCTACTTGGGAAGAAGGAAGCCAAACCAAGGCTTATTCGATGGATTTTGTTGCTTCAAGAGTTTGATCTCGAGATTCGTGATAAGAAGGGAGCTGAGAATGTGGTAGCTGACCACTTATCGAGGATACGGTATGATGATGGGGAGATCTCTACCCCCATTGATGATTCTTTTCCCGATGAACACCTATTTGCAGTTTGTGTAAATTCTCCTTGGTTTGCTGATTTTGCTAACTATGTTGTAGGGGGTGTCCTACCTTCTGATTTGACTTATCAGTAGAAAAAGAAGTTTTTGCATGATGTAAAGTGATACTTTTGGGATGATCCTAACTTTTTTCGTGAGTGTGCAGATGGTTTATACAAGAAATGTGTCCCGGAGTGGGAAGTCTATGGTGTACTTCACCATTACCATTCATCACCATATGGAGGTCATGCTGGACCTTCTAAGACGATTTTTAAGGTCCTTGAATCAGGTTTTTATTGGCCTACTATCCTACATGATGCTAGAGCATTCATTATGTCTTGTGTTTCGTGCCAACGAACAGGTAATATTTCACAAAGGCACGAAATGCCTCAAACAGCTATATTGGAAGTTGAGATTTTTGATGTGTGGGGCATTGATTACATGGGGCCTTTTCCATCCTCCAATGGAAATCGTTTCATATTAGTTGCTGTGGATTATGTTTCTAAATGGGTGGAAGCTCTTGCTACCCCCCATTGTGATTCTAACACTGTTTTGAGAATGTTTAAGCAGGTTATCTTTCCTAGGTTCGGAGTCCCTAGAGCTGTCATCAGTGACGGGGGAAAGCATTTCCATGAAAAAAGGCTAGATAAACTGCTGGAGAAGTACGGTGTTTACCACAGAACATGATTAGCATATCATCCACAAACCAGTGGTCAGGTGGAAGTTTCAAATCGAGAAATCAAAGCTATCCTTGAGAAAACGGTTGCAAGGTCAAGGAAAGATTGGAGTAGCAAGCTGTATGATGCATTATGGGCATATAGAATGGCCTTCAAGACACCTATCGGTACATCTCCCTATCGGTTAGTGTATGGGAAAGTGTGTCATTTGCCAGTTGAGTTAGAATACAAGGCCTTCTGGGCAGTAAAGGAGCTCAACATGGATGCCATGCTTGCAAGTGAGAAACGACTACTACAATTAAATGAGCTCGACGAATTTCGATTGGGAGCCTATGATAGTGCTAAGATTTACAAGGAGAAGACTAAGAAATGGCACGATAAGCGAACTGTAAGGAAGGAATTTGTAACAGGTGATAAGGTCTTATTATTCAATTCTAGACTGAAGCTGTTCCCTGAGGTCTAGGTGGAGCGGTCCTTTCATCGTTACTATGGTGAGCAAGTACGGATTTGTAGAGGTTCAGAACGAGAAAGGAGAACGATTTAAGGTCAATGGACACCGCCTCAAGCACTACTATGAAGGTGATGTTGTTGGCCTAGTTGAAGAAATCAATCTCCGAGACCCACACCCCTATGAGCTATGAGGTAATATGGTCAAGCTAATGACCTTAAACAAGCGCTTTGCGGGAGGCAACCTGTAGTTAGCTTAGTTTTAGTAGCTTTTTTTTTTTTTTTTTTTNNNGTGTTTTTTTTTTTTTTTTTTTTTTTTTTTTTTTTTCTTTCAGTTTAGTAGGGACTCTAGCTCATTTCTTAGTTTTGGTGAGGGGAGAGTGAGGTACTAATGAATTCTTCAAGTGTTTCGGGTGTGATTACAGGTACAATTTAGGTGAAAAAAGGACGAAAAAAATCTCGAAATGCTACACGCCCGGACCCTCCGGGCGAATAGCACTACCCCGGGAGTGTAGCCCTCGTCCCGGGCGCGTAACCCCTTTTTCAACACTTAGTTTTTTTTTTTCAAAAAATCACCAAAAACCCATTCGCCCGGACCCTCCGGGCGAGCAACCCCCCTCCGGGCGCTCTGCCTTCGGGCCGGGCGGATATCCTTTCTTTTCTATTTTTTTTATTTTTTTCTTTTTCTTTTTTCTCCCCTCCTCTTCTACGTCTTTCCTCCTTCTTCCTTTCTTCTTTCTCTCACCTCTCATTTTTTTATCTTCACTTTCTCTCTCTACAATTTCCTCCATCTTTTCTCTAACTTCTCTCTACTATATCTCCCTCATTACTCACCCAAATTCACTCAAATTTTCACCAAAATCAATCTTTTTCCATCCTCTTTTAGATCCACACCATAACTCTCAATTACAACCACTTTCATCTCATACCCATTAATTCCTCTTCACTTTTACTACTCTTCCATGGCACCTAAGAGGCAACGGGTCGGAGCAAGCTCAAGGAACGAACCACAAGGGTTGGGACGTGATCCTACATACGGGTTAGTAGCTTTTGGTTCACAAGAGCAAAAGGTACGGTTCGAAAAACTTAAATTACCGCATGTTACCCCCACCCGTTTCATAGATCATCAATTATTGCATGCTTTAGGTGTCCATAATGAGACTGAGGAATTGTTTCGATCTATGGGTATGCATAGTTTCTTTGGTATGGATGCCCCGACTTATCCTGACGTAACTTACGAGTTTATGTCAAGTTTTGAAATAAACAGGCCTAACCCCAAGGCACCTGTTAGATGTGTCAGTTTTAGAATGTTCAATGTCGATCGTTACGAAACGATCGAAGATTTTGGGGCAATATTTGGTATGGCCAGTTGGGGGCGTGCTAGACCCCCAAAGGGTTTTGATGATGTTGCTTGGTGGTATTCTCTGACAGGTGTGCATCTGACCAACTGGCAGCATGCAAAGGCTAATCTGATCCACCAGCGCTCTGCTAGGATCACTCACCGTTTTCTTACAGGGACGGTATTTGGTCGGTATGAACAACACGAACTTCATACCGGAGAGATGTGGTGCCTAGGAAGGCACTTAGTTAAAACTTCATTTCCTTACCGTCTTCATCTTCGTCATCTGTTTGCCATGTATTTACATACCCAATGTAAGACTTATACAGGTACCGATCGATTTAGTGAACCTACCATTAACAATATTGTTTTTGGTGGTCTTCTAACATTTGTTGGCAGGTGCTATAAGGCTAACTTTGAGTATGGTAGGACCCCTGCTGTGGGGTCCCGCTACTTGGATGCCCCCTACCTCAGCCAATGTGATTGGCTAAATTTGTGTGGNTTGGGGGGGGGGGGGGGGGGGGGCGCATCAGATGGTACATAGGACCATCCAAGGCAGTTTCTGTTACCCTCCCTAATGCTTCACTGACCGAATTGCTTCCTGATCAACAATCCTATCTTATGACTTTGGATGGCCGTGGCACAGGTTCTTTTGCAGGTACCTCAGGACACGCTGGGCCGAGCCAAGCCCAGCAGTTTGTGCACCAGCCACCACCCCAGCAGCCTCCACAGCAACCACCTACAGATCCTGCCCCGTGGCAGGTACAGATGAACCACCTGTAGAATCAGTTCAACAACTTCCAGATCCAGCAGCAGCAGTTCATGGATCGGTTTGCCACTTTTTAGCAGGATCATCGTCTTGCCATGTACCCGATCTATGACCACTACGTCTGTACCGGCGTAGTACCCTCCACTGGCCCTCACCCTTCATGGTATCACTTCAACCCTGGAGAAGGGACCAGTGGAGCAGGAGGAGCAGGTGGTGATAATGATGATGGTGATGATGGTAGTACCAGTGAGGACACTGACACTTTCCTCCAGTCCGACTGAGAGGAGTCCCCTACTTCCTTCAGCATGAGGACATTGCAGAGTCCGGCTTATGGGAGGTAACTTTATTGCTTTCTTAGTTTAGTTTTTATTGCTTTCTAGTGTAGCTTTATTGCTTTCTTAGGACAGTCATATGGTTTGTACTACTTGTTAGAAGTAGGAGTTTACATATGACCAAAAAAATGTACTGCTTTCATAGTTTAGACTTCTTTTTGCTTTTGATAGTTAGCTTTAGTTGATTGATTGATTGGTTTGATGAAACTTTGTGAATGGTGACTTCCCTGTGCCCCGCATTTTATTTAAAAATGTTTTTGATTGCTTTGGGTAATTGATGAGTTATGTTTTGGGAATTGCCAACTTGGACTTGAACTTGACTCAGCTTGAAACGATTTCTAATCTTGCCATTATAACCATGTGTAGAGTAAAGGCTTGAACTGTGTTAATGGGAGGATTTGAGCCGCATACATGTTTTCTATGCTTATTTCCTTTTCATGTGTGCTTAGTTCCTGGTGCATGTATGATCCATGTTTTTGGCTTTTGACTCTAGTAGCTTGGCTTTGATATGTTACATGCTGCGAATGATAAAAGGCAATCATTTCTTCTAGGAGCTCTAGATTTTAGGCATTCCTTCACAAAAATTTTCCCTTGGTCCTTATTTTGAGCTTTTACCCTTAATTTGCATTTTAGCCACATTACAACCCTATTTGGCTTTGTTCTAATCATTTGATATATGCCCAAGCTTGGCTTGGGGGAGTTGAGGAGTTGTTTTTGTTGTTGTGTTGCATTTGTTGGAGGTTTTGGAGGATTGGAAAATTGTGAAAAGGTTGTTGTTAAAGTTTAATAATAGGTCTCACATTAAGGCTCTGCATACCAATGTCTAGGCTAGTTTAATGAAGAATTAAAATGTTATACATCTTTTATTGGCCTAGATATGTATGTGTGATGATTTTGTCTTTGACATGTCATTAAGAGTCGTGAGCCTAAATTAAAAAAAATGAAAAATGAAAAAAAAAGGAAAAGAAAAAAATAAAAAGAGTTGAAGAAAAAAAAAAGAAAGAGAAATTGAAAAGATGTTGAAAAAGAAAAGGCTTGTGATATTTGGAGTAGTTGAAATGTAAAGCTTTATGGTGTGATGTGATTCTATGACAATTGGCTTGATGTTGGAGTTGATGTTGGAGATGTTGATTCTGATTTTTGATTACTACATGCGTATAGCCCGCATTTACCACCACATTATCCCAAATTTTATCCTACCTATCACCCTAGCCACGTTACAAGCTCATAAAGACCTTTTTGATCAGCGTGTGCATATTTTTAGTTCTTGTGAATTGAGTCAATTGCCAAAGTTAGGGAGTATTATTTGCATTTCGAGTCGACATTCATACTAGGATTGAGTGACTACCTTTAAACACATGCATGAGGTGTGAGATGTGGGTTTGGGTTCTCAAATTTTGCATTCAAACACTTATTGCATTTGCATTTTTTCTTGGGATTAAGGGTGAGCTTCATTATTTATGCTTAATTTTATGTGTGGAGTGACACCGAGTGAGCTACTCTAGTCATCGACTTCTATTTCTTACATGGTTGGCTTATTGATTTTGATTTGAGTGAATGGCGGTCAAGGGATTTTGGTGGGTTGGTTGAGGATCTTGCATACTCGGAATTGCTTGAGTTAATCTTGTTTTGCAAAGTTAAAGGGGTGAAGTCATTGTTTGCATAGTTGGTTGCTTGAGGACAAGCAAAGGTTTGGCTTGGGGGAGTTTGATAAGTTGATATTTTATATGTATTTTACCCCCAATCCCGATTGATTTTTAGCTCTAAGACGGCTCTTTTGAGCCATTTCTACTAACTTTTTCTATTTCGAGTGTTTGTTGTGCTTTTTATTATATTTTACAGGAATCGATGATTTATCGATGTTTTCCAAGTCTTTTGAAGCACTTGAAGAAGTTAGTGAAGAGTTGAAGTCATTTGGAAAGCTTAACCGAAGACTAGAAGTGTTAAAACGAAGAATTAAAGAAGCAATTAAGAAAGAACGAGCAAAAACCGAGAAACGAAGGCAAACAAGCTGCCTGCCCGGACCGAAGCTGTGCGCCCGAGTGAAGGCTGCACGCCCGGACCCTCCGGGCGGGTGGCTCTGAAGACTAATTTCCGCGTGTTTTTGAGCGTAATTAGCCCAAGTACCCATCTGTTGAGACGACTCTATTCATTAAAAGTCTTCATCCCGCCCATCCCCCAGCTTTGTATTCCGAATTAGTCATTTATGCCTCTTTTTACTTTAGAACCCTAGTTTTATTCCAAAATTCTCTCAAAGTGTAGAATTCCTTTCAATCTTTCAATCAATAATATTCAGGTTTTATTTCAATCTCAATTCTTGTTCTTAATTAATGTTCATTGTTATTTTCAATTTATGTTCTTAGTTTTAATCGTTTTATGTTTAGATTTAATTTCTTGATTGTTGTTGGTTTTGTTTAGTTTAATTATGTTTAGGATTTTAATTCTTTTTTATTGATTTAGTTTTTGTTCTTTCAATTATGAGTGTGTAGTTCTTTTTCTAGGACTAGGGGATCCATGGATTAATTGGTGATGTTTTGCTCATAAATTTTAGTTTAACTATTAATGTGCTTGAATCCCTATTGTCAATTGTTATTGCTTTCAATTAAATACTGGCCAGGTTTAGTTGTTAGTTTGATATTGTTGAAATCGATGCCGAGAGGTAAGTTTACCACAATTAGATCATAAGGAAAATAGGCAAAACGAGTCTAAGTGAGCGAGAGTCATTAGAGGAGTTTTGAAGGGGACTAGATTCGAGAGAATTAGTGGACCTTATATCAAGGAAATTGATAATCTAATTTTTTATTTGTGTGCAATTCGTTGGTTAATCTGTGGTGAACCGATGTCTTAGGTTTAGTCATTAATTAAACACCTTAATCAATTTAGCTCTAATTCTAGTTAATTTCTTGGTCACAATTGTCACTCAAAGACCCTTTGCACAGTTTAGACTTTTTAGAACTAATAGGTTTAATTGCTTCCCTGTGGATTCGATCCCTACTTCCCTAGCTATATTAGTCAGAGTGGTCAGGTTTATTTTTGATAGGTGTGCGATAGCCTCATCAGTTGCCTCCCGAGAAGTGCTCTTTTAAGGTCACTAGCTTGACCATGGCTGCATTAGTTATTAAGGTGCTTTAGGATCATCGAGTTGGATGACTTCAACCAAACCGATGACATCTCCGACTCTCCTTCATAGTAGGGCTTCAACCTTTGACCGTTAACTTTGAATACTTTGCCTTTTTCACTTTGAACTTTAATATAGCCAAATTTGCTCACATTTTTCACTGGAAAGGGGCCACTCCATCTAGATTTCAGCTTTCTAGGGAATAATCGAAGTCTTGAGTTAAACAATAAAACCTTATCGCCGACTTGAAACTCCCTTTTCATGATTCGTTTGTCGTGCCATCTTTTCATCTTTTCTTTGTAGATTTCGGCACTATCATATGCTCCTATCCGAAATTCATCCAATTAATTCAACTGTAGTAACCGTTTTTCTCCAGCAAGCTTTGAATCCATGTTTATTTATTTGATTGCCCAATAAGCTTTGTATTCAAGTTCTACTGAGAGATGGGACGCTTTTCCATAAACCAATCTATATGGGGAAGTGCCAATTGGACTCTTAAATGTTGTTCTATATGCCCATAAAGCATCATGAAGCTTACTACTCCAATCTTTTCTCAATTTCGTAACCGTCTACTCTAGAATGGACTGAATTTCTCGGTTCGAAACCTCGACTTGACTGCTGGTTTGTGGATGATATGCGTTAGGAAATTAACCTGCTTAAACATTCTTAAAACAATGTTAGCATCACTGTGAGGAGAAGTAATTGCTTCCATCCACTTAGAAACATAATCCACAACGACTAATATAAAACGATTACCATTAGAAGAAGGGAAGGGACCCATATAATCAATACCCCAAACATCGAAAAATTTAACTTCTAAGATACTTGTTTGAGGCATTTCATGCCTTTTTGAGATATTACCTGTTCATTGGCACAAATCACAAGACACGACAAAATCTCTAGCGTCCTTGAGTATTGTAGGCTATTAAAAACCTGATTTGCAATACCTTAAACATCGTTTTAGCGGGCCCGACATGTCCTCCATAGGGTGAAGAGAGGCAATGATGAAGAACTCCATAAACATCCCAATCTGGTACACACTTGCGATATAAGCCATCTGCACACTCATGAAAAAATTTAGGGTAATCTCCAAAATAACGCCTAACATCATGTAAAACCTTTTTCCTTTGCTGATAAGTAAATCCGGGAGGTGACACTCCTCCAACTGCGTAATTAGCGAACCATGGAGTATTAGAAATCACAGCTAGGAGATGATCATTAGGATTCAGGGAAAGAGTCATCAATGGGAGTTGAGATCTCCCCATTATCATACCGAATCCTAGATAGGTTGTCTGCAACCACATTCTCTGCACCTTTCTTATCACGTATTTCTAGATCAAACTCCTGAAGGAGCAAAATCCACCTGATAAGCCTCGGTTTTGCTTCTTTCTGTCCACGTAAGTACTTTAAAGCTGCATGTTCAGTATAAATGATAACTTTCGAATCTATAAGATAAGAACGAAATTTATCCAAAGCATACACTATAGCAAGCAATTCTTTTTCAGTTGTGGCATAGTTAATCTTAGCTAGATCTAAAGTCTTACTAGCATAGTAAATAGCATGCAAAATCTTATCTTTCCTTTGACCTAACACGGCACCCACAACATAGTCACTAGCATCACATATAATTTCAAAAGGTAATTCCCAATCAGGTGATTGAATAATGGGTGCTGAGATTAGTGCTTGTTTGATCAAATTAAAAGATACATGGCATTCGTCAGTGAATTTAAACTCATCATCTTTTAATAGCAATTGAGTTAAGGGTTTAGCAATTTTAGAAAAATATTTAATGAATCGGCGGTAAAACCCGCATGACCTAGAAAACTTCCAACACCTTTTACACTTACTGGTGGAGATAATTGTTCAATAACTTGAATTTTAGCCTTATCAACTTCAATACCTCTTTCAGAGACTAGATGTCCTACGATAACTCCTTATGTCACCATAAAGTGACATTTCTCCCAATTGAGGACCAAATTTACATGTTAACATCTTTTAAGCACTTTAGTCAAATTAGCCAAACATGAATCAAAATCAGTACCATAGACACTAAAATCATCCATGAAGACTTCCATACTAGACTCTATGAACTTAGAAAAATGGCCATCATACTAGACTCTATGAACTTAGAAAAATGGCCATCATACAACGTTGAAAGGTAGCAGGAGCATTACATAGACCAAAGGGCATTCTACATTAAGCAAAAGTACCATAAGAATATATAAATGTTGTTTTTGATTGATCATCAGGGTGGATGGGTGTTTGAAAGAAACTAGAGTAACCATCTAGATAACAAAGATATTTGTTGCTTGCTAGCCTTTCTAACATTTGATCAATAAAAGGGAGGGGAAAATGATCCTTTTTAGTGGCAACATTTAATTTTCGGTAGTCGATGCACATTCGCCAACCTTTAACAACTCTACTAGGAATAAGTTCATTTATAATTGCGCACAACAGTTGTTCCTCCCTTCTTAGGGACTACCTGCACTGGACTTACCCATTGAGAATTTGGCACAGCATAAATGATACCTGCATCAAGAAGTTAAAGAACCTCTTTCTTCACCACTTCCTGCATTTTAGGGTTAAGTCTCCTTTGTCCCTGTATACAAGGCTTATGGCCTTCTTCTAGATGAATTCTATGCATACAAAAATCAGGACTTATTCCAGTTAGATCATCAAGTGTATAACCAATAGCCTTTTTATGAGCTTTAAGCATAGCTAATAACCCTTCAAGTTGACTATCAGTAAGTTTAGAACTAATTATAACTGGATACATCTCATCATCATCTAGAAAAGAATATTTCAAATTAGGGGGAAGGGGTTTCATTTCAAGTTGTGTTACCTCTTTGATAGCATATGATTGTTGAGGCAATGAATGGTACCTTTGATTTTCTTCTAGAGTCATCTTCTCACTGTTCAATTCATGGCCTATGGCATCAATTTCCGAATCTCCTTCACCTGCATTAGCATCCAAACATAAAAGAGCCTCTAGGGGATCCTTTGTAAGGGATCGGGGCATGTCATCCAAAACAATCTCACTAATAATATCGATCTTGTAACATGACTGCGCTATCATGGGATTTTTCATTGCATTATTAAGATTAAATGTTACTTTATAACCCCCTACAGAAAGGATTAAACTTCCATTTTTAACATCAATGACGACACCTGTAGTATGTAAGAAAGGTATACCAAGAATGATAGGGATGTGAGCATCCTCATCAATATCAAGAACAACAAAATCAACTGGAATGAAGAATTTTCCTACTCTAACAAGCACATCTTCTAAAACACCCTTAGGGTATTTTACAGTTCTACCCGCCATCTGCAAACTAACATTGGTAAATTTAAGCTCTCCCATGTCAAGCTTCCTGCAAATTGATAAAGGCATAACACTTACACTAGCTCCTAAATCACATAGAGCCTTATCGATAAACAAGGGACCTATATTACATGGAATTGAAAAGCTGCCTGGATCCTTCAACTTAGGTGGAGTTTTATTTTGAAGGATTGCACTGCACTCCTCGGTGAGTGCAACTTTCTCTGTTACATTCAACTCACGTTTCCTGCGCAAAATATCTTTCAAAAATTTAGTGTAAGTAGGAACTTAAGTAATTAAATCAGTGAAAGGCATAGTGACTTGCAAATTTTTAACTATTTTAAGAAATTTTCTAAAGTGATTATCATTCTTACTCCTAGTTACCCTGTTCAGAAAGGGTAACGACGCCTTTCAGGGAGGAATTGTATCGGTAACTGAATCTGCTGCTGGAGCTTGCTTCTTTGATGCTTCCTTCTCCTTTTCTGCAGCTACTTCCTCAAGGTCTTCAATAACAACCAAACTAGTCCTCTTCGTTCCATTTGTAGCCTTGGTAGTATCATCGTCAGGCATTCTAGGACTTTCATTGTAAGTACCGCTCCTTGTTGCAATGGAATTGCAATGATCACGAGGTGGATTGCTTGATGAAGCATTTTATGGAGCAGGTCGAGGAGGAAGTTGGCCTTGTTTCTTTTGAGCTAATGATTGAGCAATTTGTGCTACTCGAGTTTCCAATTGTCGATTGTGGGCCTGCATAGCTTCCATGGCTTTTTGCATCTGCATCATCATATTCTTCATTTCCGGTAACTCATTGCTAGTTGGCTGTGGAGGTGCTGGGATTGGTGCTGAAGGTGGTGGTCTATTGAAACCGGATGGTTGAGGTGGAGCAAACCTTTGAACCTTCTGTAGCTGTGGTGCAAAATGTGGCTGCTGCTACGGCTTTTGGACATTGCTAGTGTTCTTGTAAGAGAAGTATGGATGATCTTTCCAACTAGGATTGTATGTGTTGGAGAATGGGTTATTCTTGTAAGCTTGAAATGCACATACTTGCTCCATAGAACTATGACATGCTTGCATAATATGCCCAAAAGAACCGCATAAATAGCAGAAGACATCTGTTGTAACACCCTGGAAATTCCTTACTTCTTACTTCTTATTTTCCTGGAAAAAGTATTATAATTATTAAGGATTATATTTATTAAAACTTCCAAATATGGAAAAACCAAAGTATTACCGCCACCATGATAACGGCTAAGGCATTTATGAAAGTACTACAGCGGAAGTCTTAAAACCATAACAATTTAAAACTAAACTTCAAAACAATCTCAAAATAAAAATCAACTTTAAACTCATTACACTTCGGTACCATATTAATGGCCCTTAAAAACCAAAAGTCTTTAGAAATGATATCACATCCAAAATAAATGTTAGTAATTCATAAGCAATAAAAAAAAGTAAAGCTACAAAACACAACAAGCGCTCTCACTCCAGCCCATCATGAAATGACTTATGGCCACTTGTAACTGCAGCTTTTCTTTTACTAGACAACTACTCACCACAAGTGGGTCATTGTAAGGCCAAGTCCAAGACAAAGCCATGCACACAAAACAAATAGTCAACAAAGCTGAGTACATAACTACTAAAGACTATGCAACAAACAATAAGAAATAAAACCTGCACTCAACTTACCTTTGGCAACCTTTCACCTGTATATAGACTCAACTAAATTAATTGTTATATTTAAACTTATGGATCCTGCATCGAACGGGTTTCCTCCTTAAAATCGTCGCCCTATTGGCCACCAACTTGGGAGCAACTCCAAGAAGGTATTACTATATCACATGAAGTGACGGATATCCATCGCATTAAAATGTAAAAGAGTACAACGTCTTGTACTCCAATTAGAAGTCATAGATCACTGTTCCATACGACTCCCCCCCATTGCTCATACTCAAGGTATATACGTTCCAAGAGTTTTGATGCAAGCCCTCTTACACTTTACGTGGTTACACTTAAAACTTATTTTAACTTGATTTTATAAAACTTTCAGATTTATTAATTAACTTTAAACTCATGAAAAACTCATAAAAACATCACAAATTCATCATAAAACTCTTTTACAATCTACTAACATCATTATGAAACAAATCTATGCTTTAGAATAATTTTTCATAAGCCAAAACATGTTCATAATATTTATTCTGTTGATTTTCATGATTACAAGATTTGGACAGCAATTTATTTTATGTTTAAAGCCTTTAAAAATCAATCAAAATTTCATGAAATCATCATAAATTCACCCAACAACAATTCATGATCATAATATTGAAGTTCAAATCATTAAAACTCATGAAAATCAAGAATTTCATTACTTTATAAACCCTAATCTAAAATTTCATGAACAACAATGTAATTCATGCTTTAAAACAAATCATGACTTCATAAACACATGGTTGAAACTTATAAAATCATGATTAAACATAAATATAAACATGAAATTGCAAAATTGAATCAAAAAGAAAGAAGAAGAATTTTTTTATAGGTTCGAAAATATTGGACAAGCGGGGGGGGGGGGNAGGGGGGGGGGGGGGGGGGGGGGGGGGGGGGAAGCGAGGAGCGGCTCGCGGTGGCAGGGATGACGGACGAGTAGGGGCGGCGAGGGGCTTCGGCAAAAAATGCAAAGCAAGTTTTTTTTCTTCCCTTTGCCAAAACCGAGCATGAAAAAAAATTTTCGAACTCTTTCTCACTCCTTTTTTTTCTTCTCTTTCTCACTCTAAATTTTGGAATCCTAAATCACTAATTTGCAAAATGAAATCTGAAAATTGGGTTTTAAGGGTTATTTATAGGCCCCAAAGTAGGATTTGGTGAAAGCCCACGATTATCCTAAATAGTGGAAATTACTTTTATGCCCTTGCCTTAAAATAAATTAGGAAACTCTTAAAATTCTATTTTTAGAAACTTTTCAAAATATTTTATAAAACATAAAATATTATTTATAAACACAAAATAATTATTTTTAATTAAAATTTATTTAAATTCCTTTGTTTAATATTCTTATGGTATACCACTTTTCAATAAATATATTAAAATCATACGTATGAAATACAAAAATAATTCCTTAAAATACGTGAAAATATGGGGTATTACACCATCCTATACTTCACCAGTCTATCTCTGGTATTCAACCTGTTCCACATCAACAGCCTACTTATAAACCTATTCCTGGGCACAGTCAACCTATTCCAGACCCATTTATCCCATGTAACATCAGGTTTATCCCGCTGTAACCAACCATAAGCCTTTTTAGGGCTATAACCTTTATCCAGCCTAGAATTCTCCCTAAATCCTTGAGCTAAATAATCTCTAACTTTACAAATTTGGCGCCAATACCAGCTTACACTATCTCCTGGTTAGTAATCCCACCAGTTTTTCCCTTTTAAGTAAACATGGTATATCCATTGCACCCATAAGTTATTTGCTTTATGAGCAACATTCCAAACATACTTCCCTATCATACCCACATTGAAACCCAATCCACCTTGCTTCTTACATCTACAAACCAAATCCCAAGCAACCAGAGGGGTTTTAGAAGCAACAGCCTTCCCATCCCACAAGTAATTCCTACAAATACTTACAATACCATCAATAACACTTTTAGGCAATACAAAAATAGAAGCCCAATAAGAGTGTAAAGTCAGCAGAGCTGCATTAACCATTGTAGCTCTACCAGCATAAGACAAGGTCCTTGAACCCCATGTCCTCAATTTCTTCACCACCTTATCTACCAGAATTTGGCAATCTCCTTTTGACAACTTCTTAGCATTAATATTAATACATATATACTTGAAAGGCAAAGTACCCACCTCCATACCAAACTCCTCCATAATCTCCTCCTTACACCTTTCATTCATGTTACATGAGTAGAAATCTGATTTACCAGCATTATCAACTAAACCTGATGTGGCATGCCAAGTCAGCTGCCACGTGTCAGCCCCTGAGTGGGCCATGGCATCGGGTTGCCTTTGCCCTCTCCTTCCTGGTTTGAGCTACCAATTTTTGGAGGTATTGAAGCCGGAAGATGATCTGTCAAAGACAAAATACAAACACAAGTTTTAGTAAAAATCCACTAAGTATTAAAAAGGCAGAACTAAAGAGACATTCGAAAGTTGGTTAAAATTAAGTATAATAAGTTAAGTTTACCTCAATACAACTGTTGAAGCAAGGACCAAGCTGTCCGTCAAGGATGCCCCTTAGAGATTCCTTGTACTCCTTATCTCCACAATGGATAGCCTCCCTTACCAACTCCTTCTTGTAGTTGGAATCAAAGGTTTTGGAAGTCGAAGGAATGTCACCTTCCTCGTCTAGGAAGTCCTTCTCAGAATCAGCCACATCTGTAGTAGGAAATGGAATAATTATAGCCCGAGGGTCTCTAGAAGATGTAATAAAGTCTCCAAAACGAGTACTCGAGACTGATGTTACAATGTTACATGCAATTTTAATACCTGATGCCATGGCAGAGTCAAAAATTCCAGGGGCATGTTCTCCTGGATGGCCTCCTGCATCCCAGCAGCCGGATCCTGGTCAGGAGGAGGAAGGTCATTTGGATCCCTAAGTTACGGATCCTTGTCTGTTCCCCCGATGGTTCGACCAGCACGTCTGGCCTCATCTTGAGCTATGGGATCCATTAAGCCGAGGAAGGTCATTTGGATCCCTAAGTTACGGATCCTTGTCTGTTCCCCCGATGGTTCGACCAGCACGTCTGGCCTCATCTTGAGCTATGGGATCCATTAAGCCGAGGAAGGTCATTTGGATCCCTAAGTTACGGATCCTTGTCTGTTCCCCCGATGGTTCGACCAGCACGTCTGGCCTCATCTTGAGCTATGGGATCCATTAAGCCGAGGAAGGTCATTTGGATCCCTAAGTTACGGATCCTTGTCTGTTCCCCCGATGGTTCGACCAGCACGTCTGGCCTCATCTTGAGCTATGGGATCCATTAAGCCGAGGAAGGTCATTTGGATCCCTAAGTTACGGATCCTTGTCTGTTCCCCCGATGGTTCGACCAGCACGTCTGGCCTCATCTTGAGCTATGGGATCCATTAAGTCAAACTCCGTCTCGTAGGGATTGTCAAAGACAGGGTCCCTTAGGAGGCTGCTGGCTGGCCGGACAGCCTTGTCCTTCCTGCGGTAGGGGACCTCCTTTGAGGACGGGTTGTCCCCAACCGGTTTAACAGAGGTTGAGGCCGGGGAGGACTCAGTGCTGGCCAGTGAAGCTGGCCTCTTCTTTTTAGGAGGGTTGATGGAGAGTGGAGTAGAGCTCTCCTTCCTCTTCAATTTAGTAGGGAGAGCTTTTAGCTTCTCCTTACCTTTATCTTTCTTTTCTTTACCCAGCACTGAAGGCCGGGTATCTCTGTTTGACTGCAAAATTACAAAGATGATTCAGTAAATTATTATTCACTCATATTTAAACTGGTTATTCATGAGATAACCGGATAAACAATCCGAAACAATAACAACAAGAGTCCTAAATTATGTAATTATTTAGAAACTAACAAATAATAAAATCAAGTTGTTTTATAGAAATTTCAAAGAACAACAAAATTATTAATGGTTGAGAGATTCGGCGATGTCAATTGATCCGAGTGTTCCAAACTTGCATTAGCACACCTTCAACTCGGTATCTATTTAAAGAAAGATTTTTTTTGTCACAGCAACGCATTCGGTGACACAGGTCAAGACCGAATGTGCCAAAACAACATTGACAAGAGGTGAACTCGGTCACGTTTTAAAATACCGAGTGGTGTCCACATGAAAGTAGATACGACATATTTGGCATCAAAGGATGAAACCGAATGTGCCAAATCTCCATGCTAACACACTTAACTCGGTATAACATGTTTTGACCGAGTACATCTACATGAGAGTAGGTTTGACACATTCGGTATTAAGAGATGATGCCGAATGTGCCAAAACTGCACATTAGCACATTCAAGTCAGTCTCATAATTTCTGATCGAGTTGAACCAAAGATAAATAAAATTCGACACATTCGGTGACATTAAATGACGCCGAATATGCCGAACTTTAAATGCACTGCATTTAGTTCGGTCTCTTACATAAGGCCGAGCCTTTTCTTTTAGAAAAAAAATAATGAATAAAACAATAAACATAAAAAAAAAACATGTACATATGAATAGATGTTTTTATAACAGTAAAAGGATGAAAATGTTAAAGAAATAAGAACACTTGTATTTATAAATAGATTTATAAAAAGTTAGGCTTGAAAGAGGTTGACATTTGACACATTCGGTATCATATGGTGATACCGAATGTGCCAAAACAAAGTTCACATGTTTTGCATCCGGCCTTCCCAAGGGAGATCGAATCAAACCTTAGTGAAATAACTTTTGACACATTCGGTATCATGTGATGATACAGAATGTGCCAAATACAAGCTAACATGTTTTACATTCGGCCTTACTCAAGAAGACCGGATTAAAACACAGTGTTATAATTTTTGGCATATCCGGTGTCAAAACAATGACACCGAATGTCTCTAGTACTTATTGTCAAATAATAAAAATAATAATAAAAAAAATAAAATAATAAATAAATGAAAGCCGAGTTTAATCAATGTCCAATAAAATTTGGCACACCCGACGTCTAGAAAGAACACCGGATGTGTTACATAGCATTTCAAATCAATACATTTATTCAATTCTAACACGTCCGGTATCAATATGATTATTTCTTATTTAATTAATTACTTACAAATTGACTCATACAAAGTATAGTAAACATAAATTACATTGTCTACAGGGAAGTATGCTAAAAAAACAGAGGCCGAATGAAATGAGGGACGTAGGACTTTTGGCAAGTCTGGTGTCTATACCTCAGTAGTTTGGTTCTTCTGAAGAGGCGTCTTCTCTTTTGATTGCGCCAAATGGTGAAGAAATTAGGCTTGGTCCATCTTGCCTTTCTTCTCGTCGGGCAGTTCGTTTAAAGCTTTCTCTGCAAAATGGAAGATCGAATTATTTATACTTAAACAAATTTTATGATGAAGGCAATACAGGAATGTTATAATAAGAAATAACAACAATAAAAAAAAGGGTTACCTACCAGCATTACCACCATACACTAAACCACAAGCTTCGAGAAACTTGTGGTCAGTGAAAAGGAATTTGAAAGGTATCCATTTGGAAGGAATCTCATAAGTCATCCCTTTTCATTTAGCAGTTGTCTTCCTAAAAAGATCTAATATGGCTAGGTCATTGGTGTTTAGTTTGGGTGGGTTGTTCACTTTGCCCTTGAATTTGGGACTCAAGTTCCATTTATTCATCCTAGCCACAAAATCAGGATCTTCATACTTAATAAAAACAAAATCACCTCGCCAAGAGGTAGCCTTATTAAACTTCTCAATGGTGGTAATATATTCATCATCATTAGCCAGTGTGAACCAACCTTGTTTACCCCGGCGGCCTTAGTTAGTTTATGCATATGTACAAAGGTAGAAGAAGAAGGTTTAAGGTTATTTAATTTACAAGTGGCAGCATAAGTTACAATATAATGCCATGAATTCGGAGTCAATTGGCATAAACCTAAGTCATAACGAGTAAGAATATTTAAAAAGAAAGGAAGGAAGGGAATTGAAACGCCCATGTCAATCATGGACATGTAGATGCCGAAGCATCCCTCTGGAACACTAAGAAGGGAATCCCCCTTCTTAGGGAGAATAAGCTGAAAACTCTTATGGTTAATGAACGAATTACCATACAGGACAATGTTAATGTCCTTAATGGCATCCCATCTCACCAAAGCAGTCTTTGGTGTGGGATAGGCGGCAGGTTTGCGAGGAGATACAGTGACCTCTGTCTCAGATTCAGTAGCCGAGTGTACTGATTCGGCTTCACCGGCAGATCTCTCCATCTCTTCAATGGAGTCTGCTGGGTCCTTGCTGGTAAATATCCGGGTGGCAGTTTGTTTAGGTCTTGCCATGTCCTCCTGCACAGGAAGGAATGGAAGATTCGGTGACCCCAAAGAAGAAAGAATATTTAGGGCATTAGAATATTGAGAGCCAGGTGATGAACCCTGACCCATCTCTACTTGTTTATTACTAGAAACAATTAAAAATGGATTAATTGCATTATGAGGAGAAGACGAACTAGAAGACATGATATAAGGAAAGAATAAGTAAAGAAAAATAAAATGAACCCGGATCAGGTAATAATTACCTGAGTAAAGAAGTTGCTAAAATAAACAAGATCTGAAAATACTATTCACTGCCTGAGCTTCGCCTGAAATCGCCTAAAAACTCGCCTGAAATCGCCTAAAACTCACCGGAAATCGCCTTTGGAATTGCTCTCAACTTTCTATTACTTTCTCTCTCTAAAAAATTCACAAAGGTTGCTGTCAAAATTATTTTTACTTCTCACCTCTATTTAAAGGAGAGGGGAGAGGGTAAAAAGGGGGGAAATTTGAAAAACCTTCAATTCCCCCCCAAAATGACAAAAAGATGAATGGGCTTGCACAACAAAGGCCCAATCTGATTCAATCAGATGGGTGATTGATTATGGATTCATCAGCCCATCTGAGGGGAAAGTGATGTGGCATGCCAAGTCAGCTGCCACGTGTCAGCCCCTGAGTAGGCCATGTGTCCACCTTTCCAGTATTTAATGCCAACGTGGGACTGCCACGTGGCAATGATGACTCTGCCATGAGTGGGCCCTACATGGACACATGTCATCATATGACTGGGCCACATGTGAATTGGAACAAGTAAAGGAAAGATTACACCTCGCCACATGTCAAACTCCAATTCGTCGTTAAAAGAAGAACCAAAACAAACCATTGGGCCTTGAAAGCCTAATGCCATAAGCCATAAGGCATATAAAGGAAAAGAATTAAGGAGATGAGGACAAGTGTCGCGATCTCATTGGTTAAGGAATTGTACTTGAGGCTATAAATACCTCTCAAAATTCTCATTAAAGGGACATTCAAGATTAAGTGGAAAACACATACTATAAAAAGAAAACTTCTCTCTAAAATTGTTTCCTTGTTGATTGTTGTTCATTTACTCTCCTACAAATACTTACTTAAGCATCGGAGCGGGAAATAATCCTACAAGGATTATTGTCCCTTTTTTGCAGGTTCTTGGAGGGTACATCAGCAGGAGACCAATCAATACACGCATCCAGTCTACGTCAGCGAAGTCCTCACAGTCCCTATCCCACCTCATTGCTCGTGCAACAACAAAACCAGAGCAAGAAGAAAAGTTATCCAAAGCTCCAAGACACAACATCATAGACTGAACTTCCCCCTTACAAAAAATAATGAGATCATCGGCAAAAATCAAATGATTAAGCTTGATGCCACCACACCAATGATGAAACTTAAAACTCGCATGATCCCCCGCAACAGTTTATAACCTTGTCAAATACTCCATACACACCACAAAAAGCATAGGTGAAATAGGATCTCCCTTCCTCAAACCTCTTTTTCCTAAGAAAAATCCATAGGTACTACCATTTAGCTTAATAGAAAAGGAGGGGGTAGAGACACCCCGCATAGCCAAATTAACAAAATGATGTGGAAAATCCAAACCCCTAAGCATCTCCTCCAGTAGATCTCATTTAACTGAATCATAAGCTTTTTGAATATCCACCTTCAGCAAAGCACTAGGAGAAGAAGCCTTCCTTCTGTACAGACCAACAATATCTTGTACCATACTAACATTCTGAACTATCTGCCTTCCTTTCACAAATCCAGATTGGTTCTTACCAATCACCTTAGGTAATACCTACCCCCAATCTATTACACAACAGCTTTGAAATGCACTTGTAGAGTACATTACAGCATGCTATTGGTTTGAACTGAGTAACACTCTTAGGTTGCCTCACTTTTGGAATGAGTAACAAAAAAGTCCTTTATTGCTGCACAAATATCTTCCCCTACCACACTCCAGCTCTTCATATGCGTGAAATTTTGTCCATATCATAATAAGTTGTGTTTACAACAGTACGAAGACTTACAGGAAGAAATCTACACTCTAATGAGAATATAATTGTGATGAAATTATACATATGAAGGCATTCTAATAACATGTTATAAATCAAGCATAAAAGTTTTAGGATAACTTATATAAATTATACTCAAAATCTCAAATATCCAGGCCTTCAATTTTGATATTTTGTAGGTTTTTGTTATCAAACTCTTGAAGAGTATTGATGACTAAATTATCAACGCTCAACCTGAAGTTTGAGTATGTGAAAAGTAATAAGAAAATTTGGTTCATTAGAAAACTTTCACATTCAAAATTGTAGTAAGAATATCTTTTATGGTTTAGAAGAGCCA
Organism: Suaeda aralocaspica; assembly: GCA_016808085.1. Lineage (NCBI taxonomy): Eukaryota > Viridiplantae > Streptophyta > Magnoliopsida > Caryophyllales > Amaranthaceae > Suaeda > Suaeda aralocaspica. Next base: position 59,583 of record PYUH01000877.1, on the reverse strand, counting down.
TAAACAAAGGATGTAACGTAATTAATGACTTATATGTTATTACTACTTTACATAAGGTTGGATAATGTCGTTGATGATATCACAAGTTGCTATAAATCATGATCAATTTTTGATAATAAATAGCTACTTTAAATAACTTCCAGAAGAAGGAATAAGTGTAGTGGTTATTGCAGCTTGAAGAAATAAATATAAAGTAATGGGTAACCACAGCATATATATTATTTTCAAGAGTATATAGAAATAGAGATGTCGCATATTGAAAATTTGAAGATTGAAGTCCAATCAGGGAGGATCAACTATCAAGGAATTAAATGTTATTCCACTTCAAGTGCGAAGCTACACAAAGGAATCAGATTCATTATTCTGGAATATTTTAAGTTATGCATTCATCACCAGGAGATATACACGTTGCACTCTTTTACCTTTACCTAGGGTTTTATCCCACATTGGGTTTTCCTGGTGATGTGTTCATTATATTCCTATTCTTAGTCATGTTTTGGTAGTATTTTGATGAAGAGTTAAATCGTTTGGTTATTATTTATTAGGAAAAATTGGTAAAAAGTACCTAATGTTTTCACTTTTTATGAAATAAGTACGTAATCAAACTTTTTTTTTTAAATAAGTACCTAATGTTTTACCTTTTGTTTGATGTTGGTATCAATTAACGGAGACTTTGAAAGTCTGTCAATAAATCATTAGTGGGGCCCCTAACCTAACGTCTTATAAACTGTTTCCCTCTTTGACAATGTTATTTTTCCCTCGTTCAATTTCATTCATCTTCTTCATAGGTCAAAATTGAACTATTACAATTGTTCTAGCAAACCCAAAATCAAAATCATCAATCAACAACACAAATGAAACTAAATTGTTGCCAGAGTTAGGTTAATCTATCGACGATATAGCAGTAGGAGTAGGTGTTCCATAATTTGGCATTGTCAGTGAAGAAGCCATTGAAGGTAATTCGATTTTTTTTGTTTTGTTAATATATCAAATTTAAATAAGTAGAATTCCTTATTTGGGTTTTTTTGGAGAATCTAATTGATTGTGGGAACTGAATTTAGGGTTTTATATCAAATAATTGTTGGTTTGTGTGTTCTATTAAAATGAAATGGTAACTATTTTTCTTTGTGTGATTAAATTAGGACAATTGTTTGTAATTCTTAAGTAATTGTTCATGAATTGAGTGTTTTGTTGTTGTGTGTTGTACCTCTTTGTAACTGTATGTTTTACATTGTGTAAATTTCAGAATGGCTATTTACTCCATTAGAGTTAGTGTTGGTGGGAAATTTGAAAAAGAAAAAACCCTGTTTTTGAAGTAATTGGAGTGGGATGATGATCTTATTGAATGAAGGAGACAACCCAAAAAGCCCTAAATTAAATTGGAAACTTCATTTGTCTTTCATTGCTTCCTTATTTATAAGCCAAAAACAAGCAAAAAGATCATTTTTGACCGTTGTAAAGAGACGTTGGGTTAGAGGCCCCACTAACGATTTATTTGACAGACTTTCAAAGTCTCCGTTAATTGGTACCAACATCAAACAAAAGGTAAAACATTAGGTACTTATTACAAAAAATTCATCATGTACAAAAAAGTGAAAACATTAGGTACTTTTTACTAATTTAGCCTATTTATTATACTTTTAAGCTTTTGCTTCATTTCATGGCCTAAGGTGTAAATGCTAGTAAAATTTGACTCTTGATGGATGTGTGAGTTATTTATTGGGAATGAATACTATCTTTGGAAGCTTTCACGATATCTTTGGGTCTTGCTTTGAGCATAGTAGTGAGTCTTAAATTGTAAAAAGGTCGAAACACTTTTGAGAATGTAGTAAGGCAACTTCAAGTGGGCATAACTTTCAATAAGTAAATGATCCTGGGGTTATTCAAATTTGAAGTGATATCTCTATTCAAGAGCTTTCTAACGACTATTCACATGCTTGGTTCTAATGAGAAATGAAGGAGTTATAGTTGTTTTACTCGGAGGTAGTACTTAGACTTCACGAGGTGCGGGGTATGTCGCAACTTGCGACGATGTGTTTTTTCCTAGAATTCTCGGGACTTTGCACAAGACTCTAGTAGCTCATCGCATCTTGTTGCCATTTTTGTCGCACCTCGCGATGACTCTTCGCACCTCACGACCTTAACTCGTGACTCACGACACTACCCGGTTTTTATCGATGGTTTAGTGTATATTGCAACTTGCTCATGTTTAGATATTTTAGCTTTCAATTTTTCTTTATTTAGTATATATGGAGAGATGTTTCTTTAACCTAAATATTATTCATACTCCTATTATCTAGTATTCATCTTTAGTTTGTAACGAAAAAACACTCTAACTTTATTTTAGATCTAGTTTTCTTTCCTTAATTGTTCTTGATGTATTTTGGTTATTTGGTTATGGAATCAAACATGGTTATGGAAGTTGTAGCTTAAACTCTATTGGGAGCATTTGATTGAAGCTCTTAACGGTTTACTGTAAGAAATCACCAAACTCTTATTTACTCTTGTTTTGATGATTGTCTCATTATGCTTGAATTTGATAAACATGACTTGTGTTTCCTAGGATTACCACTAGTTGATGTTTTTTTGTTATTCTATTGCTAGGTTTTGAACTATAATTTGATTGTTATGTTCATTATCCATTTGTAGCACCTAAGTTCTATACTTAGTGGATTCTTAGTGTTCGAACTTAGTAAAGTTGACAAGTTGTTCATAACAAACGCTTGTTTAAGCTTTGGGCAATATTATTGGTTCTCAAACCTTTATGGGATTATTAGTTTAACGTTAACGCCGATCATAGAGGTTGATTAATAGTTAGGACTTCGTATTTATAGATACCTACATTTGTCTCTGCGCTTAGGCCGATGAATAACATATACCACGTCGCTAACTTGTCCAGTCTTGAGAAGAATGTAATACCCCGTATTTTATTTATTTAATTTCATAATTATATATTATATTTATGGTGTTTTTGGTGAAAAATAAGCTAAATAAATAAATTGAGGAAAAATTCATGAAAATAATTCGAACCTTAGGCGATCACCTAATAAAAGCCCCAACTTTCAATTTTTCATTTCTAGACCCAACTTTGCACAAGATTTTCCATTTTGGGACCCTTATAAATTTTAACTTGCAAAATAAGGTAAAATTCATTATTAACAGGTGGAAGTTTTGTTTGACTTTGACTTCCCTTTATTTATTTATTTTTTGTTAATACTAAAGGAGAGCTAATAATATTAAATCATCCATCTTGCAAACTAGCAGGAGAAGAAACCCACAATTCAGTACAGTGAAGCAAAGAAAAATATTATCAAATTAAGAAGTTGCATTCTTAATATCATCAGTACAACAATAATGCAACTAAGACAACTATGGAGAATTCAGATGACCATACAACAAACACAACCCTCTATGGAGAATTCATTAAGCTCCATACTTATCCCAATTTCAACAAGCCCATGCGCCACCTTTTTAACTTCTGGGTTAATATGGAGAAACCCTTTATTTCCCTCAGCAAACACAACCCCTTATTATTTTGGTTTTGACTACCCTTAAATTTCATTAACAAACACAACCCCCTTAAGTGTTCTTAGCTTCCACCATCACTCACAAAACAATACCAACATTAAATTGCGCTACAATGTTGTCTTCGATCGATTCATCGTATTCAAAGTTCTTCAATGGAAATGGATTAGCTGTTCTTGAGGAGAGTTGCCGGAATTTGACGGTGTTAGATTTGACAAATGCTACTTAGCTCTATGATTCGACAATTGTGGCGAAGCCAGGGGTAAATCGATTACGGATATTGAAATCGGATGTATTGCTATCGGATGTCCAAATTTTAAGTTTATTGGATTGTAAACTAATTAGATAATCCGATCAATTCGAATTCCATCTACCAAAAAAAAAAAAGAAGAAGTTGATTGGATTGAAATGGTGTTTGGGATAGGTGATTTAGGTCTTGAGTTGGTTGTTGTTAAGTGTAAAGAGCTCATTAGCTTGGATGTTTCTTATTTGCCTATTAAATACATAGCCTCCTATTATTTTTTGAATCAAGAAATTATTCTTGGAAATATTAAAAAGGGTAATTATCTCATCTTTCGAATCTCAGTTTCGGATACCAAGTTTAAAATCACCTAAGCAAATTAGAATCTGAGGTAATTGAATTAGAGCGAAGGTGAATGATTTTCTGGAGAAAAAAATTATATCATTGGATTATTATTTTCTTATCTTTTATTATTTCAGTAACCTTGATTATTTGCTATGAGATGCTGCCAATTCAAGTTCCATGAGGCCGTTAATGAAGAGAAGAAGTGAGGTGCAGAAGAAGAGAAGATGAACTAGTAGAGGTTAAGTGAACTACATAAACAAGAGTCAAGATCTAAAATATTAATATCTAATTAAAGAAAGGAAAAAAAAATTGAAAATAAAGGCAACCAGCTAATCATTTAGCCGGTAAATAAGTCCAAAAATGGAAAATAAAACCCAAAATTTAATCCGAAAATGAATTAATGAAAGTTTGGTCTTTAATTAGGTGACCGCCGTAAGTTCGGATTATTTTCATGAATTTTTCCATAAATTAAAGAGAAAAATTTAATTATTAATGAGTTAAAATAATTATTTTCATATTTTATAAAGTTTATAAGTTATTTTATGTCACTTTAATATTTATGAAAATATTTTAACAAGTATCCAAACTTAGTTTTTTAAGGTTTTCTTATTTGTTTTAAAACATGGGCATAACAGTAATTTTAACCATTAACGGTATTTTTGTAATAACACTTAAACCTAATTTGGGCCTATAAATACTCCTTTAAATCAGAATTATATGGTTATTTTATGATTTAGTGGGTTAGGATTTCAAACAAATAAAAAAAAGAAAAAAGAAAAAAGAAAAATGAGAAAAAAATATTGAAACCCAAGCCCGAAAACCCTAGACCTTAATTTGGCCCCCTCGCCGGCGCCACCTACCACCTGCTCGCCGGCCACCTGCCACCTGATCGTACCCACTTGCTGTAACAACCCGTCCTTAACAAGTAATAGGCGATAGCGGAAAGTACGCCTGTACGGAAGGTTACTAAACCAAAATTCATGAAAGAAAATATCCAAAAGAAGAAATTCAAAAGATTACACTCAAACCACGGGTAGAACAACCCTTATATGAAAACATTCAACATTTAAAACAGTTGGGAAACATAAGTAGAAGTCAACACCATAAATCGAAACACTTATTCATCTCAAACAAAACCAAATTATTAAGTCCTTAAAGAAAGGGGAGGTCCTAAGCACACTCATAACCCTGCCCGTCGAACAAAGCCCAAATATCATTCAGCATCTGTAGCAACAACATAAATCCACAGTCAGTGGGGAGTAACTAACAACTCTCCAATAAATCAAAAATAATAAATTTTAGAGTTAAATTAATATGAAGAAGTAACTTACAGACGTTCTCTAAATATTTCAAGTCACAACCAACATTAATAAATTTCATAATAATTTCTTAAGATATAATCGAATACTCAAAACTTAACAGAATGGTATGGAATGAACGCTAGTGGAATCCCGCAGTCCACCTCCTAAGGTTTGTCAGGCGAACCTACAGTCAACTCGCAGGAGACTGCGTCTGAGAATGGCCATACTCCCGGATATGGGTAGAAGCCATTAGGCCTCACACTACCCCCGGACGACAACAATTAACCCAGGTAATTCTACCTAAAACTCGCAGCCTAGGTAGTAGCATGTTCTTAACCACCGAGAAGCACTTCGGCCTTACAACTCGATTATGGCCCCACACACAATTCAAAACCCATGAAGATACTTAAAAATATATGATTTCAATTCAAAATTCGGCAGAGAAGCCTTTAGGCCTTACACTCATATAAAATCTGCATGAGAATTAAAATTCTCTAAATCAAAATAAATCTTAGTTTTTAAGCATTAGTTCGGCTTTATAAAAACATCAAGAAAAGATATCATTTGAGTTTTGGAACAAGTAAATAATTATTTCAAAATCCAAAATAATCATTCGCATTCATGATTCGTGAATAAGTAGTGCTAAGGATGGAATTATTCTATTCAAAGGGTCACAATTTTGATAATGTAACATTTCAACAACATTTTACATCAAGTTTCTAAGATCATTCTTTGAGTACATAATTCTAAAACTTAAGGGGTCAAACCTTGGATAATCTTAGCTAAAAGCATTAGTTTAAATAATCATGTCAATTAAGTTAGAACCCATATAATATCATTTCAATAACCCAAAACTATAATGCTATAACATCACATAACAATCAAACATTGGCAGCAATAATACTACTTCTTAATCACATCAAAAACACACCCAAAACATGCTAAAGTGCTAAAATAAAATTATGACATGTTAATCTACATATTAGGCAATATACACAAGGAAAATGAGCTTAAATTCGTGCCCTTAACATGCTAAAACACCCCTGTCTTTACAGCAGCCCCTAATTGCAATTTCAGCAGGTGTATGCTCATTAAAACCACCCAACAACACCCTTAAACTCAAAATTAATCTTAGCCCATTAACACACACAATCTAGGGACATAATAGAACACATTAGGCTCAAGTTTAGGTGTAAAATTTAAGCATTTCAACTCTAAATACTTCACCAAACACAACACACTCACTTAACATGGCAGCAGCAACATATGCCCAAAGATTGGCTTCAAAACCCTCCTAAAACTTGCCTAAAACATGTGGAATTAGTTTAGGAACCATCTTAACATGATACTAACCAAAACTAAGCAATGAAATCAGTTTAAACAAGTGATTACAAACCTTTATAAAGCACACAAACAAATTTCCAGCAGCATGTAAGTAGACTAATGGCTCTAAAAACACCCCTAAAACAAGTCTAAACATGCTACAAATATCATGGGGTTATAACACAATATCAAGGCATGAATAACAATCAATAATAAGCAAGAAATCATGATCATAAAACTCTAAAAACAGCACTTTGAAGCCACGAAATTCTGACAGCAAAACAGAGAAGAAAACGCTCTAAAAACTCATATTTACCATGACTTTCTACCTATCAATCTAGCCCTTAAACTTAGTATTTTTAATCTAAAGAAGAGGATGCTAGTTACCTTGATTGAAGACTAAGAAAACCAGTTATAAACCAGCCAAAATCCCTTGAAGAAACTGCTCCAAAAACACACAGAAACCAACCCCTGAAAACAGAAAACTTCTTGCTCAATTCCTTTGTTTTTTTTTTGATGCTTTCTTTAGGAGATTAGAACTCGAATTTGATGTGAATAAGAGTAGGGATGAAACTCAACATCAACCCTTGAATATAATCCTTAAACCACTCGAAATTTGAGGGAAAAAGATGAAGCGGCGATCGTGATATGTGATGACAAAAGCTACGTGAACATGGAAGGGTTTTTGTATGTGAATTGTGTGAATCATGAAGGGTCTTTGACTGATTTTTCTTAATGTTTTAATGATGGTTTAAATGCAATAATGTAGGGGGAGTTACAAAGACTATAAACCAGCAATAAAGCTCTTCAAAACCGTGAAACAAAGGAGCAATTGAAAGGCCTCAAAACAAGCTATAAGACTAGGGTTTAAGGCTTTAATTTAGCTTTATTTAAGAAGATAATTTAGGCTTAAAAATGGGTTTAAAATAAAAGTGTTAATGTAGCTTATTAAACATCCTTTATTTACCATAAACAAAGTTTAAACTCAAGTTAGGTTTTAGCTCCAAAATATGGCAAGGAAGGAAAGCATGAAAACACAACCAAAGCTACTATTAACATAACCGTCTTAATACTAAACATATTTTATTTCGAATATTAACTCATCAATTGATAAATTAATATTTGAATATAAAGGACGAATTTTTTTTAGGCTCAAAATTTAGGGCGTTACACTTGCTGCTGCCGACCATTGTGGGCCCTCCTCCTTCCCCCTTCTCCGTTTTTTGAGTGAGAAAAGAAAAAAAATTCTTCCTCCTTTTCTTTTTTACTTCTACCTTATTTAATTTCATGTTTATGATTATATTATAAGCATGTTTTATGATTTATAATTCTGTTTTAGAATTTATAATCAAGTTTATAACTTAGTTGTTCATGAAATTATAGAAATTAAAGTTTTGAAAGTTTATGAACTATTATTAGTTTTATGATTTTACTACTCTAAACTTTCATAATATGATCATAGATTGTTATAGTATTAGTTTATGATGATTTTATGAAGTTTAGAATGGTTTTTCGAGGTTTTAAAGTAATTTACTCACTAGTAGAAAATTAGCTATTAGTAACGCCTCATTAATACCGTTTATGGAAAATATAGTAATAATAGTCTTCTATTAGTACCGTTTGTGAAAAAAATGGTACTAATAGAACTTTATTAGTACCAGTTGTGAGAAAAACGTTATTAATTGAGTCGTATTAGTATCATTTGTAAAAAAAAATTAAAAAAAATGGTACTAATAGGTCCTTAATAATATCATTTTTTTTATAATGACCTTATTAGTATCGCTTTTTAAAATACCCATTTAAAGAAATGCCCAAGTTCCCAACCCTTCATTAATGTAAACAAACCTACAAATCCTTCACCCTCTTATCTTTCTTTTGTCACGGTGTTATCTTATTCTCTCACACTCACTCTTAATCTCATTATCTATCTTATTTCTCAATCTTAATCTCTAAATGCCAACCCTCACTCTCTCTCAACCATTAAATCTGGCGCACTATTGATCGAAGCAAAAGACTCAACAACGCTGATTCTTTTAAACTACGGTACACGTTTCAATTCATTTTTATTTTAGTTTTGTGTTTGGTGGTGTTGTTTTTGATTTGGGGTTTTTGAATGAGGGGTTTTTAATTCGTGTTTTGGTTGTTGTTTTTGATTTGGGTTTTTTTTTGATTTGGTTTGTTTGTTCACTTTTTATTAATGATTTGATTTTGATGCTTTATTTTTATTCGATCTTTTGTTTTCGATTTGGTGTTTCTACGAAAGAGAAATCAGATTTAAAGGGTTTGTCAATCGAAACCCTAGTTTATGTTATTTTTTAGGCTTTTTTTGTATTTTAGTAACTTTTATTTTTCCAGTTTTTGAATTTTAGTACCTTATGTTTATAGTTTTTAATTTAAGTACCTTATGTTACCAAAAAAACACAGAAATTAGTACCACTAACAGATTCCGTCAAAAACTCCGTTTGGTGGGCCCACTTTTCGCTAATTAAGGTCATTACCTTCCTTTTCTCAACTAAAATTGATCATTTTCTTACTAATCTCTTATATTTAACAACTTTCTTTTAATAATCAACCCTAAAATCCTTATTTGAACCTTAATTTTTTCTCCACGAATTTTGGATATCAATGGAATAACCCAAAATCCCCAAAATTTACAAATTAATTGAACAATCCCAATCAATAGAATAACTCCAAATCAATTAAAACCCTAACTTTTGGAAAGTTAATCTAATTTGTGTACTACTTTAATGATTGTTTGTTACTATATCTATCATAAGAGAAAGATTGGATTTTTCACTTTAAATTTCAAATCATTTAATAAACTCTCAAATCAAGTGAAAAATTTCAAGTCAATTAGAACAATAACTTTTGAGTAGTTAATCTAATTTGTGTACTAGTGTTGATTATTGTTTGATCTTCACTTATGTGGAGAATTAAAGAATGGATTTCAAGTAAAATTTTCAGATTAAATAAAAGTTTAATTGAGTATAATGTAGGTTAAATGAATGTTTAATGGAGTATAATATAGAGAGAAATTGTTTTTGGAGGAAGGAGAAGGAGAAAAAGTGAAAAATTAAAAATACAATCGTTGGTGGACCCCACTTGACGAATTTTTTGACGGAATCTGTTAATAGGTACCAATAGTTAGTTTTCTGGAAAACATAAGGTACTAAAATTAAAAGAAAAAACATAAGGTACTAAAATTCAAATACTATAAAATAAAAGGTACTAAAATACAAAAAAGCCTATTTTTTTTAATAATTTTTCTAATGTTTGTTTGGGGTTGTTCCTGGTTGGGTTTTCAGGTTTGGGGTTCCGAGTAGTTAGAATTTTATTTGGGGTTGTCAATCGAAACCCTAGTTTTTGTTCAAAATACTTGACTTAGAATTTTGAAAGAATTTCTCAAACAAGAGGTATTCTTCTTGTTATGCTTTACTCACATGTTATGTTATTTTTGTTTGCGAATAAGGTTTGTCATGTCCATGTAAGTTACTATATAACCTAGAATCTAATGGTATGATTTATGTACATATCAAGATGATTGTAAGATGGTAACTTATTTTGCTAGTATTTATAGAAACCATTGCTTTGGTTCTCTTTTTTTCTTTTCAGAATTTGCAAGTGTCTGAATCTGGAACCCTTCATGTTTACATTGTAATTTTGCACATGTGATGTATTTCGATTGCTGGCAACCCGAGACAATTGTACTGTGCTTTTCTTAAAGTGGTTTGTGTATATGCAACTGATAAAAACAGGTTATCTTTACGATTTATATGTTGCTATTTTGATTAGTGATGCTAGAGAATCATTTGACAAATTATGTTTGTAACCTGCTATTGCTTGTGCCTATATTACCTAAATCTTGTACTCATTTTGATTTAGGCATGATCATGAAGCCTGAGTATACCATTACTGACAAGTTGGTTATACTTGTGTTATTATTGATTTCTTTGAAGAAATTGGTTTTTATTGTTATAAGTACTGCTATCTTATGAGATATTATCCTACTCCAATTATAGTCAAAGATGCTTATTAACATGTATGATCCAAAACTACTCCAAATTAACCTTCAACAAGTGAAATTTCTTCATGAGTGAAAGTCATTACGCCATGTCAGAATATCATTCAAGCTGTATGTAGTTATAACCTCTAAATGTTCATGCTAGAAAATGTATAATTTGCGTCAGACATGTATATAGAGTATTTATAATGTTGTTGCTCACCAATTGTCCTCTCATCACCATATCACTCTGTAAATGAAGTTTAATTGGCAGTATGGGATGTTGCTTACATTAAGCTCCTTCTTTAGTTGACATGTTTCATTGATGTCTTTTTACCTATATTGCCACTTGCACGGGCGTTGCTTCTATGGTTAGCTAAAAAATTGACCACCAAAGTCAACAACCACTACAAGATAACAACTAATTTGCGACGGACAAATTCCGTCGCAAACTTAGCATTTTCCGTCGCAAAATCCAATTTGCGACGGAATTCCGTCGCAAAACGTCCGTCGCTAATTTTTTGTCGCAAATTTCTAAATTTGCGACGGAATTTCCGTCGCAAAAAAGTTGCGACGGAACTATTGAAGTTTGCGACGGAAAATTCCGTCGCAAATATGCAACTGAAAACTAGTATAAAAACAGTTTATTAGTATCGTTTTTTATGACCTATTTGTATCGTTCTTGTAAAACGATACAAATAGACAGTCTATTAGTATCGTTATTTTTTACAAAAACGATACTAATAGTGGTTTTTTAAATATAAAAAAATACCTATTAGTATCGTTTTTTTTTAAAAAACGATACTAATAGCGATTTTTGAAAAGAAAAAAAAAATAAAATCACAATTGTAATGCAGGAATAATACTAATAACCAAAAATTAAAATTATAACAAATACTATATTAAGGTAGCTCATAAAACAGCTCCAAAAACTATACATCAAACAAACAAAATAAAACTCAGCAAACTATGCAAGGAAGTGATTTTTAACGGAAAGTATTCCTACAAGCCAACACCAGACAACGCACCTATCAAAAAGTAAGTTTCCATTATGCCTATCTTTCGGTTGAAGTAAAAGACTGGCCACAGCATAACCAGCACTGCTAACAAGGAAATTCTCCCGAGCAGCTTCAAAGCTCGATGATCCAACAGGTCCAAAATCTTGCTGGAATATCTCATACAAGCCACCATCATTAGTTTCACCCATCTGACTTCTACTCCGTGTATTAGGCACAACCTGCATAAGAATGCTCTCAAGAATCACAACATCAACAATAAAAAAAAATGTTCATAAATGATCCTAGGCCCAAAACTAGAAAGTCAGTAATTTGAGCATGCATGCCACTAAGCGATACAAACCATACAACCTTTAGAATAATACAAAAAACATCTTTGCAAAATTTCATGTTGTTATATTGGGATATAGGATTACATTTAAACAAAGATGATTAAAGCTTATGATACATAACAGTTTTAACATCGATTAATTCAGAACTCATGTCCTCCAATTATAAGTTATCTTTGTGTTGAAAATGAAGCAATAAGCTTGATGCATCCCAGAATCTTAATAATCAATGTCAGTATCTACATGTATTCTTATTATGAACAGAGACTAAATTGTAATCTCTGGACACGTCAAAGTTTACAACTCAAAAATCTGTTAGCTTCCAAAGAATAATTGTAATGTTTAAAGTATTTTTAAAATTAGATAACCCTAACACAAAAACGAATTATTGAAGTTTACAAGTGGTGGAGGGAAA